>WBMY01002300.1:227502-278097 GCA_013397315.1 Donacobius atricapilla | reverse complement strand
AAGGACAAGTCTTCTAAATTGTAGTCGTTGGGAGAGCATAACACAAGCGCAGTTTTGTCCACTGGAAGGGAGGTGACAGACCCCAAAACACATCCACCACCCCTGTCCCCATTCAGAGGGGCCACTGCTGTGGGTCAGACCCTCAGTTCTTGTCCCCGGCGTTTGCACTGCCCGCAGGGGAGCTGGTGGGCAGCCCCGGGGACGCTGGCGGTGGTGCCCAGGAGAAGTGACCCCCTGTTTGCCCGGGCAAGCGCTGGGTCAGTGCTGGTGCTGCCAGCTCAGGGGCTCTGGGGCTCAGGCAGCTTTGAGGGAGGCTCAGAGGGTGCGGAACCCAAGCAAGGCAAAGGCCAGAGCTGGGCTGTGCCCGCTGCAGGACGGAGCTGGCAGAGGAGAGGGGCTGGGCCGTTCCCAGCCTCCAGCATCCCACCTGCTGCACCCACCCAGCCCTGCTCTACCTGCTGGTCAGGGGCGGCCTGGAGCCCTCCTGCACTGCCTCCCCCTGCCCTGAAACCACAGCAGGGACAGGAACTGCCTGCAGCTGAGCCACGGGGGCACAGCAGCGGGGCTGGCACTTTGGAAAGGTTTGGGGGCGTTGAGATGACCCCAGCCAGCAGCAGCTGTGAGGGGAGCTCCTCACGGTGTCAGGGAAGTTGTCCTTGGGGCCATTTGGACCTCTCGTGGTGCTTGGGATCCTTGGGGTCACTTGGACCTCCCCATTTGGATGGGGGTGTGCACAAACCTCCTGTCTCCCGCTGGGAAGTGTGTTTTGGGTAGCAGCAGACTCCATTCTACCCAGGCAGAAGAGGTTTTTTCCCTCAAGGTGGCACAAGAGGAACAAAAGTGCAACAAGCCCCGGTCCTAGTAGGGGAGCAGGTGAAGGAGCTGTGAGTTTTGAACTCACAGTGTCAAATTTTTGGGCTCAGGGGGTCTCAGAGAACAGTTCCTTTGCTGTGTGTGTCTTTATAATAGATGTTTTCTACTTGAAAGACAAAGAAAAAAAAAAGCAAAAAGGTTTCCCAAATAATCTCCTAAGAACTGGTGCTTTATTATCCAATTAAATAGGAAATACTGTAAGGGCACTTTAATTGGGCTGTGTGTTATGTTTTTAGAGTGTGAAAATGATAGTGTGAAGAAATACAGCTTGTAATAGTGTTGTTCTTTTAACATTATGGTCCTGATTCAATATATTCCCAGCATTTTCTGAGCCACGGGATAGCAAAATACATTCATTTTTCATTAGATTTCCTAACACGCAGAAATCAAAAGCAGCAAGAAAATGAAACTCGAGTCCATTCAGCAAATTCTCAGAGTGAGTGGCAAACAGCAACATATTTTTTCCTGCGTTTATTCCATCTCATCAAATATAATTTCCCATAACAGAACTGAGGGAACACAAAGATGAGAGAGAGGGACGGGGTCCTGAGCCCCAGCCACGCTGTTCCTCCCCAGCTGCGGCTCGGTGGATAACAAACCCCCCTGCACTGACTGTCACGGTGCATTATTATACTCATCAAAGCGTTTCTCTCCTTTTCTGTGTCCTGTTTGCCTTGGAATTTCTGTCAGTCCCACCCAGGGCATTGTTCCCCCTCCCTAACTCAGGGCGCGGCCTCTCGGCCGTGGGTGCATTCTGGATTTCGCTCTCGAAGCTCCTCTCTGCAAGCAGCAGGTTTGTGCCAGGGGGATGATGCTAAATAAGGAAAGGACCAATTGTTGCTCAATTAGCCACGGTGGCTAATGAGGGCACGCTGGGGCTGCCCAGCCATGGGCACACCGTGCACAGCACAGCCCCAGGATGCTCCTTGTGGGCAGCAGCTTCATGGATGACGGGCGAGGATTTGGGGCGAGAAAAGGAAAAGCAGAACCAAAGGGAAATTTTTCTTCCTACACGCCTGGAGAGAGGGGAGAGGTTTTCCACCACTTTTCTGGCAGAAACGCGAGGATTTGGAGGGCTCTTAGGCAGAGCCAGCCGGACGCTCTCCAGCTCCTTGGAGGAGCTGCACGAGGTGGGGACCAGTTCACGAGCATGAACGAGCTCAAGAGAGGCTCCCCCTCCTGCTTCCCACACGATAACGTCCAAATCCCGCCGCGCCTGCTCCAGGCCCTGGCTAAGCACCTCACCTAAGCCCTGGGCAGGGCCTGGATGTCAGCTTCCCGAAAATCAGAGCGCTGCGCTCCCCCTGGCTCCGTTCCCGTGGGAAGCAGCGCTCTGTCGGCGATGCAGGCGGTGCCTGACGCATCCAGCGCGGATCCTTGCGAAAGCATTGCTCAACCGAGGGAGCCGGGAAGCTCCAGCTGTGCTTCCCAAGGCCCCGGCTCCTCGCAGGGTGTTTCCCAATCGCTGTTTTCCCTGAGGTCTGGGAAGGAGCCCCTCCCTCCACAGCATCTCGGTGGGTGCTCTCCTGGGGTGTCCCAAGGGCTCCCCAGCTTTTCCTGGCGCGGCTGGGATGCAATCTGAGATGCTCCGTGGAAAAGCAGCGTTTTGGTGAGGGCTGGCCAGGTTTTGGGTGCCACAGGCTGTCACAGAGGTCGTGGGGCTTGGCCTCATCGTGGTCCAGAGCAAAATAAATGTGTCGTTTCCTGGGCATCGTCCTTGGAGGAAACTCTTCTCCTGCAGAAAACTGAACATCTATTTTTTTTCTCTGGCTGGGAATGACATTTATTCCCTCAGTGCTGTTTTTTCTGTCAGAGGAGGATCTTGATCTCGCAGTTTACACCTCAGGGACCATTTCAGGGTGCGTGGATCCCGCAGTGAGGTGCCTGGGGGAGGATGTCGCTCTCGTGGGGCAAACCAGAGCCTGATGCTCCCTGACAGGCAGCCATAAATCTTTGGGAATGATGCAACCAGTGACCTTTATCAGTCCTAGAATCACGGAACCAGAGAATATCCCGAGTTGGAAGGGACCCACGGAGGGATAACTAAAGTCCAGCTCTGGCCATCGAAGTCCAGCCTTCGCTGTGTGTTGGGCTCCGCCACGAAAGCACAAATGAAACGCTGTGGGGTTTACAAATGATCATTACAACCCCCACATCACACATTCATGCCCTCTCCCTGATGTGAACACTTATAAACCCCGGCGTCGTGCTGACAGGAGCACTTCCTAAGGAGGACTATCCCAGCCTGGAAGTTCACAAACAGGCTCGGCGGTGCCTGCAACCTGTCCCGCTGCCCCTGCTCCGCTCGCAGCCCTGCCGAAACACCTTCCCCATCTGCCCGCCCGCTCCTCCCGCAGCAATCCTGCGCAGGGCGGAGGGGAAAACCCCAACCTGCTCTGCAGGTGCCCGCGGAGGCGTGCCCGTGTCCCGGCGCGGTGGCACACCCGGCACGGCCGAGCCTTCCCGGCCGGGTCTGTGGGAGCGGCCGGCAGCGCCGCGCCTCCCCGGGGCTCCGGGCGTGACTTGGCCGGGCACAGGTGCCTCTCCCTGCAGGTGAGCCCCGGCCCCAGCCCCAGCCAGCCCCGCCGGCCCCCGGAGAAGATGGGCGAAGGAGGGAGCTTCGCCCAACTCTTCCAGAAAAGGTCGCTCCTCCGCTTCGTGCAGAAATATCAGCCCCTGGGAAGCGGCGAGCCGGGAGAGGAGGTGAGGGTTTGCCCGTGCCTCTTGCCTGGACCTGCCGGAGCAGTTGGTGTCACCGGCGCTGGGTTTGGGGGTTCCCGTGCTGCGTCCCGCCGGGGACCGGAGGTCGCTGTCGCTGTCCCCGCTCTGGGCGAGCCCGGCGGCGGGGGATGAGCTGGGGGCTCTTTGCCAGGCTCGGGGAGCACGGGGAGCCTTGTTCCTACGGGCACAGAGCTGAGGCCCCAATCCTGCCCGGGAGCATTGTTCCCTGCTCTGAGGAGGTTCCAAACTAAGGAGCAGCGTGGGACAGCGCTGGAGCGCCGCGGGAGCTCTCTGGAGTGTGGGCACAGCAGGGGAGACGGAGAGCAGGGCTCTCCTGTCCCCAGGTACCCCTGCCACCAGTGCTGGCCACTGGCAGAGGGGCTGTGATCCCGGGCTGGGACCCCCAGGCTGGAATCCCCAGGCCAGGACGCTTGAGCTGGGACCCTCGGGCTGGGAGCCCCAAGCTGGGACCCCCAAGCTGGGACCCTCAGCTGGGACCCTCGAGCTGAGACCCTTGCACTGAGACCCTCAGCTGGGACCCCCGAGCTGGGACCCTCTGTCTGGGACCCTTGTGCTCTCCTCCGTGCCGTTGCTGCAGTCAGGGCTGGTAACCAGCGGCCAAGGAGAGTTTTGGCTCCGACCTGCAGAGTCCACTTGGAAATTCTGCTTTGCTTTCCTGGAAAATGGAATGATGTGAAAATGATTTTTATTTTTTCCTGAAAAATGGAAGATGCTGCACTGGCATCCCCTCCCTGCCCTCGCTGCCTGTCCTCAGCGCAGATGGAATGGCCAGGGGTGGTTTGGGTGGCATTTTTGCTGCTCTTCTTGGGTTTTCACCACAAAATCTTCCAGTCTTGGATTTTTTGATTATCTACTCGGCACAAGGTTTCCGTGGCTCAAGCCCCATTTTTTCTCCCACATGGCGGAAGATTGGTTGGGTGCTCTGCCACGTGAGCCCCATCTGTCTAATTCCTTCAGCACATGGGGTTAGCCCTTGCTCCCATCCCAGTGAGCTCCATCCACACACTTGGATGAGTTTTCCTGACTGACTGAGGCCTTTCCCAGATACGATTTCAGCTAATCCCCTTTCTGAGTCCTGCCTGTGCAGTGTGGGGTGGGTCAGGGTTACAGGGAGAAGAAAATGAGACGCTGAACTCTTACCCTGTGCAGTGCATCGGGTGATGCTGCTCTGCACTGCTCACCCAGAGCTCGAAATCCCAGGAAAAGAGGATCTTGATGAGGTTACAGAAAATCCCTGTAACCCGCCTTGGTGGGAAGCTGAGATTTCTGATTGCACGTAGGCAGGAGGCCACTGGCAATTAGGCTGGCTTGTTCTTAGGCTGCACCATTTATGCTGTGCCAAAACAAATAGTGACGTGCATTTACTTCCAAATCCAAACCCCTCTTGAATTTTAGCTCTGGTCCTTGCAGAGAGTGGCCTGTGTATAACAGGAGAGGGAGGTGAGGAGAGCTTTGGCACGGGGTAGGAAGTAGACAGCAGGGTAAAATGAAAATAAGGACTTGGTAAATCAAGAACTTTTTCTCAGAGTATAATTTAGGCTGGTAAGCGACTCATTTCTCCCCTACCTGATGGCATTTTGCTTCTTTCCTTGAAAATAGTTGCAGAGCACTTTCAACCTTACCAATATTCTGGTGAAAGCCGTGTGCTGGGCCGTAAGGGCGTGACTCCAGGTGATCTGATGGGACTCCAGGCAGGATAAATGCCCAAAGTGGGCTGTGAAGGAAAGCCCCAGTGCTGTCCCCGTGGGGTGATGGCCAGCCCACCTGTGGCCATGGTGTTACCTGGAGGTGGCAGGGCACTCACCTGGCACATCAAAGCACACACCCAGCTGAGTCCAGACTCTGCTGTGCATGGTTTAACTCCTTTTCTGCAGAACCAGGGGGATTTCTGTGCAGCTGATCCACAGTTTATGAGAGTTGTGTGTTTCCTGCAGGAGTCTGAAGAACAGTCAAAGATTTTTCTCCTGAGCACCCCAGTGTGTGCGCACATGCACAATCACACGTGCCTGTGTGTGGAAGTGGGAGAAATCCCTGGGCACTGCTTCTTTACATCCCCCTTTCCCTCTGACCACGAACCAGGGCAGGATTCTCAAGGGGCTGCAGCTGGGTGCTTCAAACCGGCTTCACTGGAAAACCTCTGGCCAAAAGGACCAATTTGAAGTTTGTATCCGCAAGCAGGGGGATCAGATCTTTGTTTCGTGTAAAAAATATTGGAATTCTGTTGACAGATGTGCAACAGGGGAGTGGGAAATCGTGTGGGAGGTGCAGAAATCCTGGTGGTGGTGGTGGGGAAGGGCTGGGAGCTTGGATAGGGAGCCCAGCAAGGCGGCCCCTCACCTGCAGGGCTGAGGGTTGCCCGAGGCTGGATGCTGGATTCTGCCTGAACCCCTGGGACACGGGTATTTTTGCCTGCCATGTCCACCCAAAAGAAAAGAAATGTAAAAGGCTTTGGAGAGAATGGTTTGGTTTATTTGTTGTATTTTTGGTGGGGATAAAGTTTAATGTTTGGAAGGGCTTCACGGAGACTGAATAACCCAGCCCACTCTGGACTGCAGGCCATTAACTGGTCCAAAGTAACCTAAGACAGGGAAAAGAAATATGCAAAGCCTCGGCAGGGGCAGAGGTGGAGGAAAATCCCGAGAACTGATCTTTTGGGCTGTTTGCCAGAGTACACAGAAAGGGCTGTGTGCTCTGCAGAAAGCCCCATGCTCTCTTTCTTCCACATGGGCTCCTCGGCGGCACAATTGATGGATTGTTTTGGGATGAGGGATGCTCAGGTACCCCCGAGGTGGCTCCCAGCCACGCCAGCTGCTCTTTACAGCCTCCAGTACCTCCTGGTCTTGCAAAGCAACAGATAAACTGATAATTCCCCTTTTGTTACTTCTTGCTGCCCTGCTGCACGGAGTCTGTGCTCTTGTGCCGAAAGGATAAAGGTTGTAAGTGTAAATGGATATCGTGGATAACCCACATCTGCTTTGCAATGTAAATACAAAAGCTGGTAATGCTCGAGGAGAGGTTTGTTTATGAACAGATTTGCACAGGACACTGCCTGGTGCCCCACATCCGTGGGGTGGGATGGGACTGGGGCACAGGGGCTCTGCAGAGGAGAGACCCCACTGCTGCATTTCCAACCTGGGCATTTCAGGGGCTGCTCTGGTGGGAAAAGCCGTGCCATGTTGACGAGGGAAAAATCCCTTAGAGATGTAGGCTCAGCAGTGCAAGTTAACTCATCCCAAAAAAGCTGCTCCTTCGCAACAGCCCCCGGCTGGCAGGAGCAGGGAGCTGCCAGCGTTTCTAGAGGAACCACAGAGGGCTCAGACACATCCGGAGCCTCTGTCATTTATTTCCTCCACACCTTTTTGAAGGTAAATATTGCTGATAGAGCTGGGCCTCGCTGCCCTTGGGGACTGCAGGCATGTTATCCTCATGTCTAGGTCTCCTCCTGCCCTCCAGCTGCTTTCATTAAAATTTAAACTCCTCCAGGGCAGAGCTGTACCTTGATACCAGTGTGTGTCACCTGCAGCACAGAGGAGCCTGGAGAGGCCACATTAGTCAGTGAATTCAGGGATGTGTCTATCCATGGCAGCCCTGTGTTTTCTTCCCACCAAACCCTTCCACCTCCCTGAGTGGCTCTTGGGATTTCAGGGTCTGGATGTCAACAGAGTCACAGGGAACTGATGGATTTGTACAGCCAGGACACCCGAAGAGGGATGTAAATCGTGAGATTTAAACATGGGAGGGGTATTTTTGTCCCTTCTCAGGAGGTCTGTTAAGGAGATGTGGAAATAAGGGTGATGTCCAGTGCTAGGATGGCTCAAAAAAGGGGAGCAATACTGCAGCCTCTTTGGGCAAAATGGGGTCAGCAGCTTGAGGGAAATGTGGGAGCAGGAAAATCCATGGAGATCTTGGGCAAACTGCTGAGGGTTTGGAAAGTCAGGTTGTTCTTGGGACAAAGTGGTTCCTAAATGAGCCCTGCCCAGACCAAGGGGTCCCAGCAGACTCCTGTGCTTTTCCACTGGGAGCAGGGGGGTGCTGGCACCCCCCGTGTTGGCAGCTGAGCTGTGGGTCAGGAAATGGCCATAAAAAGGAGCTGCAAGAGAGGGATCAGGCTAAAGCCTGTTCCAGGAGCAGGGCTTGGAGATGCTCCGAGCTCTCCAGAAGCCCCAAGACTGAAACCAGCTCCACAAGAAAAAGCCAAGGACATTTTCTGCATTTACGGTTTTCTGCGCTTATGGTTTTCTGCATTTATCTTGGGCTTTAGATTGCAAGGCACTGGGTGTTCCTAGAAAGCTCCTGAATGTTCAGGGGAGGGCCAAGCCCCAAAGAGCGCTGCAGGAGGATGAGCCAGACCCGAGTGCACCCCACAGCGAGCGCTCCAGGCTGCTGGGAGCTGGTGCCAAATGCCTGCCACGCTCTCTGGGGGTCCCTTTCTCCCAGAACACAAACCCCTGTGCTTTGTGAATGCAGGTAAAAGGGAATGGAACTCCTGGCCCCTGGGAAGGGTGAGATTTCTCCCTCTCTGTACTTAGCCTGCCGCAGCGATCGCAGTGCCTGGCAGAGATTTTGGGAATGCTGCTGCTCTGAGAAGTGCATTTTGGAGAAGGAAGTGAAGGAAATTGAAAGGGAGAAGTTGAGATGCGGAGGGCTTGGGCTGCCTGGATGGGGCAGGAAGGGTTTACCCTGCTTGGAGGCAGCTGCAGAGTCAGTGGTGGAGCAAAAACAGCCCTGGACACAGGACGGGAGATTTTGCTTCTCCTTCTGGCTCACATTTCTAGCTCATGTTTTCAGTTCGTTTATTATAGACATTTATGATGTACATTTTTTTTCATTTCATTTATTTCATTTAATTTCATTCATTATGTGCATGATGTATTCATTTATTATGTTCAGTTCATTCATTAATACACGAGGGGAAAGGTGTTTTCCTTGCTCTGAGCCTCCAGTCTGGGCTGTCAGCCACTGGCATGGGCCAGAGCTCCTCTCGGGCAGGACACCTCAGAGAGCACAAACCTTTCCTGAATGAGCTTCTCCTTTTGCTTCCCCAGCTCCTCACAGCCCCTCTCCCCCTGTGAGAACATGCCCTGGCTCTGGGGCTGTGATCAGGGTTAATTAGAGCTGGTATCAGAGCGCTGAGATCTGGGACGTGGTGTAGTGGCTGAAGGTGCCCAGCTGGCAAGGGGAGGGAGTGGGATGAAGGGGAGAAGCAAGGAGGTGCTGGAAAGCCTCAATTAACACTGCTCTCACCGAACGATTGCTTTGTTGTGTTCACTCAGCCCCGCGAGGAGTGTGAGCTGAAAATCATCGAGCAGGAGAATGAGGTGGCCGTCCTGCCCCCGAAGGATGCCTGTAAATGCCACAAGGAGGACCTGGCAAGGGCTCTAAATGTAAGGGTTTGTCTTTGGGAATGTGGGATCTGCCTGGGCTGCAAAATCAGCCTTTAATTGACCTGCAGACTCCTGGAGTGCCCAATGCCTCTGCTTTTTTGTGGGATGGAGCCTCTCCTTGGCTGGGCTCGAGGGTCCCCACCGCCAGGGAAAGCTTTAGTGCTTGGCTGGATTTTGGGTTCTGACCTCAGGATTTCTTAAATCCAGGCAGAATAGATTTTATCCCTTCTCATTTTGTTCCCTTTGAGTTTTGTCAGGGTGTATTTATTTTTACGTTCTCTTTAAATACACAGCACAACCAGAAATTACTTCTTTCTTTTGCTATTTAAGATTTCTAATTTGTCATCTATGATATAATTTCTCCATTTTCAAAATAAACTTTTTTTTTTAATTAACTTGTGCTTACTTTATGGGTTTCTGTGGTGGTCAATGGCGAAATTGTATAGTTTGACAAGAATACATATTTAAACAGAAAAACAACAGATTTATTTTTTTCATGTGGGCCTGAGCCATGAAGATCTTGCCTAGCCTGCTGATAGGGGTTCAATATAAACTTGACCTAATAAGTTTTCTATAACTACAGTATGAAATCTTCGGGTTGGGTTTGGGTTTTTCCCTCTCTAGGTTGACTTACAGACTGGACTCTCTGAGTTCTCCGTGCTCCAGCGCCGGTTAAAACACGGCTGGAATGAATTTTCAGTGGAGAACACAGAGCCAATATGGAAGAAATACCTGGACCAGGTAAGGATTCTCTGCGCAGATCCTTATTTCTTGGCATAAACAAAACCTGGCTGGGTTGCCCTGAGTGAGTGTCTGCGCTGAAATATTTCAGGGTTTCGACTCCAAGAGGCTGAGCCTTGGAACAGGCTGTGCCCTGGACACAGGAACTGCTCCTTCTCCTGGGAAAACCATTGTGAGGCTCCTTTGCAGCTCACTGAGGGCGCAGATAACATCTTCAAACAGAAATGAACCTTTTTATCTCCACACAGCCCGCAAATCAAACGCTGTAGATCAGGGGCCTGATAGCTGGAGCATATTTATTCCCTTTAAGGCAAGTGATAAGTTCGTGGAAGGTTTGAGGAGAGCCAGTGGTAGCTGGAAGACTCTCTGGTTTTGTCTATCCCTCCAGAAAAGGGGCAGCTGTGGGGCTCAGGGGAGTCTTAGGGTCTCCATCAGCGATACACCAGTGACAGGTACACTCATGAATGGTGCCATGTGCTGTTGGCATCCACAGTTTCACACCAACCGCCTCAAAAAGCCAGGCAGAAATTGATATTTGTTATCTTCTCTTTCCCCAGCTGAGTTATCCTTGAATTTTGCTTTTATTAACTATTTCTCATCAGTATTTAATACATCTTCCACCTCTCTTTGAGAGCTTTTAACCAGATAAGAAGGGCCTTTTGGGTGTTTATTTGTTTTTATTTTTCATTTCCAGCCAGTGGTTTGACTGATCTTCTTGCTTAGTTGAATCACAAGGATTTGCATTGCTTTGAAAGACTTCATTTTTATTTCATGGTTAATCCCTGTTTTTTGATATGATTGATATTCTTCAAGCTTTTGGTAATCACCACTGAATCTTTCCAAGGATTCTTCTATTCCTGATAAAAAGTGAGATGGTGGGTTTTTTCTGCTCAGCCCTAAGAACCAGTTTCTCCTACAGGGACGCCAAAGGGATCCTTTGGTGCATCTCTGATCCCCCTGCAGCCTTTTGGTGCCTCTGGTTCTGCGCCATTCACACCCTGCACTTGAGCATCAGCCCTCAGCAGCCCCTTGCTGTGGCTTTTTCCAGCTGCTATTTTTGTAAACATCCCCTTTGCCTCGGCTTTCTAAAGAGAAATGGAGGGACTTTCACCTTTGGGATAAATTTAAACCCTGGCTTTCCTGCTGAGCATCGCCACACAGCTGTTGCACAAAGCAGGCAGATTTATCTTTATCTATTTAATTCCTTCCCATCAATTCCCACATCAGTTAAACAGAGCTGTAATTCTCTCAGGTAGGAAGAGGGGCCTCAAAATCTCTGTTTAAAGGTGAAACAAGTGAGCACCTGACTCCCACAGCCCTCAGTCCAGTGAAGATTTGAGCAGATTAATTAAAGAAAAAAATGAAAAAGAAGATGAAAGAGGATTTCTGGTTTCAGATTCTAAAAGACAGTGAAGTTTTTGTCCTCACTGTGCATCCAAGAAGCCTTTGGAATTAGCTCTGTGCTGTGTGTCTGCAAAGGGGAGCACTGCCTGTGCAAAAAGGGGAAAAGTGGGTGGATTCATGTGCTTTGGTGTGAACTTTGTCCTGCTGGTCCCCAAGGCCACCCATCCCCTGTGGGGCAGGGCCTGCAGAAACCTGACCACACTGCAAGGAGGGTCCCTGCAGGCAAACCACCCAGGGACCCTTCCTGGTGGGACCCTTCCTGGTGGGACCTGCAGCCAGCTCAGCCTCAGCACCTCTCATTCTGTATTTTTCTGGTTCTCTCAGTTCAAAAACCCCCTCATCCTCCTGCTGCTGGCCTCAGCTTTAGTCAGTGTCATCACCAAGGAGTACGAGGACGCCGCCAGCATCACCATGGTGGGTGTCACCTGTCCTTTGTCCTTGTGGTGGGTGTCACCTGTCCCTTATCTCCCATTGTGGGTGTCACCTGTCCTTCATCCCCACAGTGGTGGCCCCTCTCCCTCATCCCCAGGTAGTTGTCACCTGTCCTTTATCTGCCATGATGGGTGGCCCCTGTTCCCCATCCCCGTGGTGGTGTCACTTGTCCTTTGTCCTTGTAGGAGGTGTCACCCGTCCTTTATCCCCCGTTGTGCCTCCTGTCCTTCCTCCCCGTGGTGGGGGCCCCTGTCCTGCGCCCACCGCGTCTCCCAGCGCCCACACCTGTGACTCCCCTCTGTCCCCAGGCTGTGCTCATCGTGGTCACCGTGGCCTTCATCCAGGTGGGTTCTGCAGAGCTCTGCTCCGTGGCCGTGGCCGGCAGGAGAGAGACCTCTCCTGTGACCTGGCTCTCTTCTCCCTTCTCCTTTGAAAGGAATATCGCTCAGAAAAGTCTCTGGAAGAGCTCAACAAGCTGGTGCCCCCTGAGTGCAACTGGTGAGACGTGGCTGCAGCCGGGGGTCAGCAGGGAGTGGGGCTGAGAGGGCAGGACCAACGGGAGAAGAAAATTATTCCAGAAAATTATTCCGTTCTGTTGTGCATAGAATGAGAACCTGATCTCTGGAGGGGTGGCACCATGAAGGGGTGCAGCTCCAGGTGACAGAGGAAGGGGATGAAATAATCAGTATTGGCCAGAAATTATTAGAATCTTTGTTTAATTACTGGGAAAGAGTTAGAAAAATTAGAAATAAGGAGTAGGCACCCAGTGGAATTGAATAAATGCTAAGAGACAGGAGGGTCCCAGAAAAATCCTGCTCCACATCCCTGCAGCATCCTGCATGTCGCTGTCTCCCCAGGCAGGAAAAACCTCACCTGGGTATATATTTTGTTGCTTTAGGGTAGTTTTTCCCCCCAGGAGACGGGCACAAAGCAGCACCTGGGTGCAGGTGCGGGCGGGATGGGGCTCCTGCCCTACCTGGTGCTGCACACACGTGTGGGGCACAGGCACAGCCAGGTCACAGCCCATGCAGCAGCTGCAGGGTGCATCAGACAGCGCTTTCCCCGGGGCTTTGATGTCTGCTATCAGCGCAGGGAATTACAGGAGACGTTTTTCCTGCTTATGTCCTTGCTAATCAGTTTTGTCACGGCCAACAGAAATAAATTGTGAGGCTCAGGGAAGCCTTGCCCTGCCCAAGAGATGTGGGGTTTTCCTCTGGTCCAAAGTTCACCCTGGAGCTTACAAAGCCCACTGTTGCCGCTTTATTTATTTATGATATGACACCAGGAGCTTCCAACTGCCTGGAAGGCTCCACTTTGAATGCAGTAGTGGAATGCCAGGGGTAATTCTAGCTTTAAAAAAGCCTTTTTAGGCTCAAGGATCTGCAATTCGTTATTTAAAGCATGAAAGCACAACTTCTTATTGCTCCTCCACTGTATAAACAATGTTTAAGTCACTTCTGAAATGTAAATCGTCCATAACCTGCCCATCTGTTAATGAATTAAAACCGAGCCCAAACTGAACACAATCCTATGCTCGTTGGTATGAAGATTTTCTGTTCTTATTTACATTGGAAGTTCTTTGGGGCAAGGCTTCTTGCTTTCTTGCCAGCCACATTCCCGAGCTTGCACAAGGAATAAAAACCTCACAGCCTGGTTCCCTTTCTTTTCTTTTTTTTTTTTTTTTTTTTCCATTTGCCTCGTGTAGCCTAAGGGAAGGAAAACTGCAGCACCTTCTAGCACGAGAGCTGGTGCCTGGAGATATCATCTACCTGTCTGTGGGTGACAGGGTTCCTGCAGACCTCAGGCTCATAGAGGTAAATGCAGCTGGAAGCGAGCCTGGCTGGGAAATGTCTTGTCTTAACAGTGCCAGAAATGGATCTTTTTAATTAGGTTACAGATCTGCTGGTGGATGAATCCAGTTTTACTGGAGAAGCTGAGCCTTGCAACAAGACTGACGGTGTCCTGCTGGAAGCTGGGGACATCACCACGCTGAGCAATGTGGTTTTCATGGGGACCCTGGTGCGATACGGGAAGGGAAAAGTGAGTCCTGGCACCGCTGATCCTTTCCTGGGCATTAATTACAGATTCCTTTGGTGTGGGCGTGGAGGGACAGGAAAAGGGGAATGGCAGAGGGCAGGTTAGGTTGGGTATTAGGAAGGAATCCTTCCCTGTGAGGGTGGGCAGGCCCTGGCACAGGGTGCCCAGAGGAGCTGGAGGTGCCCCTGGATCCCTGGAAGTGTCCAAGGCCAGGCTGGACAGGGCTTGGAGCAGCCTGGGATGGTGGAACAGTCCCTGTCCATGGAAGTTGGTGGAACAAGATGGGATTAAGGTCTCTTCCAACCCAAACCAGTCTGGGATTCTCTAGGTTTTTCCACCTCCATCTCTCTTTTTCTCTTTTTTCAGGGCGTGGTTATTGGCACGGGCGAAAACTCCCAGTTTGGCGAGGTGTTCAAGATGATGCAGGCCGAGGAGGTAACACAGCTCCTATCTGGGGAGAGTCTGAGTGTCCTGGATGAAAGTTTGTGAGCTGGAGCAGTCCCAGGAGTCGATGCACTGGGTTCAGTTCTGCTTCTGCCACGAGACGCCCGTGTGAGCGAGGGACAAGTGTCTGGCAGAGAAGGGCAGGACAGGCTCTGCCTGCTGGAGGTGGAGGGTGGGAAAAGCACAGGGCAGCTGCAGGGACCAGGTACTGGCAGCCAGGACTGTGTGGGTCACTTGCTCTGGGCTGACCATCATCTTCTCACCCCACACAGCAAGCAAAGAAAAAGCAGTAATCGCTAATTTTTGCAGACTCCCAAGACGCCTCTGCAGAAGAGCATGGACAGGCTGGGGAAGCAGCTGACCCTGTTCTCCTTTGGGATAATCGGTGAGTGAGATGCAAGGCTCACACTGGCGTGGCTGTGAGACCCCTCGGTGCTCCGGGGCTGCTCTTCCAAAAGCACTGGTGGGGCTGGGTTACCTGGGCTTTGGGAGTTCCAGCGCTGAAGGAGAGATTTGGGCGCTGTCGCCTCACAATTTATTTCTGTGTGTCTCACAGTTTCATAGTTCTTAGGTTGTTTCTCACACACGGGTGTTATAAAAAGAAGCAATGTTTTCCTTAATTCAAGATAGTTTACATTCTTTGTTTTAGAGCTATGGACAGCTGATGGACAGTTGTCCTGACCAACGGGATGGGGAGAGGTGTCAACCTTGTCCCCCAATCCCTGGCCTTTGTAGAAATACTATAAAATGGAGTCAGATTTTTTTAATAGACAGTTCATGCCTTCTCACCAAAGTGAGAGAGTGTGTGTGTGTGTGTGTGTGTGTGTGTGTGTGTGTGTGTGTGTAACAGTGACAGGGTGCCTCATTGCATTTTTAGTCTACAACGTTGGCTAAAACAGGTTGGAGATTTCTGGAATTCCTTTTTTAATCGGATCATTTGCCCTCCCAGGTCTGATAATGCTCATTGGCTGGTTGCAAGGGAAGCGTCTCCTCAGCATGTTCACCATTGGAGTCAGGTGAGGACTGGAGAGCCTTTTTCTCTTTGATTCCTCATAAAACATCCCAAGGCATTCCCTGTTCAAAACAATGAACATTTCATGTAAGAGAACTTGAGTAAAAATCTTTCATAAATACATATTTCTCAAGCACTGGCAAAATTAACATGAGGTTTCAACAGAGTGGAGAAAAACAAAACCAAGCTTGAGGGTTTATTTAATTTTGTAAAATGTTATCTTGAAAATCTTCACTGGCATCTCTACCTCATCCTGCTGTGAATGCCCTCTCCTATCTGTGCTATGAATTTAATGGGAGTGTACCAACAGCAAATATTACTTTTTGCTGTTCCTACAGGATTTACATCTAAAGAAAGGAATGCACATCTCATACAGCATAAAAAAGCATGCAAAGCTTTTTAATCAAACACAATTAAAAAATGTGTTTCCAGTAGTGCCCATAAAACCTGTTAACTCGGTGCCGTCATGGCTCTAAAATCAATTCTTAAAAAAAGAAGTGTTCTAAGGAAATTAAAAAAAAAAAATTCCCAGGTGAGGAGACAACAGAGAAGCCAAACTGACTCAGTGCCACCTTCCTGTCTCCCAGGGGGATGTGGTGGCAAAGAAAAGTGGTTAATCCTGAGTTTTGGAGTTCATTATGGTTTTGTAAGGTCTCCTGGATTACATTTTGCACATGCCTAGAAGCAGAGTTTCCCAAGGAATGTCTAATATTGAATATACAGACCAGGGCTGGATTTTCCCAGCACATCAGGTGCTGCAGTTTTTTATGGTGGGGACATTTGGGGAGCTGGTTTTGTCCCCCACACTGTGGGGTAAGAGAGGAGGTGCGGGGCTGCACGTGGCCAGGAGCCAGTGGCTAACGTGTGAGCCCTCATGCCAAGGAATATTCAACTCCCATCCTCAGAAAGTTAAATAAATGGGAATGAAATCCAGCCTCTGAACCCCTGCTTAGCCAGAAATCCCTGCTCTTTGGCAATGTAAAGAAGAAAAATAACTGCTCTGTCAAAATCACCCAGGAGAAGGTCGAAGGGCTGGATAAGTAGCCAGCTTTTGTATTCACAGCGTGCCAGGAGCCCCAGTGGTTATCCCCTTCAGACCCTTAGGAAAACTCTGCCCCGGGCACGTCCCTTTGGCACCTGAGGGTCAGTACTTGCGGTCTGGGCCCCGTGCTGAGGCTGTTGTGTCTCTGCTGTCCCCAGCCTGGCCGTGGCTGCCATCCCCGAGGGCCTTCCCATCGTGGTCACCGTCACGCTGGTGCTGGGAGTGCTGCGCATGGCCAAGAAAAAGGTGATTGTGAAGAAGCTGCCCATAGTGGAAACCTTAGGTAAGGCTGTAAAGGGGCCACACGGCTTGGTCACCTGCCAGGCTCCAAAATCTGAGCTGGACAGCCGCGGGCTGGCCTCGGGAGCCTTGGTCTGATCCAGAAAAAATAAATTTGGAATAGGCTTACTGGGACAGAGCGACTCAATCAGAATGAAATGCATTTTCTACCCTGTGTTTCTCACCCTTTTCCCTTATTTTGGTGGTATGAGCACAGGCATGTGCTCGGAATGGTGCAACGCAGCCCACGTGGAGCAGAGCCCCTCTGCAGACACACATTGGGTTAAAATCTTTGTTTCTCCTTCCTCTCCATGCTCTGGGATCCTCCTGCAGATCCATCCTGCCCCCTTCTTCAGTGTCTGGCTAAAAAAACCCTCCCAGCCCCCCCAAGTCAAGCTTGGCAGCACCAATAAAGGCATTTATCCTTCTGCAGGCTGGGTGGCCATCCCTGTACTCCAAAAAGCCACAGAGAGAGGGACAGAGGGTCCTTGAGAAGGCATCCAGAACATCCTCACAGCTGCAGGGCACGACAAACCAGAATGGAATTGCTCTTCCACCGCCCCTTATTTTTAATTTGTCCCTTACTCCAGGCTTTGCTGCCCTGGGTCAGGGTAGCAGGGATATGAAGGAGGAGACACGGTGTCTATTTAGCGCCGCTCATTAAATGCACAATAAATACCAAGCCTGGTCCGCGCAGTTCCCAAAATCTGCAGCACGGCCGGGTCCTGCAGCTAAAACCTGTCCTCTTAGCAAACGCTGCTATTGTTTGAAGTGCCCGTGTTTGTTCTGCAGTTAAGGAATCTTATCACCCTGGTTTTATTGTCCCTGCCCTGACCCAGGACATCTGAAACGGCTTTTTCCTCGTGAGGGAATTCGTTCTGGTAGGGCTGCGCCCGCAGAGGCAGAACTGCAGGTGCAGAGGAGGCGCGGCCAAAGCTGTCTGGGGAGCTTCTGGAAGGGAGAAAAACAATTCTTTAATTATCAGTGACTAAAAATGAGGCATTGGAGGTCAGAGCTTTGCTCTCTGCTAATCCTTCAAAGGTGTGACTCATTTAATTGCAGCCCGATCTGCTGTATTTTCTCTCCAGGCTTTACCTGGAGGTCATTGCGCTCGTGGGGTCTGTGCCTGAGCACTGTGATCACCTCCAGAGCCAGGGAAGATACCCACACTCAGAAGGGAGCTGCATCCTGGTCCTTGTTTTGTATTAATTTCCCCCCTTCCTGGAAGCAGAAACTATCTGGAAAGCGGTGCCTCTGCTGATTCGCCCTTTTGTGGTATTTTGTGAATGTGCTCCGGAAAATTGTGCTTTACTGGATCAGGACTGGCACAAAGCAGAGCAAAGGGGCAGTTTCTGCTCTTAGATGTTGGTCTTTGGGTATTTTTGTCAGTGTCTTTAACCCATCCCCTGTCACAGTGCCTCGGTGTGGCAGGGAAGGGCTGCTGTTCCTGATTTAGAGAAGCAAGGCTTGACTGGCAGAGTGGGAATTGGGTCTTTCTGGAACAGAGCAGCTGCTCCACTGCGTGACACTGCAACTCAGAAACGTTGACCAAGACAGTGTGACCCTCTTCAGGTGTCCCCTACCACATCTCACACCCAAAGGATGCTCACAGTGCCCCAGTGTGCCCTCAAATCCTTTCCTTCCCTCTTAGGAAGCTCATCCATCTCTTTATCTTTCCTCCCTTTCACCAGTGGGTGCGGTTTAAACACAACGTTAGTGAAACTTGTCCTCCCTCTCCCCAATCTCTGGGCTGCATTATTCCTCAGTTCTGATCCAAACCATCCCTGCCCCAGGCTGCTGCAATGTCATCTGCTCGGACAAGACGGGCACCCTGACTGCCAACGAGATGACAGTGACCCGGCTCCTGACCTCGGATGGCTGCCAGGCAGAGGTAGGCGTGGGGAGCTGATCCAGGCTCTCCTGCTTCTCCTGGTTTGGGGCAAATCTGGGAGAAAACCTCCACATGGGGTTCCTCTGGGAAGCAAACTCAAATGGCCCCTGCCCCAGCTGGTCCAGGAAAGAATTTCCTTGGAGAAAAGTGGAAAAAACTATTTATTTAATGAACAAAGTGCCCACAAGCATAAAGAACAGGTAATATGAAACAATAAAACCTTTAGTTGTCCTCAAGTGAGGTGGCAAATTGAGGAAGTCCTCACTGTGGGTTAGCTCAGCTCGCTCAGTCTCTTATCGGTCCCTGCGGTGCTGGAAAATTCCATCGTGGGCCCTGGTGGGCTGCAGGAGTGAGCTCCGGGTGTTTCTCTGGGCTTTTCAGTCCAGGGCAGGTTTAAACACTCCCAAGGAAAAGAGAAAAAAACATTCCAGGGAACTTCTCTGCCTCAGCTAGCTAAACACTAACTCAAAGCACAGGAGATCTCTGTCCTGCTGCTGTCAGTGCTTCAGACAGACCAGAGAAGGAACGTGCAGGAGCCGGGCAGTTTTCTCAGAACGAACTCAGCACTTCTCCCTGCTTCACTCCCAGAACCAGTCTTAGAGGTACAGAACTTAACAAACAGCATGAACAGGACAGACAATTGGGGATAGAGGCACCAGAAAGTCTCCCCGTGGCACTGCTGGAATCCAGCAGCACTGGGTCTGCCTTTGGCTCACTTGAACCCGAACGAGGGAGCCTGGCCAGCCCCAGGCGGCTTCTTGCACGCTCCATAAAGAGGAGGGGGTTTTGTGGCCCTGGGGCTGAGGGCACAAAACCTGCTCAGGTACCACTGAGACATTCGTTGGCATAACCTGCAGTTGCTGTAAATACTGAAACCTGCCACTGACCCTTGCTGCTCCATCTCCTGCCGGAATATTTGTCACAAGAGCAGCTTCATTCTCTGCTTGGTTCATTCCTCTCTGTGAAAAATGAGGGGAAAATGCAAGGTGTGAGGCAGAGGAGAGACAGGGCAGTCAGCAGGAGGGCAGGGCTTGAACAAACCCAGCGGTGCCGCTGCTCCCAAAGGTCTGCACCCCTCCCCTGAGCTGCAGGAGACTTCTGGAATCACAGCAAACAAGTCTCCTATGAGACAAATCAACTCCTTTTGTCCCTAAAAAGCCATTTTAATGTGATATTGTCACTGTCTGCAGCCTTTCCTTTATGCATTGCTTTGAGAGAGAAAGAAGAACCCCTGCACTCCTTCAAAATGAGAATTTTCTTGAGTGCAGCCCCTGGCACACATCTGCAGTCCAGTCCTGCCTGGCAAAGGGGAAATCTCCCACCTCTCTCTCCCTCCCTCAGGTCAGCGGGGTTGGCTACAATGGAGAAGGAAATGTTTATCTTCTGCCATCCAAGGAGATCCTTAAAGAATTTTCCAACATCTCCATTGGGAAACTCGTGGAGGTAAGTATAAATTATGAACCAGCTTATCCTAGTCACATTCAGTTTTCAGCTGCACAAATAACATTGGATAATTAGTGTGAAAAAAACCCCATTTTTGTAATTCTA
This sequence comes from Donacobius atricapilla, assembly GCA_013397315.1. Classification (NCBI taxonomy): domain Eukaryota; kingdom Metazoa; phylum Chordata; class Aves; order Passeriformes; family Mimidae; genus Donacobius; species Donacobius atricapilla. The sequence goes on along the minus strand of WBMY01002300.1, from coordinate 258,268 downwards.
AAATGGACTGTCTTGCTAAAACATTCTCAAGGAAAGACTGAGTGTGATGTAATTCCTGATGCTTAGGAGGACAGGGCAGCGTTCATAAGACATGCAGGGAGAGACCAGAGCCATCAGCTTCAGGAGTCAATGATATTCTGGATAAAAATACAATTCTGGCAGAGGAGAAACCAATGCATTTTACCCTGCTCAGGTTTTTAATGTGCAGAGATTCTAGACATTAGCCAGCTACACAGTCAGTTTATAAATTTATTGTGATGTTCTCTGGGTTTCGTGTCAGCTTTACATAAAATTTTGAACATTCAGCTGTAGGCTAAAGCAGAGTGCCTGGGTGATGAAATGATTTGAGCTGGAATCTCAAATGGAGATTAGGTCCTGTTTTATTCATACTGCACATTACAAACAATAGTACGAGAGACTGAGCTTTCATTTTCATGATCTATCAAGCTCATTAGATGTATCTCATGTTTTCTTGATGCTAATTTATCCAAAGCATAATATTTTACCAAAAATATTGGTGTATCTCATGGATTAAGTGACTTTAGAAAACACAAGGACTGATCTCAAGTGATGCTGCTGCGGGGGAACCTTTTCCCAAAACTTTTGGGATGTGGCTCCTTTCATTCCCCAATCTCCCATCATTTCATTTAAAGAGATGAAAAAGCTGTGACTTCAGTAATGACAAAAACAGCCCACATAAACCTGTCCCTCTCTCCAGGCTGGCTGCGTGGTCAATAACGCCGTTATCAGGAAAAACAGTGTGATAGGACAACCCACAGAAGGAGCTCTCATTGCCCTGGCAATGAAGGTAAGAGCCTTAAAGTTTAACCTTTTCCTGCCATTCAAACAAATAAAGAAACAAATAAATAGATTAATAGATAAATAGAGAAATAAATAAATAAATAGATAAATAAAAGCTGGATTTGTGAGGTCTGGCTGCAGAATGAGACTGCTTTAAATCCCCCAGACTGGTTTGAGTCCTCCCTTGTCTCCCCTGCCCAAGAGGACTGATGTCCCCTCTCCCAGTCAGCCTTCAGCCGTGGACAAACACTTTCCTTGAGCTCCTGTGCTGACAGCAATCATTGTTTGGCTTGCTTAGTCCTGCAGTTAGGCTGGGTAATGCATTTTTTGGGGGCTCGGACAGGACATCCTTTTTTATATTTCCTGCACGTGCCAGCGAAGAGTCCAGGGGCAAGACAAGAGTTAAAAATGGGCAGGAACAGGCCAGGACAGATTGCATGGCAGAGTGTCCCCCTCATTTTGAGTCATCTGCTGGCTTTTACTTTTTCCTAGTCATGATTATGTAAAACAAGATGTTTTTATGAATATTGCGTTCACACTCCCGGGCAGAGCTGTGAAACACCTCCAGGTGTCACCTCAGTGTCACCCAGGCCGTGGCCTCAGCCCTCGGGTGGGCACAGGAGGTCCCTGATGAAATGATGCCCCTGCAAACATCTGATCTTGCCTCCTGCTTTTAAAGCTCCTAACTCTAGCAGTGAAATAATGATTCATTTTATTTTCCTTTTTAAACAATGGCATTTCATTTCCCCAAATGCTGAGTTAAAGCCTTCCTCCTCCTCTGGAATTCAGTAGCCAAGCAAGAGCAGAATATGAGGGAGGTTGTCTTTCCTATTTTTCTTTTTAATGTTTTGTTTTGGTGGGAGCCGGTGACAAAGGTGATCAAAAGCAGCTTCCGGTCTCTCCTACTTCACCTGGAACACCCACACACTGCTGGAGCAGGAGTGTACTCATCTGGACTGAAAGGTTTTGTTGTGAATTACTTTTTGAGTGTAATTCTTCAGGAAATAATTCAAAACCACATCTATCATTGACCATTCTGTTATTTGCTATTTCCTTTCTTCTTTCAAGTAGAGTTGCTGGGAAATAGCCCAGAAAAGAAACTCAGAAATTTGCTCAGCCCATTGTTTTGCCATAGGTTTAGGGAATGGACTTGATCCTCCTTTGATCCAAAGCCTCACAAAAAGGCAGGGCAGCTCCCTAATTCTTTAAAAATTTATCAGGAATCAAGCTTCAAAATCCAGTTTAATTTATCCCATACCAGGCACACCGAAAGGAAAAGATGGGTTTGAAACATGAATTTTGCTCTCCTCGTGTTTTCTCTTGAGCTGTGTGGTATCTGATAGCCTGGAAGGACACAGCCAGCAGTCAGTCCTTGTGATATGGAAAATATATCCAGGTTTTGGCAATGTCCAGCCTTACAGTGCTCTTTTTGTTTTACCTTGCTTCAGATGGAATTAGCTGACATAAAGGACATTTATGTAAGAAAGAAGGAGATCCCATTCAGCTCCGAGCAGAAGTGGATGGCTGTGAAATGCACACTGAAAAATCAGGTAAAGCAAACAGGCAGGACCTGGTTTCGTGTTTCTAATTGTGCACCTCAACAATGGGCACGAAATGGTATCTCTTCAGCAAATAATGTTTTCAGGAGTTAACTATGTTGGGAGGAAACGGGGCAAACCTCAAAATTCCCAGCTTGGGTGGATTTTTAGCTTGTAAAACTGTGTTTGAATGGGAGCAGGGAATCATTCTCATAGAGTGGTTGGAGCAGAAAACAAAAGCTCTTCAGAGAGAACTGACAGGGAGAGAGAGGTCTGGTGCTTGGGGGAAAAGGTTGTTCCTTTATCCCTTACTGGGTTAAGGAGCTCATTTTGGCTGATATTATGCTGTGGTTTAAAAACTCACCAACTTTTTCATTACCATGCTGTCTGTGAGGGCTGAACATGAAAAATGGCCAGAGCAAAAATATCCCATCCTATCCATAATAAATGCTCCTGGGCACCTCTCAAAACAGGTAAAAGGGGAAACAGGATTTTTTTCTACCCACAATTAAAGACTTATTCATTTAAAATGTGCTTGTTCTTTTGGATAAAGTGTCTTCTCTCCTTGCTTTAAAGGATCAGGAAGATATTTACTTTATGAAAGGAGCATTTGAAGAAGTCATCCAGCACTGCACCCTGTACAACAGTGGTGGCATCTCACTGTCACTCACGCCCCAGCAAAAAGCCCTCTACCAGCAGGAGGAAAAGAGAATGGGCTCCTCAGGACTTCGAGGTCAGTCCTTACTGCCCATGTCCCTTGAGCTTACAGGTTATCTGGCCTAAAACTTTCCTGCTGTGTTCTGGTTAGGATAGGCAGAGGCTCAGTCCTCACAGAATCACAGAATGGTTGGGGTTGAAGTGACTTTAAAGCTCATTTCATCTCACTTCTGCCATGGCAGGGACACCTTCCACTGTCCCAGGTTGTTCCAAGCCCCAAGGTCCAACCTGGCTGTGGACACTTCCAGGGATCCAGGGACAGCCACAGCTGCCCTGGGCACCCTGTGCCAGGGTTTCAGCACCCTCACAGGGCAGGATTTATTCCTAATCTCCAATCTAAATCTCCCTTGTTTCAGTTTAAAACCCTCAGCTCTTAGCATCGTTTTCATGATCTCTTCCCAACACTTGTCAGAGTGCCAAGGGCTGTGTCTTTGGTCTGCCGGTCTTCTTTTCTTTTCTTTTTGTTTTTGGGTTTAAATTAGTGAGTTTGAAAGGAGAAAACAAGCTCTGGAAATGTGAACATTCCTGTCCCATGGAGTGCTGTGATTGTCTGGAATACGCTCAGGGTGATGCACTGGAGAGCTTTGTGCTGGGCCCGATCTAAGCGCTGCTCTGCCAAGTTTTGGTTCTGGAGAAGAAAGCAACAAAAAGCCACTTTGAAAGGAGTTCCAAACATGGATTTGGGTGCTGAGGTTTCTGTTTGAAGCTCAGTTCAATCCTTTGTTAGGCCCAAATCTCTCGATCTCCTGATCCCAGCTGCCTGTCAGTGCACAGCCCACAGGAGTTTTGTTCAGGTGTCACCTTCACCACCAGAAACATCCCCTCAGCAACGTCTCAGACCTTCCCACAGTAGCACGGACACCATTCCCAGGTTGTAAGGGGATGAGAACAAGCCTTGGCAGCTGGATCTGGAGGGTGGTGTAGTCAATGCACAGATTCTCCCACCCTGAGTGCTGTGGTTAGGAACTCCTGTGCAGCGCTTGATTTACAACATCCAAATCATCTGCCCTCGTGCCAATGGCAAATTACTGCTCTGAAGGGAAGTGATTAACTCAGGCAGCTGCTGCAGCTTTTGATTCCATCATCAAAGCAACACGGACATCAACCCCTGGCAAAATATCCTTGAGTGATTTAAAAATGATTGAATGATAACGGGTGTGCAGCAAGAACAGAGATAAAATGTTCAGAGCCTGGGTGTTTACATGATGGGAGTTTCACTGGTTTAACTGAATTTACATTTCACATTTTTAGCTTTAAAAAAAAAAAAGTGTAAGTTTTTGCAGGAATGCTATTGTTTAACTTAGTCATTTAATAGTGTCTGGTTTAACATAACACTGTCCAGATTTAATCCATCTGCATTCAGGGAAGACGTGGTAGACAGCTTAAAATTAGAAAGAAGGAAATCCTAAGAGAAACATGTCAAACAGAAATGCTCTTATTCAGAGAAACTATTATTTAGTGGACTGAATTTTTGATCTATACAAGATCTGATTGTAATGACTAAAGACCTTTTTCTGCTGGAAAACACGCAATTTAATATCTTCTCTAAATATTCCTTTTAAAGCACGGAAATACATCATTAACAATTTACCCTTGTCCTCTTTTTCTCCCCTCTGTTACTAGTACTTGCTTTGGCTTCAGGTCCAGAACTTGGCAAACTAACATTTCTGGGTCTGGTTGGAATAATTGATCCCCCAAGGGCTGGAGTGAGAGAGGCTGTTCAAGTCCTGTTTGAGTCTGGTGTGGCAGTGAAGATGGTCACTGGAGATGCCCTGGAAACGGCCGTGGCTATAGGTACCAAACTTTGCTGCTTTCCTGGGCGTCTGTGGTACGTCTGTCACATCACTCAAGTGGTTTATCCCTCAATAATCAACTTTATCATCGTTTTTGTGCGTGCAGTAGAGGCTTTAAAGGTCACTGAGTCTTTGCTTTTCCATTGAAGCTAACGTTTAGTGGAGTATAGAGCAGCTACCAACTCTGGGCCAAATTCCAGTAAATTGCTTCCACTATTTTAGCACCAGAAATGGCAAAATCTCAGTGTAAGGCTCTCAAAAGACACAGATAGCATTGCTAGGATTGTGGAACCCACTAATATTCAGGGTGTGAGTACCTCTTTTCTTTGCAGGGCAGAATATTGGTCTCTGCAATGGGAAGCTGAAAGCCATGTCTGGGGAAGAGCTGGACCAGCTGGAAGAGGCAGAGCTCTCCTCCACTGTACAAAATGTAATGGCTCTGATTACGTTAAAAAAAAAAAAACTATTGCAAATAGCTTCCATCTAACACCAGATTATATTTTGTCTTTTGTTCTGTTTTGTTTTTCAGGTTTCCATTTTCTTCAGAACAAGTCCAAAGCACAAACTAAAAATAATAAAGGTACTAAGAGCCTCTGAAATTCATTGTACATCTCACAAAAATAAGGGGGAGGGAGCCTCAGTTCTCTGGATGATTTGGTCTTCCCCAGCAGCATCAGCTCAAACTAAAGGACTGTAGAACCCCAGCCAGAGCACTTGGCACTGTTTCTCTGAAGGAATTAGCTGTGGAATTGGACTTGATGATCCTTGTGGATTCTTTCCAACTCAGGATATTCTATGATTCTATGATTTTTATGATTTTTCTTACAAGTCTGGGCCTGGGCATACAAAAAAAAAACTAGTGAGGTATTAGCAACTAAAACATCAGGAGAATAATTTCTGAGAGTTTTATTCTGCTCTTCTAACTTCTGCTGGAGTTGGGAGATTCCCTACACCCCTGAAAAAACAAATTCCTAAATTCTTGGTCTGAGCTTTGTCCTCAGCGCGGTGCCGAGTCTGCTCTTACCCTCAGAGTCCAACAGAGCTTCTGACATTTCTGTGCAAAAAGAGCAAAGCGAGCAGTACAGGGTCTGAAACTGCCAGCACGGCTTTCCGTGTGCCCTCCCGCAGGCCTTGCAGAGGGCCGGCGCCGTGGTGTCCATGACAGGGGACGGCGTCAACGACGCCGTGGCCCTGAAATCCGCCGACATCGGGATCGCCATGGGGCAAGCGGGGACGGACGTCAGCAAGGAGGCTGCCAACATGATCCTCGTGGACGACGACTTCTCAAAAGTCATGTAGGTTTGGAGATTTTTCTTACTCAGCAGCTCCTTTCTGGCTGCCCAGTGCAGCAAGCCTGCTGCGTGAGGAGACCTGGGAATGGAAGTGGAGAGCTGGAGAGCCCCAGGGTGCCTTTGGCTTTAGACTCCCATCTTTAGATGCCTTCATGGCAATGACTTTCCTTCCAGGTGGTGCTGACCAAGCCACCTTTCAGCTGAAAGCCCTGGTTTCTCACTGCTGTAGCTAACTGGGGATGTGAGAGCACCCAGAGGTCTGGGTAGACCAGAGCTTTTTTGGTCAGAATTCGGACTCGGTGATGCTGGAGGTGTTTTCCAACCTTTATGATTCTGCCTCATGCTGTTGCCTCATCCAGGAAGCTCAGAGGAAAAACGTAATTTGCAATGCTCTGTTGGTTCATAACAACAGAGAGAGTGGGCAGGGTACAGCGAGGATATAAATAGGTCCCAGGCCTGTTTTATGAAGCAAAACCTGGCCACGTGACCCAGGTTTTCAGATCTACTTGTTGATAAGGGAATGAGAAGCTGCATTGACAACCTCCTCCAGAGCTGGGCTCTGAATTTCATTGAAATAGGGGCTACAAAAGACAATTTGTGTTCTGAGTCATGGGGAGCTGAGTGTAAAACTGTGTGACTGCTCCTGACTTAACGAACTCTCCTCTCCCTTCCAGGAATGCAATAGAAGAGGGAAAAGGAATATTTTACAACATAAAAAATTTTGTCCGGTTCCAGTTGAGCACGTAAGTTCCTGCTCGCTTCAGCTCCCGTGAGAGCACCTTGGGGGTGAGGCCCTGCGGAATAACGTTCTGTGCTTTGCAGGAGTATTTCAGCTTTGAGCCTAATTACCCTGTCAACAGTGCTCAACCTACCAAATCCACTCAATGCTATGCAGATCTTATGGATCAACATCATCATGGATGGGCCGCCAGCACAGAGGTATGGAAGAGTCTCACTGAGCAAAATAATCTCGGGTTTAATGTGTCTGAATTTGGCCTAGGAACACAAACTGTTGTGATTCCTCATCAATCATCATCAGTGGTTCAATAAGCTGCAGTTTTGTTCCCTCCTGGTCTTTCAAAAAGCACTTCACATTTACTTGAGGTTTCCTGTTGTATTTACTTGTATTTTCCTGTTGTGTTTATTTGTATTTTCCTGTTTTATGGTGGAATTGCTTAACTATTCCATTTTTTTGACTAGGAAAGGCTTGTTATCCTGAAAGCATCACCTGCTGGTACAATGGCCAGGGAATAGTGGGAATATGCCTCAAAATCATAACACTGAGGAACCTCATCCAACTGCTAATTACAACTACAGCTAAATACAATTACAGCTTCCACATTATTCACACTCTCACAGTCAGCTCTCACTCTGGGGTGGGATACTGGTCTGATGATCTAATGTTATTTTAGCAGCTCAATATGCAGAAAAGAACTTTGGTATCAGTGTCGTGGACAAATTTGGGCCTTATGTCACCTTGCTTGAATATTCATACTGTGTTCCAAAGAATTGCATCCTCCAGCTCCATCCTGGCTCCTCGGGATGTCCATTTTGGGCCAGCCTGCATTAATTAACACAGCCCTCTGCTTCTCTTGGAGGCAGCTTGGGGGTTGAACCTGTTGACAGGGACACCATCAAGCAGCCCCCCCGGCGCACCACAGACACCATCCTCAGCAAATCCCTGATCCTGAAAATCTTCATGTCAGCACTCATCATCATCAGCGGAACCCTCTTTGTCTTCTGGAAGGAGGTGAGGGAAATGTGCACGCGCATCTGGTTTCCATAGGGGCGGAAGGGCACTTTCTGAAGGACGTGAGAAGGACTTTCTGGAATCCATCCCGTGGGGAAGGATCAGTGCGGGCAGAGGGCTGAGAAAGCAGGGTCAGCTCCCAGCTCTGCTCCCGCCTCCCCTCGTTACCTCTAATTTGGTCCTTCCAATCTAGAACAGGAAACCTATTACTTGATGTGGTGTCAATGCTTCAAGGGACTTTTCACCTCTAGCTTTCCATTCTCCCAGCAGAAAATGCCAAGTACAATGGATTGCTGTTGGTACTTCGAGTTTCAGTAATTTAATCTAGAATGTTCTTTACTCCAAGTCCACATCAGTTTAAGAATTTAAAATACAGTTGATAAGATCATAAACTTTAAAATGAGCAAAGAGAACTGAATGCTACCTATAATAACTAGAACTAGATTTACTCCTTTGTTTTACTACCCTTTGATTTGACTGGCCTCATTAAAGGGAACATTTAATTCTTCTATTGAATCGGCATATTTTGTAAGGTTAAACTAACCCCTGAATTTTTGTGTGCTTCCAGAATCCAAAAGGGGGCATAACTCCTCGAACCACAACGATGACTTTTACCTGTTTTGTGTTTTTTGACCTCTTCAATGCCCTGACATGTCGCTCTCAGGTGAAACGGCTCTGTCAGCAGTAATTTCTTGTCTCAAATCACAAACATAAACATTAGAATACCAGCATTTTGCATAGTAAGGGATTTTTTTAATGTTATTTAATCAGTATGATTTTTATCAACTTTTTATATAAATAAAATTATCCACCACAGTTCAAGGGCAACTACACTTTCAACTAGGTAGCTCTAAGTTAAGTGTTTATGTAACTTAAAAAGTGACAGAGATGAAATGTAAAGAAACAGGGTGACATTAAGCTCCAACGGAGATTGGGAAAAGTTACTTTTTAATTTTTTTCCCCCCTTTTCTAGACAAAGTTGATATTTGAAATCGGCTTTTTCCGAAACCGCATGTTCTTGTATTCCGTGCTGGGGTCATTTTTGGGACAGCTGGCCGTTATCTACATCCCTCCACTACAAAAGATCTTCCAGACAGAGAATTTAGGAGTGTTAGGTAAGTTGCAAAATAAAAAATGGTTTGTTTTGTTTGTTTTTTTCCCTTGAAGTGACTCTAGAAAGCAGATGCTGCTCCCAGTTTGCTGTTGGCTCCTGACACATCACAACCAACAGCTCCTAAAATACTGTAAATACACAGAGCTGCACCCAAACAGTAGTGGTATTAATATTATCCCAGCTTAGATTCTGAATTTTGATTTACTGCACCCAAATGCAAGTAAATGGAGACATGCCAAGATTTTCCAGCTCTGTGTGATGATATTTCTCAGATCATTATGCAGACACTCCCTTTGGAAAGAGCTGGGTTAAGCTTCAGTTTCCCAGCTGAAATGCAACACAGATTTTAATTCCAATCAGCAAATTGCACCCTATTGTCATGGTAGGATACGAAATAAACTGACTCCATGGAGCTGTCAGAAGTGAAAGAAGGCTTTATTTACAATCCCAACAGTTTCTTTTAGAACACGCTGTGTAAAAAGGTCTATTATTGCTCCATGGCGCTGACACTGCTCTGCATTGGTTCAGGAATAGGAAACAACCCCTGGGACAGTTGTTCTGGCAAAGGGAACACTGTTTGCTGAACCCGTGCTGAGAAACGCAGAGAGATGTTTGGGAAAGAGAAACTGTTGGCAGCTTTCCCTTGGGAAAGGAGCCGGCAATGGTCAGCGAGCTGAAATTCAGGCTCAGCAATGTCGAGCCCACACCCTACCCCACCATGTTACATCTGTTGGGCTGCAGCCATGAGCAGGGGCAGGGATCCCAAATGACTCCTGTTTGCACCCTCCAAGGGGCCTGTCCCAGCTGTGGGTGCCCCTCTGGTGGCCCCAGTTCTCAGCTGGCAGGGGCACAGCGAGGCCCCGCAGCCAGGGGGCACCGGCACAATTCCCAGCTGCAGGAGGGCCCCGGGCTGGGATTCCTGCCCAGCTGGGCTCACCTCCACTCCCTCCTCTCCCAGACCTGCTGCTCCTCACTGGCCTGGCATCCTCAGTGTTCGTGGTGTCCGAGCTGGTCAAACTCTGTGAAAAGCGCTGCTGCCACCCCAAGCACGCCAAGGGGCGTCACAACTGACCGAGACTGCTCGGAAACACTCTGGGAACAGAGCTGTGATGCTGGATAATCCCAACCCATGGCCTTGTGACCCACACAGCCTCCCTGAAGGTACTCAAGTGCAGCTGGACCAACAGTCCTCACCCTCCAGAGACTCTTCTACCCCCTCCTGAGCAGAAACCTCCAGAGTGGCTCCTGGCTTAAACCAAGTATTTTTATAACACTGATCTGTTTTCCAGAAGGCTGTGCTAGTCCCAGACAAAAGAAGTTTCACACCTGTACAGAAAAAGCTGTTGTGCATAAACTGAAATTTTATTTATTTAAATCAAAATCATTTTTTATTAATAAAATCTACTGACAAGTATCTGAGTGAGACTCGTGATTTAGACACGTCTTTTAATGTTTAATTAGAAGAGTGGAAAAGACCTGCCTTGAAGCATTTCTTTTCCTTCAATTTATAGTGTTTGTGGAGTCGCAGATACCCAGGCTGGACTCAGCAAGAGTTTTGCAAACTGTGGGGAGCTGTCAGACAGAGCAGGGAGCTCAAGTGCCAACCCTCAGCTGTCAGTTTTGTACCTGTGTGGCTGACAGGAGAAAAAGGGAAGGCTGCTCAGCAGTGGATGGATCTAATGGGAAAGGGACTTGCTCCCACAAGAGCCTGAGAGTAAAGGTGAGTCAGGAACAGAGCAGCGATGCTGAGCTTTGCAGCTGGGTCAAAACTGCACAAAAGGGACTGAGCTGCTCAGATCACAGCCAAGCCCACCGCTGACAAAAGCTTTCTGGACATTTTTAGGTGCATGAGCATGAAGCCCAGATTTCTTCATCATTAGGTTCAGGCTTAAAAGAAAAACTGAGTCTCTCCCAAGCCCATATTTTACATTTAAAGAACAGTTTGGAATAATCCCAGCTGCTGGTTGGATCAGTGGCATCCTAGTAAATAACGCTTCACTGAGACATTTGCTGAAGTGCCAGTTTTCTTCTTGCCCCAGCTTAACACCTTCAAAGTGAAGTGGGAGAGTCTCAGACACAAACTTGTCAAAAAAACTACAAATTTCAGAGGTCACAATGCTATGCTGACAGTCACAAGATAAAGTTTAAACAGGATTTTAGATTCATAGTCTATAAAGAAACAGCTATACTGGTACTCAATAAAAATCAAAGAAAACCTGGCTACTGCAATATTTACGGTGGAAAGTAGCTTTGTACAATTCCATTTTATTTTTTTTGTACCCTTGCAGATAGTTTCAGATCTCAAAAACAAACTACTGCCTTGTAATGGAAGGAAAATAAAGTTTAGCTGTTTATTTTACGTTTAACTGCAGAAATGCAACTGTCTCATCCTGTATGCCATCCACATGGGAGTGTTTAATAGGCTTAGTCACTGCTAAGTGAAAAAGATCTCTGAGACTCGTGGTGGGAATTTGAGAATGTTCAAACAAAAGCTGCTATCACCACACTTACAGACAGCACAATGTACTTAATACTCCTTACACTGTAAAATTCAGTATTATTAATATAGAGAGACATTAAAACTATACAAAAGTATCAGTGCAATTGTTCTGGTGCTTATTTTTTTCCTGTGTGTTACAAACTTGGGAGATTATCTGGCTTCTCTAAGCAAACACAGCATAAAAGGACATTCTCTAAGGCCTTTCACAGCACTCTGTGTACTGGAACAAACAGCATATAAATGCCCCAAGCATTCGTTCAGGTACTCTACAAAACACACAGCTGAGTCCTCGGATGCCTGGCTGGACTGATCTCTTCATGCTCTCCTTTCAAGGTTAAATTCATGTTGTTTCATATATTTTTTATAAATGAGACCTACGTTAAGGCACAAGTGCAGATTGTTCAGAATATTCCAATCTGGCTCCCTATGAAAAACAACAGGTGGAAGAAAAAAACTCATACAAGAAAACAGCAAGGGAAAGAATTTTAAGGAAGGCCACATGAGCAGAAATTCTCAAATTCTATTGTTTTTCCCTAAGCTGCAAAGAAGACAAACTCATGCCAGGACAAAGGGGATTGGACACAGTCCTTTTCCTCAGGAGGAGAAAGACTGACAGTCAGAGACACTGATAGCCAAACACTCGTTGCCGAGTTAGAAATTACAGCCCCTGGTGGAAATCAGGGTTATTTTAGACAAGTTGATTACACACAGAATTAGCAAGGTCAAACTAATAATTACTGAGAGATGGGAACTAATTCAAGTAGAAAAAGTCCTGAGTATAAGAGACCTGCCAAAACTGGCGCTGACTGGTGAAGAGTCACAAAACAGAGCACAAACCCCAACACCTGCATTTCACATTGTGGGGATTCTTTTCCATAACAGAGTAATGATTCCTTATGTGGAAATAAAGGGTACAGCAATCGTCTTTAAACACTTTACAGACATAGCCCTGATTTTTATTTCTTTCACTGGTATAGGTACCTGGAGATCCTATTCCCAATAGAATGTGGCTGCTTCTTACTCAGCCTTTTTTTTTCCCAGCCTGATCTTTTACTCCAGTCTCATGAGGCTGCTAAAGAATGCACCTTTCTCTAGAAAGAATTCTCTCTTTCACTCCAGACAATTCTGCTGGAGCTATGGCCCATTTTTAGGATAAATACAGCTCCAATGATTCTGGTGTAAGTTTAAAAAGCAACAGACAGGTTTCTGCAGAAACAGATGAAGTGAGATGCACTAGGGATAGTGGAGTGTTGCTGTGCAACTATTCTGGACATCCCACAGCTCACATGGAATCACCTGCTGAAAATCTGACTTAGCAAGCTTGAGATTTAATGCTTTAACTGAAGCAAAGCAAATTAATAGCACCCTTCATACGGCATCACATGGACTATTCTATGTTCAGTGTAAGACACCATTACAAGTTTGTAAGCTTTGCTAATTTCATTGCATGCAAATAAATATGTGCAGCTGAGGTATAAGAGCTTTAATCAGTGCCCTGCACAGGCTTTATAAATATATAACCATACATATCAATTCTGCAGGACAGAAAGCCACACTGTCAATAACCTCTGCTGCTTTTAATTCAGTGCGCAGACGTGATCTGTGGGGAATGAAAGCAGATTCATAGTCAGCCAGAGCTCAGCCATGCCTAATGATTATGTCCTCCCCAAACCAAACCCTTCAGGCAGAACAGAGCCTAAATATTACCTCAATATTTTAGACCTAAATGTTACACAAGTACAAGGCTTAAGCTTTGTCCCAGACAATGAGGTAAATTCAAAGGGGGAAAAAAAAGGAAAAAATCTCTTGTCCAAGGAACATCATTACCCCTTGAAGCAAATAAACGGTTTTCGTGTTACTGTGGCTCCTTTAGCTATCATCATCATCATCTTCATCCTCCTCCATGGGCTCCCGCAGACCTTCGCTCTGGCGGCTTTTTCCAGCCATTTCCAACAGGGCCTGAGCCTGAGGATCCACATCCAGGATACTCTTCTTACCTTTTCTCTTCAAAACAAAATAAAATATGGTCAATTTAAAATGTCAGTATCAAGCTACAGGGAAGGGACACACTCAAAAGTCTGTGAGTGATGTGGTCTGCAAGCTTGGCATAACGGAGAAGACGTATTTCCAGTTTCAAAATTCACAAATTCATCAAATGATCTTTACTGCTGCAGCTATATGAAATAGCCATGAACTGCTCCTAAGAAGACAGTGAGCTATTTCAAGTTTATTCAGGTTACAAGCCATCCAGGACATCCTGGTTAACCCCTCCTCAGTCTGAAGTGCTGATGTGAAAGAAGAGATCCAGTTACAATTCAGCATTTTCTGTAAACAGTTCGGTCTGTTTCTACTGGGAGCTATGTGTCCAGTGGAATCAGGGCACATGAAAATAAGTAAAAATTAGAAAGAAATAAATTTTAAAACCCCACCAAACCATAAGAGAATAAATTGCAGGGATCAAGGAGGCTGAAGAGAGGGGTCCTACTCATTCCCCCCCACCCAAAAAAAACAAGTGCAGAAAGACTGGCATAAACCTAGTCACATAAATTTATGGCAAGACAATAGTAAATTTAAGGTTACTGATAAAGAAAGCTTTTGGGTCTCTTCCAAAAGAGATTAGACTTTATTTGAGATTTTCCAGTGCTTTTAGAAACTCTGGGTTTTACTGAGCCACTCCAAGGAGGTTCCTCCTGGAGACCATTCTTCAGTATCAAAAAGGCCTTTTGAAATTCAGAGTACTGCTATTCTATCACCTCATGGCTCCTGATAGTCTTTCTTGTTGGCACCCTCAATAATTCCACTACAGTTTTGCTGTTTGGTGCTACAAAACCCACAGCACCACGGGTAAAGAAAATGTTATTCACTACAACAGAGAGAAAAGCGTTTAAACAGAAAACTGCAACCGTGAGCTCTGCATTCACAACTTCTGCTCCAACCAGGACACAATTTCACAGGTTCAATTCACAATTTCACCTACCCCTGCATTCTCAGGGATGTCTCCCACTGCCCAAACCTCCATGGCATCCAGTGTAAAATCCTCTTTGGCTGACAGCTGGGGGCTGTTGTAGGTGGTGCACCGAGGTTTGGCTTTGCTGTGGCCCTTCCCGTAGTCGCTGTCTATCCAGAGCCCGAAGTAGCCATGCTGCCCACCCATCCCCTGGGGAGAAAACAGCACATTCAACACATCCTGCACAGGCAAAACAGACTGGGAAAGTTAGGAAACCTGAGAGTAACCTGCTCTGGTTGGTATTTATGCCACACTTCTGTGGGTAGGTGAAAAAAGGGGATTCTGAGTGAAGCTGGGCCTCTGTACCCACATCTGTTACTCCTCAATACAACTGAAAATTAACCTGAGTGACTGGTTAACTGCCCTACCTCTGTGCTTCAGGGAATACAAATATCTGTGGCTTGCGCCAGAAATCAAGCTCCTGGCTGTTGTTTATTGACTATTAACAGTTCCATTTCAAACGGAGCGGCAGTGCTCGAGTTCGCTGCCTCCTTTCCATTTAGGAAAGTATCTACAGAAACCAATAATGTAATTTGATGTTGTTCACTTTCTCTAGAGCAATTGAATTCCAGCCTGCTGCAATTCCCAAAGTTATGGGCACATAATGTTCCAAGACTGTAAAGCATCTCCAAGACAGGTGGTGTGCTGTAGCTCTGGTGAAACTCCTCTGCATCTGCAGAGCTCATTTGTGAACCTGAGTAGGGAGAGCTTCTGCCACTGCCATCACACAGCAGCAGCAGCAGCAGCTTGCAGTGTCTGCACTCCCATTCTGCTGGGCTTTCTCCTCCATAATTCCAAAAGCAGTTGGTGCAGCAGAGAGAGCAGCCAGCAGAAAAATCCTCCGTTACACAGATCACTGTTTTGTGCTGCTTCAGGCATGCAAATCTCCTCAGAGAATAACAAGTGAAATGAATCTGCTCTCAGAAAGAAAAAAAACATACAGAACACTTCCAAACTCCAGCCACAAATCCAATTTCCAAATCATCGCTTCTGAATACTTACAAGTCCATTTGGCATAGTCTGTTGGCCATGGTTTAAATACATGTAGTGGTCATTGTACCCTGTGTATGTATATACAGCCAGAGTGGGGAAAACAGAAAACAAAAAGCATCTGTTGTCACCTGCAAACAGAGAAGCACCTCAGGTCAGACAAGAGGTCAAGCAATAACTTGCCCACAAATAAATTAAAAAAAATAATTTAAGATGAATAATTCAAAAATGGCAGCTGCCGTCTCAGAAAGCTGGATTAAGATTTAGATCAATTTTTTATTCTCACTGAACTTTGTGCTGCCACAAAAATCAATGCAATTACAGGCTGTGGTCAAGGGCAGAGTCAGAGGCACCACTAGGACATTATGTCACTATGTCACCTACCCCAGGCAGTATTTTATCACCTAAAACTGGCCAGCTGACAGATCTGTGCACACTGGTGTGAACGCAGACATCCCCAGCTCTGACTACACTGATGCATAAATCAGCTCAGAGTCGATGATTTAGAGCAATTGTCACCATGCCCAGTTTGGGATTCAGAGGCACCTCTGGTGTGCTTGCCCTCTATGCTTTATAAACATTCTCTACTGGGAAAAAAATACAAGGAAAAAATACAATGTGTAATCAGTTTAAAATCTTATTACACTAACTGTCTGAAGTAGTAATTTTCAAATTTTCATTTAGAACATGAATTGACTTTCTAATGTAGGCAGAGTGAAGATTCCCAGCAACACCAAATACTCATAGCCCATGTTTTTTTTCTTCACAAATCAATCACAAACATTCTTTCCAAAGACTTCATCAAAAACCCTCTCTTCTCCCCCAGAGTTTTAGGGGAACAAAAAGTTTAGCTTGTCCAAAGAATCCTCTGGCTGCTGGATTTTAGAAGGGGAACAAAGCGCACAAATGGCAAGAGGAGGCTCGGGTGTTCCTGATGGAGGACTGCCATCCTGTGGACAAATTATTTAAACACTAATTCATCATCTGTGCTCTATTTCATTCACTTGCATTTAATTTTCAACCTAAGCAGCTACAGGGCTCGATAGATTTCCCTGAAAACCTGTTCTGTGGTCAATATGTCCTGCAATTTTAAAAGCCTTATCAAATAACAAACTATAAATATTAATCAGCAACACGCCTGACTGCCATGCCAAGAATAACTTTGCATGTGTTTTATGTTCTTTGAAAATCAGTGTTATTTTTGCCACAGTTGGAAGTGTACGAAACACTTTGTGTCATTAAAGGGACATTAAGGGGACAAGATTCCTGTGCCTGTACAAAACCCAGGGAATTTACCAGAGATACTACAGAAAGAAAAGTGAGTTTTACCTTGAAACTGTGGCTTCACCTCCCAGGAGTGAGACGCAAACCCACCAAAGAGGAAACCATCCAAGTCCCTCATGATCACTAGGCAAGGGCCTTTGTCCACTATGTGGGCACACAGCTGTGAGAAGCTCTCCCCGTGCAGCCTGGAGGAAAACAAAAGCTGCCACTTGTGCTGCATCTCTGCAGGCAGGTGGGAGTTGATGTAGATGATGGCTGGGATGTCGAAGAGGCTGACAACTCCTCTTCCTCTGACGCCTTTGCAGTGAGGGACGAGGTTGAGGATGTCGTTGGTTTGGTCTGGGAGGGAATGCAGGACGTGGAGGCCTTGCCTGATGACAACACTGAGGAAAACGGAGATCTGGGGAACTCGGTACACCCAATCCTCAATGACACTTTGGTCAAAATTTGCCTCCAGCAGCTGAGAACCCACAGGTTTCGTCCCATCTAAAAAAAAGACACACAGGGATGGGGGTAAGTCTCCCCATCTGGAAAATAATCAGGTATTTTTAAATGTAACCTTATACTCCATTACTGTAATGGACAGAAAAATATGAAAGTGTCAACTACATTAAACAACTGCAACACAGAACTGAGAAACAGTTACCTGTGGCCTTCTTTAGTTGGGCTGTCATGATTTAGAAACACAGACTCCAAACTACAACTCCTGAAATATGCTTTACAAGACACCAAAATCTGTCATTAAAATGGTGCAAAGATGCTTTATAAAAGGACACAGTCAAAAATACATGATAAATTTTATTTAAATAAGTATTATTTAGACGCCCATTCCTATCATGTGCAAGTCAGGTATTTGGAAAATAAACATGTTCCATGACAAATTGGGACTTCGGATCCAATCTCACCTGAATTTAGGGGAGAAAGATGGTAAGGTTAAATACACAAAATTCCAACGTCATTTCTAAGCCCTAGGTTTGAAATTTTGGTCTCAGCCTTTAAATTCAAAGATGTGACCTAAAGAGAGAAATTCTCATGAGATCAATGACTGCACAAGCCCTGGGATATGCTGAATCAGGGCTGCTTACCTGGAAGCTTCAATTCTGAGAGCAGCTCCAAAGCCAAAGCTTTGACTCCACTTGAAGAATCCCTTGTGTTCTCCAAACTCCAACCTTTCAGCTCCTTCCTGTAGCTCAGTACATGGACTACAGATGTGATCAGATCCTCTGTGAACTTAAAAGATTAAAACGTCACCATTTTGGTATTTCATAAGTGAAATTTCCAAGAGCTTCAAAGGACCATGTGAAGGTAAGTCAAGCAGTAGTGATGCAGAACCGTCTCTTGCCAGGACAAGTCAGGGACTACAGAAATGCTGTTTCAGTGTCCTAGGCCTTGAAAAGGATCCTTTTTCAAGACATTTCATACATGTTACTTCACAAAGCACCTCCAGAAAAGAGGGAATTGCAAGAGGGAGGGGAGGGTCAAGTTTTGCAGTGTAGGAGCTGCTAGTGAATTGCTGTTCTGTGGTATCTCAAAAGCTACATAGCTGATCCTGCAAGGAAAGCTCCAGAAAGCACTTCACTCAGTTCCCAGAAGCACCAGCCACACCACAGCCTTTGCTGGCTCTCAGCTATAGCCCTGCTCTTTTACTGTCCCCCCAGCACACATTTAACTGCTCGTTTACCTCTTGGATTTGTTTGCCCTTCAGAGGCCCCCCTGTCTTGGCGATCATTCTCATTATTATGCTAATCTTCTCATCTGCATTCCCTTTTAAGAGGTTCGACATAAAAATTACGAACTGCTCCTTAGCAATCTGCTCACTCAGGCCGGATGATTTGCCAGGCAGGTCGATGCTTTTCATTCCGTTGTACAAGCGAGCAGTCATTGGCTCTGGCAGGGGCTCCCGGGTGTGTGCCTGCAGTGAGAGAAACAGCAAAGACCACAATTTCCAAATGAAGAACAACCGAGGTACCCCAGCTAGTCTGCGTTCACATACAGGCTGTACTATCAGCAATAAACTTTTGTCAAAGAACTGCTCTGCCAAGAGTAAAACTAAAAATCCCTATTTTTTAGTGATTTTTTTAGTGATTTAGGTCGATATAGTTTTTATGGAAGCGCCACAGCCTTCAGAAAATTCAACACTGTAAAGTCCTAATAGGCTATCAACAAAGGGATTTTAGGTGATAACTCTGGTGCAAAGGTTTGCAGCTCTGCCAGTTAAACATTCAAAATTGTGGTTTAATTCTGCTTTCCATAGTGCAGCTCACTTAAAAACAAAGTGGAGTGTTTTCCATATCTCAGTTTTGGCCTCAATGCAGTGTTTAACCCCACATACATATGTAGAAACAATCCTGGAAAATTTTCCCCTGCACAGCAAGTAATTGAAACACAGCTCACCTGATTTTTAAAAAGCATCCCTGGTGTTAACAGAGTCAAAATCAGCACTTGTTCATCTGGATTGTATGCTCGGCCCTCTGAATTGAAATCTAGCTGGAATATATCATCATTCATCACAGCTCTGCGGGAAAGATCTGACTCTGGATTCAACTTTCAGAGTGTTGAAGATAATTACAGGGTTTAAAAATAAATCATCTCCAATACATGCCCCAAGGAGGAGGTGATGGCCCAGGGCCCTCACTGTGCACAGAGATGCGCTGC
This sequence comes from Donacobius atricapilla, assembly GCA_013397315.1. Taxonomy (NCBI): domain Eukaryota; kingdom Metazoa; phylum Chordata; class Aves; order Passeriformes; family Mimidae; genus Donacobius; species Donacobius atricapilla. The sequence goes on along the minus strand of WBMY01002300.1, from coordinate 238,827 downwards.
AGACCTGACCTGACTCCACAGGGGTGCAGCTCAGTGGGGACTGTGCTGAAACCACTGGAGCCCCACCTGCCTAAAAGCCCCACTCCAGCTGCACTCGGGGAGCTGCTATTCCTGATTCCTGGCTCAATACCACTCTTGGGAAGTGTATCACCACCTGGGCTGCTGCTATTTGCTGTTAATGGCTGTTGCTGGGCAGGAGGGATCCAATATCCCGAGCTCTGTGCTGCTTGCACTGACGTCAGGGCTACAACTCCCACTGATTCCAGCAGCAGCAGAAATAGCAGGCACAGCTTTTCACATCAGAGCACTCCACAGCGAGGGAGGGATGCTCACAGGGGGTGCAGCTGTCTTTGAGAGGCTTTCTAAAAATCCTACATGAGCCTGAAGTGGGAGAGGCAGCAGGGAACACAACTAAAACATTATACTCAAGGGTTTTTTACTTCACACTGCTGAATTACCTACCCACTCCCTACCTAATCCAACCACTCCACTGGGCTGTTTCATTTTGCTTCTAGCTGTTTCAAAGAGTGGACCTGGGGTGTGAAAAAAGGTGAGTAAAAAAAGGAATCCTTAATAACCATCTAACCCACACTTCTGACAGCTTAGAACCCCTGTTTTAAAAAGGCTTCAGGAAATTATCAAGAGGTTCCTGCTCCAGCTGCTTCCCAAGCCATGCCTGGCCTAGAGCACAGGAGGTGGTGCTTGAGGCCTCACCAGATTGTTGTTGGATCAAATCAATCGAACAAATCAATCAAATTTTGTGGATCAAATCTGTCACATCCCAGCCCAGGCATGAGCACTGTCACCTACAAGGCAGAAATGCCATTGCCATTTTCCCCGCACCTAGAGGAAGCCTTCCAAAAGATTTTCATTTAAGCTGGCAAACAAAAAGGCAGGAAGGGAAAAGGCAAACGCTCATCAAAGACCACGCTGATTTAGGGCAAAGCTGGAAACACAACTTCTGCCAGGTCCTAAACAATTAACAGGCACCAAGGACTTTGGGTGAATTAGTGCTGAAACACCAGGCAGCAGGAACATCATTTCCAAACTTGGTGTTCCAAAAATTGGTGGCAGCTCACGAACAGCCAGGCTGCATGAAGGCTGAAGCTGGTCTGTATGCACAGGCATTGCTGAACACCTCAAAATAACCTGCTGCTTTCAATGAGTTTTAATTTGACTCCATTATCTGTGTAATATATATAAAACTGCATTTTACCACTACATTCATTTGGCCACTTAGTTCCTGACTAGCTGAAGTTATTAAGGATCTCAATGACTCATTTTTCTCTTTCCTTGATTAGAAAATGAATGCAAAGTTAATCAGAAGCATAATGCATGTTAATTAGCAAAACCAGGGAGCCACAGCTTAATCAAGTCAAATTGAATTCTCTCCTTTTAGTACAAGTGAAGAGATTAGAGAGAGTGATATGTCGAGGGAGACAGGCTTAACCAAATAATAACTGACTTTGTGACAGCTCCTCAAGACAATCTGTAAATGATCCCACACTACAGTCTCCCAGGGGTAAAAACAGTCTTCCCATTTTTCAGCTCTCTGTGAAAATACTTCCATACACCCCAACTTACTTCAGAATCAGGAAAGCTGCAAATGGACCCAGAAGTTCAATTTAAGAGATAAATGCAAACTTGAAAGTCACTACTCTGGTTAAACTGCAAAAAAAGTTAAATATCCATCCTGCCCCAAAATATGAAAAATTAAATTGAGATGAGCAATCCTTAAAAAATACCACATCTTTATAGTTTATTTCTGGAATTCCGTTCAATGCACTACATCCCAGATATATCGTGAATAACAGATTGTCTTGCCTGTAGTGCTGCCAGGGTCACAGTTTTCTTTGCAGCTTTGGCATTTTTTGCTCCAGCTGAGCCACTCGATCCTGATAAGGTATCAAATAGTCCATCAATGTCAGACTGCTCCTCAGGAAGAAATCTGGAAAGGTGATTCTGATAGGCATTGCTTTCAGCATTCCCCATCTTTTCAACCTGAATCAAAGAAAAAAAAGATCAAAAGAAACATTAAACACAGAAAGGTATCACGAGGGCCATGAAAGACACATCAAACAGACGAACATACCAGCGCAAGCTTTACAAGAAGAGCAAATTGGCAGCCTTGTAGGAAATTATTACAACTACTGTTTAGTCTCCGTATTCGCCAAGGACTAATGAACCTGGAGAACATCTGTGAACAGTAGCTGTGCTTTAAAAGCTGACAGTCTGACAGCTCCTGGCTAAAACCACCCTGGCCACCAATGCAAACCTCAGTCAAGTCTCTATCAAATGGAAAAACCAATATGATCTAATGGTTAAATGAGTTTAGACAAAGTGACCGTGAGTTTGACAGCTGGAATACATCCCTAACATGAAGGGAAAAGCCAGATAATGGATTAGTTATGACAGATTATGCTGCATTTTTCTGGTGCATTAATGGACTGAAGCTAAGTTTGCCAATATGATGTGGCACTAAAACACCATCACTGCAAAGTCTCTGCAAATCACATGAGAGTGGATTTTTTTTTTAATGGACACACTGTAATTTGAAACAAATTAACAAAAAACATTTAGGAATACAACTCAAGACCCATTGACAACACACAGATTCATACAAAACCAATAAATCATTGGGAGTTGGTACCCACAAAATTGAAGTTGGCAATGGGGGGTTGATTTGGGGTTTCTTTGTTTGTTTTACAGTTTTAGTGGTACAACTATTTCTCTCAGTGTCCCAGGAGTCACCTGCATTACAGAGACTTGTTTTAGTGTTGTCTGGGCCATGTGCTCTGCCTTTCTCCCTGGAGCAGCACAGCACACACCTAACAGCGCCTGAAACCCCGAATTCCACAAGCCACCACTGCCAACAGCCTTCCCATCTGTCTGGGGAAGACACAAGTCTGGGATGACTGTATGAAAAAGAACAGATATGGAATAAAAAGATCATTTTACAGAGTTTTTCCTGCAAATTCCATGTCCTTCCTGACACCTCTCTTTTGCAGACGAGCCCTTCAGCCGCCTCCGAAGGACACACTGTTGAGCCCAGAGCAGTACTGCTGTCATTAACTTTGTTTACCGTAGATAAGAGGCCGGGTTGTGGCTGCTTCACCTTCAGGCCTAAAGCCTTGTTTTCCCGAGGAAGACGCCGACCGTGGGGCAAACACCGAGGGGTGAATGGAAACCACTGTCACCTACAAAACAGACCGCGGAGATGATGTTAAATTAAGCAGCGAACCGCCGGAGAAAGAAAGGGAGGCCTTGACAGATTTATTTATCGCCCAGCCCAGCTCAGCCCTGCCCATCCCTCCGCAGCCGGGGGCGGCAGCTGGTGACGGGCCGGAGGCTGAGCTGGGGCGAGCCCCCGGCCCGCGCCTCCGTACCGGGGTGACACCGCTGGGACACCGCTGGGACACCGGCCCGGACCTGATNAAGGGCTGGAGGGAAGGCGGGCGGGCGAGGAGCAGCGGAGCTGTGCTGTCCCCGCGATCCGGAGCGGAGGGACGGGCGGGCGGTGCCGCAGCCGCCGTGGAAGGAGCCCGAGGGCCCCGGGAGCGGCGGGAGCGCGGCCAGCCCGCCTCCATCGGCGGCTCTTCGGCCTCGAGAGGAGCCTTCTCTCTAGGGGAACGCTTTCCCCTGAGGAAACCCTCCTTTTTGAGGGAACTCACTGCCCTGAAGGGATCATTTCTTCCCTGAGGAAACCCTGCTTTTTGAACGGACCCTTCCCTTCTTTAGAGGGAACCCTCTGCCCTGAGGAAAGTCTCTGGTTTTAGGGGACCATCCGCCCTGAGACCCTTTCCCTAGAGAGACTCTCCTTTAGGGAACCGCGCTCCCTGAGGAGACTCTGCTTTTCCAGGAAAGCCTCCCTGAGCAACCCCTTCTCCCTGAGACATCCCTTTTCCCTGAGGAGACCCTTCTTCCTAAGGCATCCCCTTTCCCTGAGGAGACCCTGCTTTTCCAGGCACCCTTTTTCCCTGAGGAGACCCTGCTTTTCCAGGAAAACCTGAGGAGCCCCTTCTCCCTGAGACATCCCTTTTCCCTGAGGAGACCCTTCTTCCTAAGGCATCCCCTTTCCCTGAGGAGACCCTGCTTTTCCAGGCACCCTTTTTCCCTGAGGAGACCCTGCTTTTCCAGGAAAACCTGAGGAGCCCCTTCTCCCTGAGACATCCCTTTTCCCTGAGGAGACCCTTCTTCCTAAGGCATCCCCTTTCCCTGAGGAGACCCTGCTTTTCCAGGAACCCTTTTTCCCTGAGGAGACCCTGCTTTTCCAGGAAAACCTTCCTGAGGAGTCCCTTCTTCCTGAGGCATCCCTTTTCCCTCAGCCTCCCCTGGCCCTAAAACGTGTTTCAAAAAGAGTAAAAATTCAGAGCTATAGCTAGCTGGGACACAGTGAGCACCTCCCGCAGCTCCTGTCAGGGCTGAGGTGCCGAAACGTTTTAAAAAGCCTCCCAAAAACTACCCTGGGAGGATCCCAGGAGGGTCTGCAGGAGGTGTTGCTGGCCCTGGTGTGTGCCTGTGTGTGATAAATGCACACACACAGGTCGCTTTCAGGGTAAATTCTGGTGAATTTGAATGGCCATGAGGAGTGGAGGGAAAACACAACAATTTCTCAATGAATTAATACAGTTTCCGTCTGCTGACTGGCAAAATCAGGCTGGTCTGAGGCTGAAAGGTAAAAAGGCTGTACATGGGCTAAGGAGCAAATGCAAGATCACCGGGAATGGCCATGCCTCCAGTCAGACATGTGAGCACTTGGGAGAAAAATTATAACCTCAGTGGTTGCAAAAGTCTGGTCCCAGAAGTCACTTTTTTTTTTTTTCAGGTTGGCAACTTTTCATCCCATTTGCATTATTCTCCTCGTTCTTTCAGCCACAGGGTTTGGTTCCTGCAGCACATCAAGGCCTTCCCATGCAAATCAGTGACACCATTTTTGTCCATGCTTTTTGCCTGACTGTGGTTGATTTTCCTGCAGCCCGAGCTCAGTGTGAAGTCTCCTTCTCCTTCCAGATGGGGGGAGATGGGCAAATTCCCACAAATCTGGTGTTGTGAGTGTTCCTGCAACGAGGAACTGTGGAACAGGTTAGCAGCTTTGGCATTCAACTTTTAGTTACAATCTGATCAGTGGGTTTTCAACAGAAAGCAGGAATGTACAAAAGAAGAGAATTTAGGGGAAAAAAAAAATAGTTGCTCTGAGAAGTAATTAATGTCCCATCCCTGGAAGTTTTCAAGCCCAGGTTGGACGGGGCTTGGAGAACACGGGGATAGTGAAAGGTGTCCCTGCCCATGGCAGGGGTTGGAATGAGATGAACTTTGAGGTCCTTTCCAACCCAACCAAGTCTGTGATTCTGTCTGTGCTAACCATGGCAGAGCTCCCATTGTTTTGCTCTTTTGCAAGAATGAATAAAAATCTCGGTAAAGTGAAACCACACTTTTTAATTGTGGGGTGTTGTTTTTTTTTTTTTTTTTTTAACCTTCACGGACGCAAAATTTCATAAAACCCTGAAGAATAGTCTTGTTGTTGCCAGCTCAGCCTTAGATTGACCAGAATTCCAGGGTGGATGCCGTTTCGGGTTTTCTCGAATCACCACTAGAGGCACAGGAGTTACCCAGCTCCTGTCAGCAAGGTCAGGACATAGCAAGGAAAAATTAAGGAATTAACGGCATGTCCATATTATGTGAATGCAGCCTGGGTTTAGTGGAAGATTTCCGTGCCCGTAGCAGGGTCGAGATGACCATTTTAACCCAAAACAGCTCAAAACATCCCAGGATTCCATGGCGTTGCTCTGGAAACTGCTGGAGATGTCTTTGCCCACACGATGGCATCGCACGGTCAGGAAGTTCTGTGTGGAGCGCACCCTGCGGCCTTCAGCAGCGCTCCAAGTGGATTTCCTCGTTTACACACCGCGCGCTGGAAGTAAAACCTGTGTAATAAATTCGTTCATCCCTTCCCTATTAACTCCGTGTAATGACCGTGAGGACAAAACTCGGTTCTTGGTGGGAGTCCCTCCCTGGGCTGCGTGAGCAGGTCCTAGAAAAAAAAAATCTATCTTTTCTATTTGGTTTCCATCAGTGGTAATGAACTTCCAGTTGATGCCCAGGGAGAAAAGCGAAACATGCAGAATGAGAAAAACAAAAGGGTTGTTTTTTTGTTGTTTTTTTTTTTTTTTAATTCAACTTTTTCTTCTTTAATTTATTTTTAAAGGTTAGTGTTTCTGTATATGTATTGCTTCACACGCAATTGGGTTTTTACATTTGTTTGTTCTACGGGTTGTGTTTCATATTTCTCTCTTTCTGTAGGATCTCTTTTCAGTCTGGAAATGCAAGAGTAGAGATTCTAGTCTTACTGACCTTGCACTGAGAGTGACAACCGGCCAGCCAATTCTGATTGACATCATCTTCACAAACAAATCATGATTTCATAACCCTTTTTCTCCAACTACTGAGTTCCGAATCAGTCAAAAGCTACTGATAAATTTGAGCCACTGGCCTGGCTCAGCTCAAATTTATCCTCTTCAGTTCAAGCCTCGCTCTTTTGTGGCAGAGCTGACTGAACTGTGGGTTTGCTTGCCCTGCCCGTCAATCTAACCCGAGCTTCCCGCTGCTCCTGGATGGCTTTGTCACTTGCCTGTGACATCAGGCTGTAAACTGCAGGGTAACCAGCTCTCAAACCACAAGATACTCACACTAAATCGCACAGATTATGCTCCTGCTGCGGGGGAATTTCCAGGTCAGAGGCTAAACACCCTTTCAACGCTTTTTTTTTTTTTTTTTTTGCGCGGAGGGTGTAAAAAACCAAGCTGGAAACCTGGTGCATGAGGGCGGCAATTCGCAGCTCTCTTGAAATGAGTCGTCACTTCCTCATGTGTATTTTCAGCTACTCAGCAGTGCTGGTTAAGTGTCTCGAGTGCTTTGTTTCTGCCAGTAGGAAAGAGAGAATACACTAACATTCCTTTTAAGGACATGCAGGAATATACTCGTGTATAAAAAAGAGGAAAAAAACACAAGAAGGTTCTATGAGCTGTTGTGGTTAATTTTGTGAACTGATGTTAGACGTGTGTTTTATTGCAGAGTGAAAAAAAACCAAAACCACAAACCCCCCGAACTATTTTATTTAAAAGACTATGTACTTTGGACCTTAATAAAATGGAGTAGGTTTGGTTTTATTAGTTTGCCAAGACCACAGAAAATTTAGATGACCTTAGTTCCAGGTAATCCTCATTTCAGTTCAAGTCTCTCAGCTCAGGTAAGTCTCCTTCAGTTAAAATGAATTATTTCAAGATAACAAAATAGAATGTAAATGGTGACCTAAGCAGCTGTGCATTTATATCAAGTACATCTGTTTTACCTCAGTTATCTTTTAGTTTCTTTAGAATTATTTTTTCTCCTCTCTTGAGTTGGAACAGAGAGATTTTGCAGCTCATTAGTCTTGTATACATATGTTAAAGTTGTTACCCTCTGGTGTCAGTGATTCAGAACCGTTCTGATCCACCTTTGGTATGATTCATACCTCGAACTGAGCTCTCACTGAAGGCCAGCTGAGAAAGGGGCCCTGCTGTGCCAAAGACTGTGCAGACAGACAGGATTTCTGTTCCAAAGAGCTTATAATTAGCTGCATTCACACATGCAATGAGCAGAACTCCAGCCCTCTCAGCCACAGGCGTCTGAGAACTCCAAAAATGGTGATATCACACCGGAGGCACTTCTCAGCAGGGTATTCTGGGGGTATATTCACCTCCTGGGAAAGGGAGATTGGGACTATAAATCGAAATAAGCCATTGGGTTTCAAGCCTCTTGCAGCCGGGGGTGTCGATAAGCGCTGCTGGAAGTCCCGGAGAGGAAACACGTCTGATGCTTCTCACTGCCCAGTCATTACTCAGCATTTCGGTTGCAATATATGGCAGAACTCTGGCCTTGGCAAAAGAGGTCGAGTTTAAGTTAGAAGAGTTAAATTATAAAAGACCCATAACCATGTTTGAGGGTCTAGTGAACACAGAAGTCATTTCACCTCTTGATGCTGTTGGGCTCTGTTTCCTGTTTTGATGGAGGCACGAAGTTTCATAAGCCGTCTGCAGTCACAGTGAAATCCTGCAATAATGTTGTTGGATGAAACTAGTTGTAGGTTCAGCCCGCTGATCATCTGTAGGGTGACCTCAGCACAAAATTCCTTTGACTTTAAAAGGCATAGTCCAAACCTACCGCCGATGCCCTGTTAAATCCGTGTTGCTCAGCTCGGCCTGTAACTGGCGGCTGTGGGAGCTGTACCTTCACAGCTTCTCACCTGATTTGCCCTCGGGTTTTTGTGACATTGCCATTTAAGGGTAAAAGAGAGTCTGATTCTCACCCGAACTGAGTCCTTAGGTACCCACAGAGGAAGTTCTGGGTTTTGCAAGACTTTGTACTTCCCTTTACAAACCCCTCTGCCTGCCAGTAACCAACTCTTCTCTAAAAGGAGAAAGGTGCAGTGAACACATAAATCTGAATATTGGGGTTGGAACTAGATGATGTTTAAGGTCACCTCCAAACCATTCTCTGATTCTGTGATTATGGGTAGAGATTAGAACAAGCAGCATTTTAGAAAATGTACTTGCAGGTGGGATAATATTCATATAAACCACAACCAATTTAACAAGGCAAACAATCCTTAACAAGAGAACCTTTTCCACCAAATATGCAACCTCTGATGCTGAAACCCTACACAGCCCTTTTTGTTTATTTTCTGCTTAGCCCAGGCCTAGTTTGAATTAAATTCCAGATTACTTACAGCATTACCCAACTCCTTTGTTTAGTTTGTAAAGGTTTGTAATCTGTGTTTAGTGAAAACTGTAGAGGAGCACAGCAAGCCTATAACTGAGTAAAGGAGTCAAATGGCAGAATTCTGTCTCTCACTGAATATCAACAGTCTTTGGATTTGCTTCTTTTTTTTTTTTTGGTTGGTTTAATTTGGGGTTTTTTTTTCATTTACAGGCTGCTCTCTATGAAGGAATATTAGAATTTGTTGAGGGCATTATTTCCAATGAGGAAGTCTTCCATAGAAAATACATCACTTTAGCTGTTTCCATATGTAGTACTGCAGGACGGAAGGCAGAGGATCCTTTTGATCCAGATGGAAACAGAAGGTCCCGTTTCCTCAGAGCACGCTTAATTCCATCTATTTCAGTTGCAGTGTGGGCAGCACGACACGCAGCAGCACTGTGGCCCAGACTCCTTGTCCTGTTTGTGAGCACGGGTCCCCTCACGGGGTGTTATCACCACGCTGTCCTTGCGGTCACACTGTTCGGTCTGCCGACCCCAAGCCCTGGAAGTGCCACCGCCAGCAGAGACAATGAGCTGGGAACACAGTGAAAAACATCAAAGGATTTCAGAGCACTGCATCTGGCAAACAAAAACGTGTTTGAGTACCAGATGGGAAAGTTCTGGTAACATCCCTGAACTCATTTTCACCTTGCTCACCTCTGCAATGCATGCAGACTCTTTCTCCAAAGAGTGGGAGAAAACCCCTTGAAACATCTTAGGTTTGTGAGAGAAGACTTTTTCAGCAGGGCAGCTGTGTTTCTTGGCAGAGTGCAGTATTGACACCCGCCGTGTAACAAGAAACCAGTGTTTTGTCCTCTGTTGTATGGAAAACACTTAGATTTTGAAAATAAGGGATGGAAACGTGATCCTGGCTTGTGATGTCAAGAGCCATTGAGTAAACAAACGAATTTCTTGCTGTTCCGGGGGTTTGTGCAAGTGGCACTGCACTGCTTTGTTACGTGCAGCTGCTTTTCCCACACGGCCTCTTCCCTTCCACCTGGGCTGGATTTGATCTGTTCATTCTCTGCTTGTGCAGTACAGTTTATTTTCCACCAGAACTCATTTTTTTGGCTGCTTCCCATATTTCTGCCCTGGTGTGGAGTGTGTCTCAGAGTCCAAAGCCTTTGGTTTGCCTTTCACTGAGTAACCCAGGGCCCACGATGGGATGATTATTGCCTGAAGCAAACCCAGGGCAGGCTGTGGGAGCACCCAGTTGTTGCTGACTGCTCAGCGCTGGGATCTCTGCTCCAAGAGTATCCGGGAAAAGGTGAGACACCAGATTAAAGTGTGAGAGAGGAAGCTGTTCCTGCCTCATGCTTTCCCAGGGCTGTGTGTATATATATTTACTATATATATATAGTATGCAGTCATGTCCTGGTACACCTCAGCATTGCCAAATTATTCCAATCAGTTCCAGGCTGGTTTTTATTTCCCAGAACTTTGGGCTATAAAAGCCTGGTTCTAGAGCAGCTTCCTGTGTGATCCAGCAGCTTCCTGTGTGATCCAGCAGCTTCCTGTGTGATCCAGCTGCGCTGCCTGCTGGAGCCATGAGCTGTGGGAGGGAGCTGAGGCAATAAACTGCTTCCATCTCCGGATTTATTCCATGTGTGGCTACTCCAGTACCTTTATAAAACACGTCTGGCAGATGTGTCCCCCAGAGATGCTCTCGGGAGCAGAACGCAGCAGCTTCCTCTGTGTTTGCTGGTTTTAAGCTGTACTTTACCACAGGAGAGTGAAACCAGCATTATCAAAGCAGTCTTAAACTGCAAATCCAGCTCTTCTCCCCAGTACAAAGAGCTGTTAAAGGTCAGCCTGGCTTTTTACAGCTTGGGCCTAATTAGGCATTGCAAACAAGCGAGAGGATACCCTGTGCTTTTATACTGAGTAAGGTACCAGTGAGATCGAGATAATAACAGTGCGCTGGGACAGCTTTGAAGGGCTGCCTGTAAATCGTCTGCTGCTAGAGGTGACTCAGAGAGTGTGTCCCCAGACAGGGCTCAGGTTGCAGTTTAATGCAGCGATTTCCAGCACTAAACAGAAAATATGTCACGGGAGATCAGAGTCCAAGCCAAGCCCAGCCTTTAGGTAGGGCTCCGTGCTGGCAGCTGACGTGGGGAAGGGGAGAATCAAGGTGGTGGGGAAAAGAGGGTGAAGTGATGAACTGCTTTGTGAGAATGGTTGGGACTGAAAAATGAAAAAAAAAAACCTTTGTTTTTCTTTCCCAGGGTCTGTCCTTGTCTTGCTCCATGGCCTCAGGCAGATTTGTTGTTCACTTGTACATCTCTCCACACAAACACTGAGAGAGGACATGGTGTAATGGCCCTGATTTTATTCCAGTGCTGTAGCAACATGCTTTCTAACAACACAGGGAGGAAAAGTAACAGCATTGTTTCTACAAGCACCCCTGGGGCCACCTTTTATTCCCATGCTGCAGAAAGAATCTCCCTCCTTTAGGTGCCTCCTCTCAGAGGCGATGCCAAGCTGTGGATCTGCACAGAATAAAACTGGCTCCAGTGGCTTGAGGTGCAT
>WBMY01002300.1:162570-227468 GCA_013397315.1 Donacobius atricapilla | reverse complement strand
AAAAAAAAAAATCACATGGAAAAGCAGCCACAAATCTGGCAGAGTGTGAGGCCACCACCAAAAGTGGGTGTCACACGATACCTCCTGCCACTCAGGAAGAGCAGGCTGTTTCTATGGCTACTACTGCCTTCCTCTCAAATGCATGAACCACTGGTGCTGATGAGATCATATTATGGAAAAAAAAATTACATACTGCTTTACACTGCAGCATTTGTTGAGCCAGTAAATATCTGACTTTCTACGATAAAGACATTTTCCACTTAACGGATTTTTATAAAAGGGGAGGATTTTCCTCATCTCGGATTTATAAGTGCATCCATTTTGGCCTCGAAAATCCTTGTTCTGGTTTCCATGACAACAGGTCTGATTTTTGAGACTATTTCTTCCCCTTACTTTGTCTTGGGTGGGGAAGAGCTGCTGTCCCCTTCCATTAGCAGCGCAATGGGCAAACAAAATGGTTGTCTTGGAGGAAAATCTGCAGACTTGAAACCAGAAACTTCAGCCAGTGTTTGAATCACAAGTGAGAAATGCACGAGAAGAATGGCACTGCTAACCTAGCGCAGGTTTGAGTCAGATTTTTTCTACATGAAGAATCAATTGCATATGTAATTCCAGGAAATTTTAGTCATATTCCACCCAGTCATGTACTTAACAAACTGCTCTGGTATCCCTAAATAGCTCTGTGTTGGCACACAGCAAAATAACCAGACAAAGAGGATCCAGCCAGTCTGTTCATATTGTCACTTTACAGACTAATTAGTACTGAATGCACTTCATTATTTGAAATACACTCTCACCAGCTCTATTTTTTCCCTCAAGACATCCCGTTTTCAGTACTGAACTGCTAGGACTGTCTCTTTCACAGATCATTCACGGGCAGGGCAAATTCCTTCATTGTGGAACAGCGCATTTGAGCCCATGGGTAGAAAAGGCACCAGAAATAATCCACAGCTGCTCCGCAAGGAGCTTTCCAGTGGATCTTGCACTTTTAACATTTTCAGGAAAAATGAAGATAGACAGCTGCTGGCACTCCATGGCTGAAGTGGTTTAGTAATTGCTCTTCTAAAATGATAAAAAGGCCTTTTTTGCAAACTCCTCAGAAAATCCCTGGGAAGGCCTTGGTTCCTTTTCCCTGCAGGGAAGAAGCACAATGTACCTGCATCCTTTTGGGTAATAAGCACCTTCAAATGTGCTGTCCACTCAGGTTTCAGATGAAACTTCTCTCTTTTACTTACTGCAGAGTTCTCTTAATTTATGTGAGTAAGAGGCATGATTACCACAGGTAATGTTTAGGTATCACCGTAGTGATTGCATTATAATCTCATTGGAGCTGACCGCAGCTTGATAAATCATCTACCCATTCCTTAAACTAGTATGGGATTACTCAGTGTCTACCCCAAATCCTGGAGATTCCAGCCCATCTTTTGAAGCAGAAATCCGAGAGTAGGTCAGGTATTCTCCATTAAGACAGAAGGCAGGAGTCTCTCATTTAGGATGTGCGATCCACTCTATTGTAACCTGTCTGTAATTTACAGCAGAGGCTGCCCTGTGACTCCACTGTCCCCACCTGTGCAGTCCCTGACACATCTCAGGCTAAAGTGAGATTATTGCTGAAAGCCAAGGGCGGTTAGGAGTGAATCAATACCAGGCACCACACAAAAGCGATTCAGTGATTGCCTTAAATGACCACGCACAGGTTTTGCCTTCTGTCATGACTAAAACATGCTGCCCATGCTGCTGGAACAGCGAGTCCCTTGGGGACAATGGAGTCACAGCAGCCCCGTCTCAGCTAGAGACAACATAAGCACCCTCCTTTCTGTGCCCTACCGTGACATGCAAGGGATTAAAATGTGAGTCATCTGCTGAAAAAATACTGATCCTGAGGCAGTAGGGTGGCTCTTAAGAAAGGTCTTGCATTTCATAAACATTCATTATGAGTGGTGAAGAAAGCAGACACGATTGAAAACAATGAAACCTATGCAATTCCATCTGTGCTTTAAACTTTTCAGATATCAATGTTTCCTTAAAACGCTTCAGTGGTTTTATAACCCATTGGAGAATTAATGTTTACCTTTCTATGTTTTTTTTAATTTCTTGTGGCCCAACTTCATTTGTTATTGCACCCCACAAAAGTGTTGTGTTAAAATCCTAAATTTTGTTTGTGGCGCTGTCTGAATGGTCCTGCAAATAATTAATTGATTCCTGCTTTTCATATAGCCCAGAGCAAGTTTAGAGGAAATAAATGTAACATGAGTTAGTCATCCTTAAATAATCTCAAAGCAGGGAGCCCTACATTAACAGCAGGCTGATAATAAGCTGTGCACTGCTATATCCAGGGAAGCTTTGCTCCTGACTTCAAATAAATTGATGAGCTGTCATTTATTTGTTTGTTTGCTTTTTCTCAGCGGGTGAATTTACTGTCTTCTTGCTGAAGTATCAATTATTCTTGTAGAATTGAATAGTACTCTTTTAGGATTATGCATGTAGAGGCTAAGGTTGTTTGAGACATAATGAAAACTAATAAGATGCCACCTCTGTTAAGACACCTGCAATCGGTACTTTTTTTTGGTAGAGATAAATATTATGTTACAGGAACAGCAAAGAATGGGATTAACAAGAATCAGCAGATCTAACCATTTAATTTTTTATTTTTTGCAGGCTTCTGCTGTCGACCATCTGCAGCTGCTGTCGGTCAGGCATTGATCTGACCTCTGAGGGACAGAAATCCATTCTGTCCCCTGCCTGATCGTTCAAGGCTTTTTATCCTGGCATCTAAATTGGATTTTATTCAATTTTATTTAAATCCACTGTATCAACACTTAATGAACAGAAGCCCTCCCACTCTGCTCTGTGGCATCCCATTGTATACCAGCTTTTTATTCTTGTGTGTGTGCTGTGCATATTCATTTCCCTTAATCTTTCATGCTAATGAACATTTCTTTTTCCCATTCTTTTTCTCTTCTTGATAATCATTAAATACCTGGGTGATACTTAAATGTCAGAGAAGCCCTGAGAAATGCCACATACCGGAGAAAAAATAGTTTATGTATAAAAAGCCCTGAGCATGGGAATATCTGCCTTCCAGGCTGAGGGACTGTTCTGGCCAGCTCTGAAAAAAAAGATCTCTTGAGAGAAATGGATTTATGTTGCTGGTGGTGTTTTGATTTTGAACTTTGATATTGGAATTGGAGGTTCAGAAATGAATCCTGCCTTCTCTCTAGTTCATCTCTGCCCTGACATGATAATGGGTCACTTGGAACAATCAGCTGGCTTCATTAATTATTAATCCTAACACATGGCAAGAGCAATCTGGAGATCTGCTGGATGCGTGGGGGTCTGTTGATGGAAATGTGAAGGGGGCAATTACCAGCCTGAAAATAAATGAGAGTGGCAAGTGCCAAAGAGGAGGGGGAATCAGGAGGCTCAGGTATAGCTGGAAGAATTAAAAGATGTTTTATTTCACAGTCAGATTTATATCTTAAGTTACATTAAAGTGAAAATTCCTACAGCAGGGCATGTAGTTCACATGAGGATTGGATTACTTGGCTGAGCTGTGGTCTGTGCAAATATGCATTTATAAACGTTCATGAGAATTTTGATACTTGCTGAGTGCATAGGAAAAGCAGTGAGCTGTTCACCTTTAGGAACTGACACCCAGTCAAGCAAGAGTACAGCTCTCATCCATGCACTGTAGTAGCTTCCTTGGGCGTTTATGCTGAGGGGAGAAAACAGAAGTCTTGAGACACGGAGTAAGAGCTGCTACATAACATGAATGCTGTTTAAAGGTGACTTTTTATCTCCACAGACCTAGGCAGTCTAATGAATAACAACACTTACTGCCACTGCAGGAAGGGAAATGTGTGAATTTGCCCCGAAGTGTGATACAATGAGAGCGTTTTTTTTCCTGTGGCCTCCCCCTCTTTTTGCTGCACCAGAACAGGAGCTCAAGTTCTGCTGGTTTCAAAAGGGCTCAAAGAGTCCAAGGCAGAAGGAGCTCTCTGCACATCTCCTTGCTGTCAGTAATTCATGGATGAGCTTTGTGCACAGGAACATCCAATTTGAATATCTCAAAGAGCACCTCCTGGCAGAGCGGTGTGTTGCAAACCCCTGCCTGCTCCGTGCTGCCTTGCTGGGCTCTGCTGCTCCCTGGATGTTGTCTGGTTCAGCTCCCGTGGCAGCAGAGCCATCTGTGGCAGCTCCAGACACCTCATCCCGGGTTTTTCCTGCGTTATCCAGCTCCAGTGGCAGTGGAAGGCAAGGCTGGAGAGGTTAACAACTGCCCCTGTCACCCTCAAGGGCTGGCAAACCACAAAGGGCTTTCTCCTGCCTGGGCTGCCACAGCTCATGCCACGCATTAATGGAGCTCCAGACCGTCTGATGGAGTTTTTCCCACAGAGCAAAATATTAACTGAGTCAATTGGTTGCATTTTCATTTCTTGAGGGAGGTGCAGCCCACACATCCCATTGTGTCTGAGCACAGAGCCTGCTGAAGCAATACCGTGTTATCTCACGGCTGCCTTGTGCTGCATCTCCGGCCCTTGCCCCGGCTGTAAAAGGAAATGGAAATTCCTGCTCACAAGACCTATCTGACAAAGAAATAAATTCGTGTAAAGTCAGTGTCCCAAACTTAGGAAATTACAGTATCTGCTGCAGCAAAATGCTGTGATAAACCCCCATCCATCTGGGATGTTTCCATAATCCACTACAGATTGCCAATTAATTGCGTACTTAGTTCTATGTAATAAGGACAGATAATAGGCTGTATTAGTGTAAGTCCCTCAGGGGCAGTGGAAATACATCACAATATTCCTAAATACTGTATTTTTATTAAAGCAACGCCTGCAAGCTTCTGTCTGGTACTAGCAACCTCTTGTGTGGGGAGCTGTACATGTAATGAAAGGCCAGATTTACAGCACACACTCCTATTAAGTGAAGCACTTAATTGCTTACTTCAAGTACCAGTTCAAATAAACTGATCTCATCTATTTTCTAATTAAATGTGGGAAATTATAGTGTGGCTGGTTGGGACTTTTAAAATCCTCTTCTAGAGCAGGAGGAACTGTAAATAGTCTCTCATGCTGTTAAGATTAAAATGAGACTGAAACAGAAAGATCCTTTGAACAATGGTGTGTGAAATATTTTGGATTTTGCACACATAAATAAATCACTTTTTTTCTTTTTCTTTTTCTTTTTTTTTTTTTCCTAGCTTATGAAGACTCTTTTGGGATCGGTTTGGATTTAGACAAAAATTCCTATTAATTAAACCAATTACATAATGGGAAGACATAGCTTTTATATAAACACATATAATTCATTTTATTTGGATGAATTGAGTTTTTCTGTGCCCCGCTGAACATAATGTTCATGATGACCTTATCCTCCTTACAGGAGTTTTAATATTTTACAGCAACGTTTCTGGGAAGCGACTTGGTAAACAGCAATTGTTCTCCAGAGGATAAAAAATGGGAAAATTGGCTTGGAAATTGAGTCAGATTGTCACAGCATTATTAGGGTCTAAGGAAATTTTGAAACTTTATTTCATTTATTGCTACACGTAGCTAATCTTGCATATCTGTGACAACCACAAGAGAGTTGTGTACTTTTTCCAGTTTAAAATTTTCTGAACATTTTGTGTGTGTGTTGCCCGACTGGAACAGTTCAGTACCCAGAGTCCATAGCTCTGTACCTCCAGGTGAACATCGCTGCTGTCGAGCCAGAGGTGGATTCAGAGTGTTCATTTTCACTGGAATTACCTCAGGAAAGTCTTGGATTGCTCTGGAATGCCGGGGAGGGCTCCCACTGAAATGCCTGTGACTGTTACCTGTCCCAAAATCTACCTGATGGTTTCCATGTTGATTTTTAACACTTTTTCCCATGTGTGAATTTTTCAGAAAGGAGAAAGCTGAGCGCTTTTAGAACAGTTTGCTGCCATCAAGAATCATTTTGTCTTTGCTGTTTCCTTCTCCTGAGGTTGTCACATGACTGATGAAGCAAAAATTCACTCATGAACCACTGCTCCTAAAAAGAGGCAGAATGAAGCTGTGCCTCCCTGCCTCCTCGTGTATTATACATGTGAAAGTCCTGATAATTTCATAGGATTTCACACTCTAAAAATAGTGTCCCCATGACCCAGGGCCTCTGGATCTTCCTCATGGCAAGCCCCACATGAATTAATCACTCAGCTCCACCTTCACTTTTGTGTCGTAGACTCCGTTTAGCCTAATTCCCAGGAGTGCCAGGCATTGCATTTGCTGGTTCCAGCAGGGGATATGTAATTTATTATCCCTGGAAACATGAAACACTCGTGTCCACAGGGAGGGTCAGCTTCCATTTAGCCTCCCCCAAGCCCATGTGCAACAGACATTAGTATTTTAGAATAATTTAGCTTTGTTTTGCTTCTAGGGAGAAATTGCTTCAGTAGATTACAACTAAAAGGATGTTTTCCTCTCTCTTAAATGCAAGATTTGGGGTTTTTTTTTGCTGTTCTCAAATGGGTTTTATACTATCAAACTAGAGAATCGTATTCCTGTAATCTAATCAAAGATGTTAATATGGAGAACAGTGGTTACTAACCAAATAGAAATATGCCACTGTCTCTTTTCAGTCCCGATAAGACTCTTTCCTTTTAGCTGAAATCCATCTGGGAAGCATCTGCATCGTGTGCAGTCACTTGCCTGCCTTGATAAAAGGTTGGGAAAATGCTGATTAGAGCCATTTGATCCGGACTGGAATTAAAGTGTCTGTAGAAACTCCCTCCCACGGTGCAAGATAAAACTATTAGTAACATGCAGCAGATCTCAGGAGGCTTCTTCCACCTTCAAATAGGAGGCAAAGGCTTCCTGAATCTAAAATCTGAATTTTACAGCAGAATTCCACCACAATTTCTCTGTGCTAGAGATAATTTGTTCCTAGTTAGTTTTTTTTTTTTTTAATTAACAAAAACTTTTCTGTTTTGCTGCCCCAACTGAGCAATAATAAGAGCTGACAAACCTTTTGTGTGTGTGTGGAGATCTGCTCTGTATTTAGCAAACAGCCCTCTTCCCCCCCAGCTCTGCAAACACACTCTTGTAAATCTGAATCAAAACCCATTCAGGACATTTCATCTTAAGTGGTTTCATCTTACTGTAATTACCAAGCCATGTGAGCAGTAGTGAAACAATTGTCTGCACAACAATGGAGATGAAATAAAGATAGCCTCTAATTAATTCCATCTAGGTTATAATTAATTTTGACTGAGTTGCTCAGGACAATATCCTTAAGTCTCCCAGGCTGCTCTAAAAGAGGGCTGATCACCAGCTGCTGCTCTTTGATTTTCAGAGCAGATGGGGCTATTTCCAGCTATCGCTTAAAAGGAAATGATGAGGAGCAGGGTGGGGGTGATTGATTGGTTTTGAGCGGGCCTTGGGGTGAGGCTGTTGAGGGAAATGCTCTGTCTGAAAAGTAGACTCTGATAAGGTCCTTTAAAGGTTTTAGAGGTGTTTTGGTTTAATTTAGCTTTAATTTTATAAGAGCCAGTGTTTTCTTTATTAGCAAAAAGTATGATCAGTGATGGGGTGCTGTGTCAGCAAATATTTCATTATATGCTATGTATTAAGTAGCATATAAGCATATTAATCAAGCATATTAAGTAGCATGTGCTGATAAAGGATACAAATATGAGTGTTTCTAATCCTTGCCATTTTGTAGAAACAAAAGATGAAAAGTATCTGCTTAGCTGGTTACTCTAGATCTGCCTGTCAACAGAGAATCGTTCCCTACCTCCTTGTACAAGAGGCTTTGCTAAATAACACATCAAAATTAATTTGAGATATTCTGCCACTTCCTTTGTTTGCTGGCAAACTGCAAAATTCTCAGATGGATTTGTTGTTAGAAATTATTCATAAATTCTGGAATAAATAAATCCTGGTTTGCTGGCAGACTGTACTCATTAGGAGCAATGGATGTATAAATTACCGGTGTGGCAGTTTCTCACGCAACACAGCATTTAGGGTTTCTGACTGGAGAGCACCTAGAACTCTCTGATACCTGGCATGGGCTCAGTTCTAAATGCAAAAGACGAAAATAAAGGTTGGAAACCAACATTGCCTGGCTATCTCTAGTAAAACACTGATGCAAACAGAGAGCAGATATGTGACAGCTTCAGAGCTAAAATTTTCACAGCTGAGAAGGACCACCTGTAATTCTTAGTGGGGTGGGAAAGTCAAAATTATTTCACCTTATGCATTTCAACAGGAGTAAATAGGAAAGGGATTTAAATGTTAAATAATGATGCATTAAATGTGTTTTCCAGGAATTTCATGTTCAGTCTGTCTTTTCCTGTGCTAAATCTTCTGCCTGCTGTCATTTTGTTTGGCTGCATTTTCCTTGCTGTAGCATACACACCATCCTACGAATTCCTAAAGACCAGAGCCGTGTGCTTTTCCAGGTGCAAACCCCACAGAAGGCAATGTTTAAAATCTTCTGTGAAGTTCTCGTTCATGCACTAGAAAAGAAAACAGATGAGCAATCTATTGCTCATATATGATCAATTCTTTTCTGCTAAGGTGAGCAATCTGCCTTTATACTGGGGTTTGAAACTGGTACGAAATGCTTTCACCAGTAATGGTTTTACTGTGAACGTGTGGCTCCAGTCCAGACCAGTTCTTGTTTCCTGTTTAGTCTGAGAGAGACAAGTCGCAGCTCTGTTTTTGGGAAAGCACTGTGGAAACACTGCCTGTGTTATCTGTTTGTGTTACCTTGAACGTGAGGGTTGTCAAATCTTCTTTGTGCCCCTTTTTTTTTTTTTTTNTTGGCCTTTCATTCTCTTGTTTGCCCTACAAGTAATTTTCTGAACCCAATGAATTCATTATAATGATTTAATCTGCCTTTTCCATAATAGAAGCCACACAGTTTCACCTAATAATTCTAGTATTGAGCCCAATAATCACGTTCCAATTATAAATTCTCTTTTTTTGCCCTTTAACACAGGCGCCCTTAAACCCCTTGGTTTTCCCCAGTGTATTTTATTAACTGTAGGCATGTAAAGTTACAGCTTGACACTGCCCATGTGGCTTCACTTGCTCCGTATCATTGCTGATTTCCTAGGGAAGAGGAATGGCCCATCTCCTGTGGAAAGCTGTTACAATCCAGATGAATCTATGTCCGTGTTTCGAAATAAATTAAGACTGCGAGTTAGTTTTTTTCCCCACTTCAGTTCTGCCTTTTTAGCAAAATCGTGCTTCCCTTGCTTGCAATTTTAGGCCCTGTAAAGCATTTCGGGGCAGCTTCCCTGCTCTCCTGCAATTCCCAGCCTGCCTGGACAGCAGGAACATTTTGTCTCCTGAGACACCAATGTGCTGAATCAGTGGAGTCATGGATTTCAGCCTAGTATCTGTCCCTGTTAGGGTGGGCAAGTAATTCAGCTTTTTCCTTAAAATAAGGACTTTTTAAGTGACTCACACATTTGTTCCATTGCTTCAAAGGATTGTTCCATGCTGGCAAAGTCTCCCACGGAAAGTTCAAGAGAAAATCCAAGGAAGATCTGCAGTTCTCAGAGTTTTGTGTTGCTTGCTTCTGGCTTACTCAGGTGCATTGTTCAATTAGCATTAATTCCTATTTATCTACTCTTGGGCTGCGTGACAGGAGGAGAAATCCTCGATGTACTAACAAATGGTCAGATATGCCCATGACTCACTACTGAGCAGGCACAGGAGGACTGTCCTTTCCAAGATTTCCAAGATATCTCCTTGTTAAACTCTTTGGCAGGAAAAAAAGAAGGATAAAAAAACCCCACATGGAACCCTGAAATGCCTCCCTGACAGTTGAAAGTGCTAATATACAGCCTGTGCATCAGGTTGGGAGATAAAACCCCTTGGTTTAAAGGGCTTTTTGGAGATGTGTTAACATTCTAAACATTGTTATGCTGAGAAGGAACAGCTGCATGTGTTTGTGCTGCTTCAAGGCAGGTGGAGATTCTCTAACTGTACCTTGTGAGGGTACAACAGCTTTCCACAGCCACAGCATCAGCACTGGTACCTAATTCTGCCCAAGGGATGTGCTTTCTGTAGTGATTTTATGACTTCAATTATTTATTCAGTAGTAATGCTGGATTGATGTGTTCTTTCCTTCTAGTTTCTTCCGCCAGTTTCACTTTTTCCTGGTTTTGTCTTGCCCTCAGTTTTATCAAAGGAATTTGTTATGCAGCAAAACGGATCAGGGAACTGATCAGCTTCAAAATCACCTGATATTGAAAGCCAGATCAGGCTCCTGACAGGTTCACATCACGGCCTCCTGAGTACCTATGAGGAGGAAAATGGTGCCACTACCCAGAGCAGGTGATGTGGTGTGAAGTCTTCAGCCGTGTCAATCCATTCTGAGGGCCATGTTTGTGATGCTGGCTGGGCTCTCTGCCCTGAACAGGGGAAAATACTGCAGCTCTTCTGAAATCTGTGCTAACGGCTGGGCAAGAGGCCAGTCACTCAAAGAGGGAGCACAGCCCTGAGATCAGCCTAGGAGGGGCTGTTTGCTAGAAAGGTGCAGCTCTGTCTAAAGGAACAGCGTTGTTTGGGAAGAGAGTAAATGTAAAATGCCCGCCCTCCTTGTTTCCATCGAGTTCCTTGTTCTCCTGGATTGTGACCTGGTTTGTAGCAATGCCAAATGCATGTGGTGCTGGGAGTGGGAGCGTCTCCTCTCAGGAGTGGGCGGTGTGATTTATTGTGGGACGACTTTGCTCTAAGTCTGGTAAGGAACTCAGTCTGGACTGTGGCACTGGGATGCTCACTGAGTGCTGGGCTCACTGGGTTATGGATCCAGCCTGGGATTTCTTTGGTACTGCTCACACAGACTTGCTCCCTCGAAGGAAGGATCTTGAAAGGAGATAAACTGCTGGTACGAGGGCAGTGATCCCCTTCTGCAGTGCTTGAAACCAGTTCCTGCACCGAGTAAATTCTTTTTTGATTCAATAAAACAAAGTCCTTATTCTCATGTATCTGCTCTTTATTTCCCCCACATCTACATTTTTAAAATCTTAAGTGTTCATGTGAACTACTTCTGTCTGCTCTGTATGTTAGGACCACAAAAATGTGGATGCAATTCTGGACAAAATTTCCAATTTTTCTTCCCCTTTCTAGACCTTGAACCATTCACAGCCAGTGGTGGAGGTTGGCCTCCAAGCTGTAGAATTAAATTGGTGTGGTGAGGGATCCACTAAATGTCACTTGTAAGCTGGTCTCCATCACAAAAGGCATGGATTCTGATGTGGGAATGGCTTGCTGTAGGATGGTGATAAATTCCCTCAGTCACCTTGCTGCTTGTCCTGCATCTGCCTCAGGAGCACTCACAGAAACTCTGGGTTTGACCACAAGGCTTCTAAAGGGAATTAATAAGAAATAATAATAAAGCTTCAGTTTCTAGTCCACCGAGGATCAGTTTTAAGGACTCAGGCCAGAATCCTCCAAGGTGATCTTAGTGTGGCTAATTATGAGAGGTGATTAACCTTCTGACTTCTTCTTTTGGGGTGTTGAAGGGGAAACTGAGGCACGCTGAAGTGACCAAGTTCGCTTGAAATGTCGTAGCCAAGAGGAACAGACCAGCAGAATTGAGCAATAGCATGAAGTCTCTGAATATCTTGCTTAGCCCTTCTTTTTCCACTCCTCTTTGTTTCTGGACACTTTATTAATCAATTTAGCAAAACAATTTCCTTAGTTCCCTCCTCATTCCCTTTGGAGTAATCTACAGAGTTCTAGTGCTTTATGCAGTGCAGTTTAAAAATGCACTAGGAACTCTCATATCCCATTCTCTGACTTTCTTCAACTTTCCTTTGAACTGTAACTGAGAAATAATTACAACAGAAATAAGCACTGGCTATGGAAATTATTGCAGTTCATTCTTCTGCAGTGAAGATCTTCACCAGCTTGTAAGTTTTGAGTATTGATGAGAGACACAGAATGGATTTTTGTCTTTTTCCTGAATAATTTTTCACAGTCTTCAGTTAGACTTGAAAAGGAACTTAGCCTGTTCTGGAGAGAGAAATGCAGAAAGGAGAAGTGGAGAGAGCCCACAGCCTGTTCATGCTTAGCCTGCTCTTTGCGATCAGTGTTGCTTAGTTCCCTCTCGGACACCAAAAATGAGACCAGGATGGTGTTTCAAGTTGCAGACATTGAAACCAAAGGCCTTTTTATGGTGTGTCATTTCTGTCTCCTTTGTCCACTTGAAACAGGTTTTTCCAGTGTAAGAAGCTTACTTAACCCAGGGTTTAAGGCTATTTTTATCCAGTGTGAAATGAGCATGGACAGAAAGCCTTTGGAGTCAGAGGACAGCGCTGTTTGCTTTTCTTCAAGGTCTCCTTCATGCTCTGGAAAGGTGTAACTGTTTCCTGTAAAATTCAGATAATATTCAGATGTCCTGCACACTCATATTGTTTGGATCAAATCTTTGAGGGGCAAAGCAGCAGATCAATTTGCAAAATCCCACTCAAATGAACTGTAATGTCATTGCTTGGCATGGTCCCGATTTCTACGGAGATTCTGGATCCTTATCTCTGAGATCTTACTGAATTCCATCAAACACATGTGGAAATTTCTCCTTCCCTGTCCTGTTTGACCACTGCTCCTGCACGGTTTGCAGTAACACATAAGGGCCCTCCTGACTTCACCTCACATTACTACTAAAATTGCCACTGTTTCATAATATATCCAAGTGGGGGATCTTTTTATGACAGCCTGGGGGTCAGCACATCCCTTTGCGTATCCTCGAGGTGTTTATGTAGGTGGGGTCGAGGTTCCAGAATTTAAAATGCTGGTGCAGAGATGGCAGATAGGATTTCACAGACTTTCCCGGAGCAGCCATGGCACTGGCACAGGAGTTTCACTCCACCTTAAATGCAAAAGCATGTCTGTAACCATTGTGAGCTTTTAATCGCTCCAATTACCCTGCTTTTCCCATCCTGACAGCTGGCATGCACACGAGCCCCTTGTTAAGGCTTGCATGAGAACTGGATTTTATTTATTTTTTTTTCAGTCGGGTAAATGACCACAGCACCAAGCACAGCCCCAACAGCACCCAGCAATTTTCTCAGCTGCAGTTTTCTGATTTTTCGCAGCAGATGCTTAATGTAGAAACAACCACAGTGTGCAAGATCACTGCCCTTGCAGAGGATGCAGCAACACAGAGCGAACTGAATCCAGGGGCTTATTGAAATAAATGAATAAAATTAATGATACCAGAGTTATCATTAAACAAGAGCTTCATTTAAAAAGCTGTGCTTATAGCTGGAGGTTCAGCAACACACAGCAAACTGAATCCAGGGGGTTATTAAAATAAATAAATACAATTAATGATACCAGAGTTATCATTAAACAAGAGCTTGGTTTAAAAAGCTGCGCTGGTAGCTGGAGGTTCAGCAACACAGGCTATTTGGCTTTTGAGTCAAAAGTGAGTAACTCTGTGGTACCAGATTAGAAATGTAAATATATAGAAGAAAACATCCTCTGCCATCCACAGAAGCCCTTGGAATATTCTGAGTGGGAAGGGACCCACAAGGATGGTGAGTCCAGCCTTTGAGTACTCAGCTTTGCTCTCTTGCAGCCTCTCCTGGATGCCCACTCTGTGCTGCCTTGTCAAGCAAGATTATTCTGGGGTTGTTTTGGCTAATGGAGGTGGACTCTTTCCTCCTTCTCTCATCGTGAAAAGTCCTGCTACGTTCACTGAGAGCGCTCCTTCTCAAGTTCTTGATGAACAGAGAGCCAAAATCTAATCCTGGCTGCGCTGAGTTTTCCCAGCAATCACAACTTGCCTCTTTAACACCTAAACCCCACAAGTAGATCCCGTTACTCCTACACAAACTGAGTACCAAAGCCTGAAGGAGGGCTGTGGGTTTCCCTCTCTGGGAGGCCTCTCATGGCTCGGGATGGCTCAAACTTGCCGAAGACCAGAGTTGGGCATGTGTTTTTGTCTTAGCAGCAGTGCCAGCTCATGCCCCTCTCTAACGGACCATCCAGCATCCTGAACTGTGGAACTGGATAGCTGATCATTTGCTTTCTAAATAAAAAGGTGGGGCTGTTGGGGTTTTGTTTCCTTGGGGTTTTTTCCCCATATGTCCTGCTCCTTTCCTTCACTTGTGTTATCCAGAGTCAGAGAGATACTTGTGGCACAGTGAAAGAGATGGTTCTGGGTCATGCTCAGCAGTTGGTTCTTGTTACACAAGAAACGTTGCAGTGTCACCAAATTCCCAGGTGTTCTTCAGAGATGTGTTCTCTGGAAAAACCTCCAAAAAGCACCGAGTTGAGAGCCCCTGCAAACACCCTGTCAAAATTGGATGCAAGACTCCTATTTGAGAGGAAACAATAGAATTCATTTGCCAACCTGGCCCATTAACAGAAATTATTGTGCTCCAAAAGCAGCTGCACTGCAGAGTTCTCCAATGGTTTAAGAGACAGCTGCTTCTCCTGTGTGCTGAGCTGGAGCTGTGGCTGCTGGTGCCTTCTCCACTGGCCAGAAAGGCTGGCAAAAGTGTTGGCTTCAGCTCCCTCACAAATGGCAGTGAAACCAGGAGCTGAGAAATGTGAGCGCAGCACAAATGTCCTGGAGGGAGCTGTCTCAGGGCTGTGGTTTCACACCCACCTCCCGCGCTCTCCTGCTCCCTGCTGTAGCACTTTGTTCGGAAGCTGCAGAACAAAAGTTGCTGTGGGATCTCTCTCCATTTATCCCAGTGCAGAGCTGCATGCTTTCTTTTGTGTTTGCCTCCACAACAACTGCTTGTAGGGCTGTGTGCTCACCCTACACGTGTCCCTGGAGCTCAAGGTCCTCTTTGGGATCCCAGGTGTGCTTCAGGGAGCAAGTGGCTGCAGGCTCTCAGCTCATTGCAGAACAACCTCGGTGTGTTGTGGGAAACGAGGGGAAATTTAGTATTTTCCCCTCTCCATTCACAGATCAGTCCTGTCATCCAAAGTAACTTCAAACTGGCCTTGATTTAGGTGCATGAGGGTCTAGATCCCAGGTCTGTTGTACCCTCAGTCTCCCCAGCCAGACCACTCCAAAGTGGGACCCCTGTCCCCCTCCAAAGTCAGGAGGCGGCTGAGCCTTCGGAACAGCCTTTGAAACGAGAATTTGTTTTCAAAAGACACTTTTTAATTGTACAAAGTTAAAAGCTACCTTTTAGTTGCACTAGGCCTTCCCCAGAGTTGATGTGGCACCTGCTGGGTGATGTCTCAGCAGGTGGAGGTGCCCAGGCAGCCCAGCAGAGCTGCTCAGGGTGTGCAGCCCCAAGCACTGCCCACCTGAGTGTGCCTTCAGCTCTACCTTTATTCAGACAGGCTCAGGATTGCCCTGGCCACCCCAGTCACAAACTGCAAAGGATTCGTCCTAAAACCCAAAATGGCTCATGCTTTAAGGGCTTTTCTCCCTTTCTCTCTTTCTTATTTTCTCCATCCCAGAAATCACTTCTGAGCAGATGGGCCTACAGCAGCTTTATCAGGGACCCTTTGTGTACCGGGAGCCCTTTGTTCCCCGATTTCCGAGCCTGAGCTAACGCAGCTGCCCTTGGAGTCCGTGGGAATATCAGGTGTTTGTTTTCCAGCACCTCAGATCAGGAGGATCCTTGCGATGAACCCGCCCAGCCTGGTGGCTCCTGTCAGCTCCAGAGCACCCCAGTGGGGTCAGGTCTGTGGCTGCTGGTCTTGCATTGCTCGGCTTGCAAATCTCTCCCTCACTGCAGCCAGGGAAGCACTGGTGCCTTTTCTGTGTGCCAGAATTCCAGAGACCCGGAGAAGAGCTCTGTTAAACCCCAGAGGAGTGGTGTGGGAGATGGTCTCCTCTCTTCCTTACACCCTGCTCTGAAGGGTCACTAATTTGGTTGCAGAAGCAAGTGCTAATTAGCTGTGTGCGCACCTCCAGCCACAGCTGAGGAGAGCACTGTGAGCTTCCATGGATGGGAATTTATTTGGCTGCTTCTTGGGATGGTTTTGTCTCTCTGGCTGCTTGCTTGGTCATGTCTTGGATATCTGGGAGGTTTATTTTGATTTCTTGGATATCTGTTTACAGTGGTATAAATAGAACTATATTTTTTCTGTCTTTGTCCTACTTACGCTCATGACATGCACTCAAAGCCCTGTCCATCAGAGGAACTTTGTGATGAACAGGAGATTTGTGGAATTCCTTGGTGTGCCCACAATGAAGCAAAGTAGCTCGGGGCATCTCTCATTGTATTTTATTCTCTAGATGCTGAATGCACTTCAGAACCATCTTCCGCTCCCAAAGTGAAATGTGAAAAGCAATTCTGCTCCACCCACTGACCTTCATGTCCTTGCCCCACGTGGAGCAGGAATTCCTACAGAGCTGATATTTTCTCTGCTTCTGAGGAAAAATTTCTTTATTTGCTCTGAGTCACACTGGATGTTCTCTGTGGCTCTATGGTTACACAATTCATGATCCTACTCCTGCCTAGAATTTGCCACAGGATTATCAGAAAGCAGAAACTGGAGGACCTTTATAGGTATGAACACAAATTTCCCTGATTTATCTTGACTTATTCTGACCATTTGCTGAAACAAGTCTCTCTGAGTCCAGCTAAGACTTTACAAAAATGAGTGTGGGGTGCAAAACTTGGAGCAACACATTTGTACTTGCGTCCTTTGGCTGAGAGGGGAATGAGCTCTATGGCTGGGGGGAAATAGCAGCTGAAATGGGACATGGGAAAAATTGACTCAAAAAGACCTCTTCAGTTCTCTAAAGAACATGTCTTGGTGAGCTCCCACACAAAAATCTGGCTTTGATTGCCGCTTACTTGATATAATGAAGAGAGGTCTTGGGCTTTTTTTTTTTTTTTTAATTTTATTTTTGAGAAGTAGCAGATGAACACGGCCAAAAGTGAATAGGAACAATCTGAGGCATTGCAAAATGCTAAAAGCAAGTAAGAGCACGGTGAGGGGTTATGTTATTGCCTGAGCTTTCAGGACAGTATTCAATCACAGTCTTACAGGATTGTGCCTTATGGGCACCTTTGTTGGACAGTGAGGCTGGCTCAGCAGTGCCCTTGGTGCCCACTGTGGGAAGAGCTGTTTGCTTGGATCCCAGGTCTGATCCCAGCAGCTGAGTGCCCGTTCTGACGCTTGAAGGAATCGCGGTGCACCTGAGCTGGCCGGTGCAGCAGGGGGGCTCTCCCACAGAAACAACTCAGCAGCCCTTACCCCCTCTCTGTCTCCAGCAGGCAACGCAGCAAACGTTTGCAGGGCTCAGCAACCCAGCAGCCGTCACAGCATCAACCCTACTGCTTCTGAATGGAAATGCACCAGAGAACTCTACGTGCAAACCCCAAAAATATTTCCTGGGCACAAAGCCAAAGGAGAATAATGTGACCACATTGAAGTGCTTCATGTTTGGGGGAGTTTTTTTTTTTTTTTTTTATGCCAACAAATGAAAGTCAACGTGTTCTGAAGGAAAGCAGAGGTTTAGTAGAGGCAGTGGTGGCAGAATAGATTTTCATTGAATTTTGACCCATTTTCCTGGGGTATACTGTTCAAAACCCAGGGGCACATGCAAATTAGGGGCAAAAGTCTAATTGGCACATGCATTTGCCATGACTGGAAGAACAGAATGAAAGTGATTTGGGTGTTGGGGGATTAATAATACCCTGGGTCTGAACAGAACGGGGGTGTGAGGGGGTGGGAGGTGGTTCCAGTTGCATGAGCCCTGCCAGTGTCAACCCTGGCACATATGTAATTAGCCCACTTGATTACCATCTCAGAATAAAACTGTGAATAGGGGGGCTATTCTACTCTGGCAGCCCCAGGCTGAGGAGCTGGAAGGTGCAGACAGAGGGGCTGAGGGTGGGCAGCAAAACCCCGTGGGTAGAACAGCTGGTAATGAACTTTTGCTCACTGGAGGCTTAGCATGACTTCCCTTTCCCTTGCTCATGGCAGAGCTGCAGTCACAGCCTCTTTCCTGACTGTGGGCTCTCTCAGAGCCTGTCCATGACTGCTCTGCCTTTCAGTGTGCCGTGGAGTCCATGGGTATGTGCTCCCTGGATTTTGAGCACCGCAGCCCTCCAGGAACTGCTGAGTGCCACAATTCACACAGACAAAAAGAGGGAGCACATTAGCTGCCTCTTTTTTTTTTTTTTGTCCTCTGCTCACAAGCAAAATAACCAAGGGAATCCATCCTTCCCCAGAATGTGGAAGTGGGAATAAGTAGCTGTAGAATCCCACAGGGCAGATGTCTGATAACAAACCCCATGCATAGCTCTCCCTGGTGGAAAATAAAGGACTGTAAGAGCTCATTATTACCCGTGCCCCAAGCAGAAGCTTAGCAGCTCGAAGGAGTGACAGCTCAGATTATTGGTGTATTTATAATAAAGTCTTTTAAGTCTGCCACATGGATTTGTGAGTCAGCAAAGAGAGCAAATAGGTCTGCAAGGGACAGGCCAGCACAGGAGGGAAAACTGTCGGGAATTACTCGACCTCGAGCATGCCCCAGTCTGCCTCCGTTTCCTTTAGCAGTAACCGTTGTTCTGGGAATGGGAGGTTTATTTTTGATTTCTTTGGAAGCAAAGCACAGGGAAGGCAGTGGGAAGTGTTGGCCCGTGCCAGATGGATGGAGCAGGTCAGGCTGCCCGGGCTGGCACCAGCGCAGAGGTGAGCGCTCTCAAATCACCCTCCGGGCAAAGGCTGCTGCCCAGCTGCCCTCTGGACCTCCACCTGGAAACACACTGTGCTGTCCAGGTGCATATTGCAGTAGGTTTGGGGCAGCTGATGGCCTTTCTAGTAGGTTTACAGCTGGAGATGCCAATTTAGGGCTCATAGGAAGGAGAGTCCTTCATCCTGTTCAATCCTTGCAGGGCTGAGACCACCAAGAATCCAAAAAAAACCCACAAGAGATAACTAATTACCAGTGTTTTAACGTTTAGTGGTTTTTGTTATTTATGTATTGCAGAAGACCTTAATGATATGTAATTTTTTTTGCACTGAAACTTTAGGAAAAAAAATTAAATCACTCTGTTGTGACTGTCCAGAAAGCAGCAGCTGAATGCCATGGTGTAAAGGGGAGATTTTTAATGAAATGGACGCACAACTCCTACCAAGAGTTGGTTGGGATGGAACGCTAATTCACATTAGGATCCTCCAAAGCCTTGCTAAACACAGCTCCTAATCACTCAGGGATGGTCCCACTCTGCTTTTTATAGCAGTGGTAATCCAGGTAACCTGGACAAACTCCAACTTGGATAATTACGGTCTCCTGACCTGAATTCTCCTCGGTGTTTCAAATGGATGCTATTCTTGGGCTGATAGCCTTAATAAGCACTTGCTGCTTTGTGCACTCTGTGTTTCACCTGAGCGAGCTGTGTCCCACTGGACACACGGCCTGCCTGAGGGACATTGTGGGAGGTTTGTAAACTTTAAAAGCCCTTTGTGGGAGTAAAGTGGGAGAGGATTTGGTGTCTTTCATTTTGTGTTGCAATTTACAGCATCTACTTAAAAATATTTCTGTTGATATATATCAGATGTAGTAATTAAATCAGATATTTTGGCGTGCATACACGCTCTGGGATGTGGGCATTGGAGGCACTTTAATAGGCAGTCCTAGAAATTCAGCTTTTCTTGGCATTTATCACTGGCTTCAAAGAATGAATGCTCATAATTCTGCCAAACACTCGGTAATGAGGATCTCAGCTGAGCACTTCCAGCTTGTTCTTCTCAGTTCCAGCTGGTCAGCCAGTACCTGAGACAGATCAGTGGTTCCTGGAACCTCATCTCCTCCAGGAAGGCTCAGCACAGAGCACACACTAAAGAACACTTGCAGATAAACCCTCTGGAGTTTGGTGGGGTTTTTTTTGGGGGGGTTTTTTTTGGGTTTTTTTTTTGAGGGGGAAAAGCGGCAGGTGGGGAGTGTTTAGGGTTTTTTGTTGGTTGAAAGCTTTTTTAAATAAAGACTCAAATACGAGGCAACAGCCTGAGGAAAATGTAAAGCAGATCTAGTGGATCACGCTGGGGACGTCAGCTGAGTCAACATTAGCTAAATTTACCAGACTTTCCTCCCCATCTTGATTTCAGTCTGCTCTGAGTGTGAAATCCTTCTCTTCACTGCTGTCACCTATCTGTTTTGTGTTTTTATCGAAATCATTTTACTCATCCTCATCCTTCAGCTGGTGCTTGGGCCTCATCTGCCCTCTTTCACCAGCTGCCATTTGTCACATTTTTCATATGAGCTGAGCTCCTAGGACATTCCTGGACAGGCTCCCTTCACCAGTCAAACAAGAGCAGGAAAACAGCAAAGCAGGACCAACATTTCAGGAAACAAAGAAATGTGTTTAGGAAGGGATCAGAGGGGAAATTGGGGTCAAACCCCCAGACAGGAGGAAGGATGGGACAGGAAGTGTGAGGGTGGCTGGAAGGAAAAGCAAAGCTGCTGCTGTTAAAGGATGTGTCAGCAGAGCGTGGAAAAGTGGGAAGTGGAAGGGTGGAGTGTCAGGGGGTAAGGCTGGAGGCAGGAGTAGAAAGGACAGCCCTGGGGCTGGGAGCAGGGCACAGCACACGGCCACTGCTCAGGGGAAACCGGCAGAATTCCAGTGTCCTCAGCACCCAGCCACGCTGACATCCCCACCCTGACCGCTCTCAGTGCAGCACCCACAGGGAGCCACGCACACTAAAACCCCGCTGGTTCACAGCAGGGCACGGCCACGAAGGCCTTGCATCTTCGTTGTGCAGTAAAATCCACAAATTATGTGTGTTCGACCATGTAAGTCCTGTTCTTTGCGTGGACACAGGCACAGTTGCTGTTTTAAGCAGTCGAACAAATTGAGATGCACAGAATGGGCAAGATCATTCCTCAATGCATTAAACATGGATGAACTTGACCTAAAATCTCTTGAAATTACATTTACTTCTCTCTGTTGCTAGCAAAAACATGAGTTATAAATGCTGGAGGCAGCTGAGGCCACCTATTCTTGAAAACAGGACATTCTAAACAAAAAACTCTTTGTGATAGGCACAAGAATGATTGCAGACTTCAGCTCAGGATCTTGAATAAAGCATGCCTGGGATTTTGGGGAGGACTTGGTGTCACCGTGCTGTGTTGCTGCAGCCACTCTGTGGGTGCCTGAACCCAGAGCAGAGCCCACTGTGATATTTTCCAGAGATGTTACAAGAATTAAAAAGAGATTACAGCATCACTTTCAAGTGCCTTCCCAAATGGTTTTATTAATGGTTTCAGGATGTGAGTAAATTAAGCAGATTAACTGGGGAGTTTTATTTCCTTGTATTTCAATAGAAAGAAAAGTAGGAAACCCCCTTGCAAATGAATCTGCCGTGAACTCAGTGCTTCTTAGCATAATCATTTTTTGCTCCTTTTCACTTTTGTTTTTGGGGCCACTTTCATGTTTCAGTCTTGGGAAGTTTTTAAAGGTATAAGAACCCTGACCTCGCAGGATTCATGTTGTGCTGAGCCCCTTTTTCTGTGTAAGCACAGACTGGAAATGGCTGAGGCAGCTGGGGCTGGAACAGTTTCTGAGAGGAACTGAGAAAGAGGAGAGACTCTAAGGTGAAGTGGATACTGAAGCAAATTACCCAGACGTGGTCAAAAGGCCAGCGGTGCAGCCACTGCTGAGTGTGGGGCAGGAGAACTTTTGCCCATCTGCATCACTGCTTTTATTCTGTGGTTTTACCATCACCCTCTCCTTCCACCTCTGCGCTACGAAAGGGATGTGAAATGCCACTCCTGTGTCAGGAAAAAGAGCTGAAGTGCTGAGGAGCTGAAATATCTGCAGATCCAAAGCTTCTCCTTGGGGCCAGATCTGCAGAAGTCCAGATGATTCCCATGAATTCCAGAAAAGATCCGGTGAAAACTCAGATATGAATATGACAAGCTGGAGGCAAAGGCACTCTGGCTTTGGTTAATGCCTGGAAGAAAGCATCATTCCGAGGAACAAAATGTACACTTCTCCTTAGAACCATGCCTGAGACACAGTGGGCTTGTGAAAGAGAAAGGAGACACAGCTCTAGTACACACTACCAAAAAAAATTCTTCCCCTGCCCACAAAAGACCTTTTCACTGGAGGGAATTTTTCTCTCCCATTCATTGTTTTCCCACCGATAAAAACCTGGTTCATTTTTAGGGTTTTTGGCAGTCTAGCTCCAAAACTGAAATCTGAAATAAGACAATTCCCATCCTTTTTGCACCTCCTCTGCTCTTTTGTGTCAGAGGTCAGTAAAATCCACAGATGCTGGAGTTCATCCAGAGGCTACAGGTATTTCCTGCGCAGTGCCAAAAGCAGCGAGCAAATCCATGCAGGGAGCAAATCCAACATCCATCCTGTTGCGCAGTTACCATAGAGACAGCTCATTAACTGAGCCGTTCTCCTTATTCCTACCACTGATGGAGAATTAGGCACAACACCTCTCCTGCTCTTTCCCCTTGTTGCACACAGTCGAGGTGCTGAATTGCTGCTCCTATCCCTGTGCTTGGGATCAGTGAAGAGCCCTTTCCGTGCTGAAATCGGTCCCAGCACCTCTGGGGTTCAGCAGAGTTCACACCTCAGCTCTCCCCACTTTGTTCCTCAAACCATGCTCGCACAGTTTCCGTTCAGAAGCAAAAAGGAGGCGAAAGAGCTCTTGGCACTTCCTCTTGTGGCTCAGTGCAGTCGCTTCTTCCCCAGAAGCTGCTGACAGTCAGGGTGTTTCTCTGATGGGCACTTGAGCTATTTTTTCACATTCCCGTCAGTTCAGATGGCTCTTTGTAAGAGCAGCTTCAAACCCTAATTTCAAGTGGCTGAAAAATAATCAGATAAAATGTGTTCTTTGAGTTGTGGAAGCATTAGCTGAGCAGGCTTTGCTCAGTGTCAGAGAAGCACAAGGGACAGAACTAATACCCAAGAAAAGCTCTGTGAAGAAGGTACAAGAAATCTGAATCACCGCTCTGCAGACATTGCTGCTCCTTTGCTGCATCCCCTGCGCTTCTCTGAGGTCTAAAAGAGGCTTCTGATCCTTATTAACTCCTTCAATTTAAACATTGTTTTATTGAGTTCAGAGGTGGAGGCTTTGCAGATGAAGCCCTTTGGTTTTTCATTCCTCCTTTCTGTTTGGGGACATTGAAGTGTCGCGGTGACCAGGGTTAACAGATGCACCGAAAGGTCAGCAAGACACATCACATGGGAGCAAAGAAAACCAAATCTTTCCCTGCTGGGTTTGACTGAAGTCCTTCCAAGAGGGCAAGGCTGAAGAGAAGCTCTGGAGAAGCAAAGAGGGAGGCTTCAGAGAAGAAAACAAGTTTTTAAATACACAGGGAGGTCAGTGCAGCGCAAGTGATGGAGGATTCATATCACAGGAGCCCTCAAAGGCCTGGCTGCAAAAGCTGCTGAGCGAAGGAAAAACCCCTATTCCAGAGGATATTCCTTTCCCCGAGATTGATTATGTCCAGGAGATAAAGGGGCATAAACCAAGTGACAGTGGTACCACCTTCAATATCCCCTCCCCGATGTTAACATCTACCCCGAATCCATTTTCTGCTCTCTATTATTTTGCCACTAATTGCACAATAATTCTTCAATTACTGCGGACTGGAGAACAGGGAAATCCATCTGTCGAGTGCTCTGTGTCCTTATGACGCCTCCTGACCTGAATTTGGAAGGGCCCCACTTTGCACCTCCTTTCCATTCCCTCGGGGCGTTTACTGCCAGGCACTAAGAGATTAAATTGCAGCTCCAAGCCCTGCCCCGCCTAACTCCCAGCAATTCGTGGGCTGGCAGAAGGCACAGATGAGCCACATACGAAGCATCTGAATCAGGCTGTAATTTGCAGCCCAGGATGTTCAAGTTGTGAAACTAGAGCTGTCTGCCTACATGTGCAAGGCCAGGAACTGGTGATGTAAAATTCCCTTTCTGCTCAGGGAAAAGCAAGCTTTGGATATCTTTAGGATGAAGCTGGGAATCTGAATTAGGTGATGCCCCTTTTTTCCCCTCACCTGGCCGTCAGTGGGATTTGGACAGTGGGATAAAGAGCAGCACATGATCCAGGGTCAGAAGGACTCAGCATCCAGCTGTGTTCATGAGCCAGGAATGGTGTCTGGCATTTATTCTTTTTTAATATATATTTTTACCCTGTGACTTTATGATTCTGTTGACTTCTCAAATCCAGTAATAAGCACTTTAACATCTTCAAAGTGCTTACAGATACTATCTCACTTAATCTTCCAGGGAAGGAACATGAGAAAATGATCAGTAACAAATAAGAAAATGATTTAATTTTGTGAAAGAACTTAAAGGCTATGACGAATAGAAGACCCGATGTCAAACTAAATCAAAGCAATGGAAATGGGCTGGAACTTGTACCCATCCAAGGTTTCTGGTATCCCCTCGGTGAATTTGGTCAGGGTGTGGAGTCCCTTGTCTGGTGAAAGAAGGACAGAGCTGCACAAAGAGCTGAGCTGATATCCCTGGGAGGAGGGCTCACGGTTCCACTGCCAGCAGGGTGGTGGGGTTGCAAGAGCAGAGAACTCCTCTCCCTCCTGCCCCTTGCAGTGGCCATCTGAGCCCTTGCACAGGGGCAGGAGCTCGTGGCTCTCTTGGCAAGTGCCCACATTGGCCTGGCCAGAGCTGGGCCAGCTGCAGCCCTTGCCAGCGTCACTATGCTGGGAATAAATGTCACATGAAGGAATAAATTACAGCTGGGAGTGCCCAAATCCCAGAGAAGCATCCAGTTGGCAAATTAACACTAAGATTCTGGCTTGTTTCGTTACAGGGGAGGCCAGCTGGATGAAAATATTTCTTTTTGGATAGTAGTTGTAGAAGAATGGGAGGACTGGGGTCATAGAAAGCCAAAATCTTGGCAAGTGCCAAGTGCTGCTTTGAATGCACTCTTTTCTTTCAAGTCCTTCAGCTACTCCCCACATGCTGAAAAACACTTTCTGAAGGGCCAGCTTTAAGTAGTACAGCACAAAAAAAGCATTCCTCCTTCAGAGAGCACGGAATACTAATGTGGGGTCGGCAAATCCTGGGGGGAAAAGGCTCCTCATGGTCCCCTTTCACGAGGATGTTTTTTCCCCTGTCCTTTTTGAATTTAATAACGTGTCAAACTAGGGTTAAAGTGCCCTGTTTCCTCTGCTCGGCTGTGACTTTGATGCTGTACAAGACCTCCCCAATTCTGCGTTTCTCTGGCGCTGCTCAGATGAAAGAGAGTCCCAAAGGCATTCTGTAAAGCTGTTTGTTGAGCAGAGGAAAGCAGTGAAGGATGCACGTAAACAAGGCAGGCATCAGCCCACCCCAGCATCCTGCACTGCTGTGGACACCGGCACCACTTTGGCATCGCTGGGTTTGGGTCTGCCTGGTCTGTGACCCAGTTTCTACAGCTTTGGAAAGCCATTTTTTTTTTTTTTGTCACCTGCTCCTGAATAGATTTTTAGCGAGTCAACTCTCTGATATTAAACATCTGAGCACTGTTTGGGTGAGGGATGTCCCTGCTTTAGGTTGGAGTCCTTATGTGCTGAGCAGATCGCTCGTGTTCAGAATTCCTTTGGAACAAGATGGATTTTGGGAAAAAAAAAAAAAAAAAGAAAAAAAAAAGGCCAAAACCAGAATTTCCTGCACGGTTCCTCAAGCCTCACACATCTAAAGTGTCCTTCTATCCTTGTGGGACAGGTCAGGATCCTTTTGAAAGTCCTGATGTGCCTCAGTAGCACAGTAAAAGCCCCCTGGAACTGAGAGCCCCCTTGGCACAGAGCTCAGAGCTTCCCTTCCCCACGGAAATCTCCCCATACTGCCCCAAACCCAGACCTACGTTGCCTTGCCAATACTGACACCAGGAAAGTCTAGACTCAGGTGCAAATTTGCAATGATTTCTGAGCCAGGCTGGGTTTTATCTTGTAATGATGGTTCGTTACACTGAATTATGCCCTTAATGACATCTTTGAATCAGATTATTCTTTCCAAAGAAGTAATTATGAAGACATTGTTGATTTGTGGAGCTTTAATAGGAAAGTGCATCTACAGATGTCATCCAAAACCTGGGTTATAAGATTATATACTAATCTTTTAGATCCATGAAAACATGTGGAAATTAGAGTTCAGGTGTTCTCTTGGAGCTTGTCCCTAGCACACACAGGACAATCCAAATGTGTGAAATGCCTTGGAAAGGCTTTAAAAGTGCAGTGTCTGTGTGGTGATTGGGCCATAAACCACGTCCTGGTTCACTGTGTAAAACAGATCCACTGCACTCCCAGACCTCCATAAATCTCCAGATATTTACAGGAACAGTTTCCTTTTCTTACTTATGATCAAGTAGGGCTTTAGAGCAGGGCTGCCATTTCCAAACCTTTCACACAGACAATAAAACTGATGGACTGCGAGAAGCAGGAACTTAAATCCCTTTTTATGAGAGATACTGAAATGACTCTAAAGAGCTGTCGTTGCCACAACTGGTGTGACCTGGGGCTGAAGGTATTTTCAAAAATCAATCAAGCTAAACAAAGCTTTTGGAGGGAGATCAAATGTGAAGTGGTGTTTGATTCAAGTGCTGTGCATTTTCCAGGTGTGGGATAAATAAAAGGTTGAATGAGGAATGATCAATAAGAGAGTAAATTGCAGGCACCCAACTAACTCTCTAAATCCAAGGCTTTTGGTAACATAATTATAACTCTGATGTTATAATCTTCTAACCTGCACGAGCAATGTCAGGAAAGACAGATGACAACCTGGTATTCATTATATTGACCCGAATTCATGCGCAAAGTATTTCAGGCCCTGTAGGTTTTTGGAGATGGATTGTACACTGAGATTAAGGAGAATGGCCCTGAAAATTACTGGGCTCTTTACAATCATGCACTGCACATATAGCTGGGGAAAAGTTATCTTGCATTTTTCATCTTTTCTTCTCTGGGGGAATTCCATCTTGTCACCTGTGAGGTCAAGCCTG
The DNA here is from genome assembly GCA_013397315.1 of Donacobius atricapilla. Taxonomy (NCBI): domain Eukaryota; kingdom Metazoa; phylum Chordata; class Aves; order Passeriformes; family Mimidae; genus Donacobius; species Donacobius atricapilla. Next base: position 200,598 of record WBMY01002300.1, on the reverse strand, counting down.
GAAATACTTCCCAGTTCTGAAAGGTCTCATACTGCTCTAATGTGCACCAAAACTTCTCTGATCTTACCAGAGAGCCTCTTGCCAGACTGAGATGGGACCAGAAGCTCTTGTTCTGAAATCAGCAGAGCCTCTCCCTGGCCTTTGGCATGACTCCCATGTTTATATTCATGACCATATGTAGCTGTTACATGAATAATAAATTTATTTACATAACTAATATCCACATATATAATCTGGAGGGAGCCACAGAGAGCAGAATTGTGTCATCCCAATGTTTAAAGCTGGCTTTTGAAATTATATGTGTGCATGGAGATATCCTGAGCTGAAAGCAAGGCTCAGCCTGGAGTGTCAGGCTGTGGCCTTGGCTTTGTCCTGCTCCCAAGGACAATTACAGGGGAGTCTGTGGTAGGAGTTGTTGGGGTTAAGAACTTTCTTTTATTGCTGTAAATCAGAGCCCAGCTCTGACTTAGTTGCAGCATCTGCAGCAGAAATTCCCTTAGCCCAGCAGGGTGTGGAGCACAGTTCAGTCCTGTTCTCTTCCATCTTGCATCTCTCAGTGTTACCTCAGTTCCTTTGGCACCTTTTGAAAAAAAAACCTCATTCTCTCCTTCAGCCTTTTATTTACCAGTTTTTTCTTCTTTTTCTCCAATGCCATCTCAATCTCATTTTCTCTTTTCCTTCCTCATTTCTTCTAGACTCTGTTTCATGTTGAATAAAGTGCACTCCCTGTTAACAGGCAATTTAATTTAAAAAGAGATAACACCTATTTCATTTTTCCTTTTTGTAGCAGTCTCCTTCAAGCAGGCAAAGGTTCTCTGCACTGTGTTCTGTAATTAACTTGTCTTTGAGTCAACCCATATGCTCAACTGATGCAAATTATTTTCTGGCTAAGACCATTTATTGGTTGAAAGAAAATGAATATTTTAATCAAAGTACCATTAAAAAGTAACTCAGCTGGTTTAGTGATTCTGAAAATTTGGTGGGAAAAAAATGGAAAATTTCCAAAGGATGTCAATATTCAGGAAGCTTTGATTGGGCCTGAATGGGGTTGTGTTCTGCATCCTGCAGTTTTATATAAGCCACATTAAATTTCATCTTCCAAAATATTCCATACTGCAGTAGAAAGGATCTTGGGCCTTTCAAAATGTCCTGGAAAAGGATCTGGGGGAGAGATGGGAGAAGTGGCTTTTATCCAGCTCTGACTACTCAGTCACTGGCTGGAAGGACACCAGTGGCAGGCACAGCAGGATTAAAGAAACCTTTTCCAAAAGAAGGCTCATTTTAGTGTTTCCTGCCTCATGCTTGAACCAGGGTAAATGTGGGAGCACCAGCAGCGGAGCAGGAACTGCAGAGTGGCTTTGTCAGAGAAGGGGAGAGGGAAAGTTTGGGATGCTCAGGACCCTGGTGTGAGCCTGCTCCAGCCCCCATCCCAAAGGAGGGTGGGACGGCCTCTCCATCATTCTGAGAGTGAATATCCTCTCCTTGAAGCCTCTGCCAGAAGGTCAGGCCACACCAAACCTGCTCCATATGTTCTCACAGAAAGTTCACGTTTCAGCGGTCAAGTGGGTTTTGTTCCAAAAAAGAACACAGAGATTTGCTGTTGACTTCAGCCTGACCCAGGTTCCACTTGTAAACTGCCTTAAAATCTCCAGCCCTTGGCTGCAGCTCGTTTCTCTCACAAATCCCTGAGGTCATGATTCAACAAAACAATAAATCCAGCTTAAGGGCTCCTTGTGCCAGCTCGGAAAAGTCATGACACAGAATCACATCACACAGAGCACTGATCCAGAGCAAGCAAACTTGCCTCTTTGAATGTATTAAAAAGTCATGAGAAGTTTATGTTGGACCAGAAGCCTCTGTCCTAATGAGACATCTCCTGCAGCTACTGCTCCAGCATTTTCACTCTGTCAGAGATGGTCTGTGCTCTGCTAGGCAGGGAAAGGGAGAGTGGAGGCTGTGTCCTGCACTCAGCATTTCACCAGAAGCAGGATCCCGAGCCAACGTCGGATCCACACCCAGTGCGTGTTTCTGGCAGAGCAGCAGAGCAGAGCTCTGCCATTCCTGCTCCCAGAACCAGGGCCTTGCCCCAGCAGCCTGGGAAAATGCTTGGGAAAAGCAGCAGTGCTTTCACAGAGGCACTGAGAGAACATCAGGGCCGTCATTTCTCCTGCTCCTTCCATCACGGAAGTCAGCAAGGCTGCAAGGGCAAATCACTGCAAAGAATTCCTCCTGAGGCACAGAAGGAGTCCGGTGAGGTATCACCAAGAGGGAAAGCAGCTGTGAAACCTTCCAGCTGTGGTGCAGTGGGGAGCTCCTCCTCCCCAGTCCTTCCTGTGAAGATTCCCTCAGCTGGCCCTGCCAAACACGCCCTGGTAGTAAATGCCCGAAGTCAGGCCTGAAATGGTTTAAATTCTTTGTCCCAGCAAGGAGAAGCTCAGCAAATCCTGGAGATCCATTGGTAGAAGTTCCAGACTGAGCTCCTTTTGGGAAACAGGATTGATCCCCGATAAAAAATGTGCTTGAGTTTTCTGGATTTTTTTTTTCCCTGTGGCCTGAAGCCGTCATACATTCGCCTTGACTATTTCAACACTTTTTCTCTGGGAGTTGTGTTCTTGTGTCATGAATTTTATTATCCATTCCCATCTGGGCCCTTTGACTGACACAGGCACCAGGTGAACATTTCACACTAACTGGGACCATTCTTTGTTGGCCCCTGAACCACACTGCTAAATCCTCCTAGCCAGAGAAATAACCACTAAGACATCTGAGGTCACATTCACAACAGCCAGAACAATCCCAGAGTCTCTTCCAGAAGCCAAGGGATTGCAATAAACAAGGGAGAGGCTTCCCAGAAAGTCATTTCACAGTGAGCTCAGTCCATCCCCAACAGAGAGTGAGCAGGGAGCTCTGCAAACCTGAAGGCTTTGAGTGACATTTTTAGGGTCAGAGTCCATTCTGAACTCTGCTGTTATTCACCTACAACTGTTTTGGCTTTATAGCTGTTAAATATAATCTGTGCTGAAAGGGAAAAAAAAGGAAATTAGTTCATTAGTGTTAATGCTTATTGTTTTCTTGCAGTTTGTGTGCAGAGCACACAGCATAGCGCAGCCCCAAGACTTTACCCACTGGAGGAGAGCTCCAGAGAGGACCTTTCCCATGCCACAACAGTGACCCCCTGGAGCACACGGAGTGTTTTGTTCTGCTCAAGCCAAGGTCAGCAGGCAGATAATCCTAAAACCTTTCCAAAAGCAAACAGAATTAAACTGTGTAACAAAAGGCAGTAGTTCAATTTCTTAGAGTCAATCAAAATCACAGAACTCCTGGAGTGGATGGATTCCTGGCAATAAAGCCAAATCAGAGAGGCAGGGGGAAAAAAGAGAGAATGACACCGGAGCATGTAAAATAATCACAACCAATATTGATCTATTTTTTAAGTGAGACAAATGGAAAGGAAAGATGACAGAAACATTGGGATGGACAAGATCTCATTGCAGTCTGCAGTGCTGAGGGGAAGGGCAGACACTGATCTCTTCTCTCTGCGCCTGTGGCAGGACCCAGGGGCACGGCTGGAGCTGTGCCAGGGCAGGTTCAGGTTGGAGATCAGGGAAGGTTCTTCCCCAGAGGGTGCTGGCACTGCCCAGGCTCGCCGGGGAATGGGCACAGCCCCAAATTTGCCAGAGCTCCAGGGAGTTTGGACAGTGCTCCAGGGATGCCCAGGCTGGGATTGTCAGGGGATCTGGGCAGGGTCAGGGGTGGGACTGGATGATTCTTGTGGGTCCCTTCCACCTCAGGATATTCTGGGAATCTCTGAAAATTGCATCCAAGCTAATTGTACTTCCTTTGCAACCCAGGTCCCCGAGGATATCCTTATTAACACCGCATTTTGGGGGCTTGAATGAGTTTCTGATCAACAGTGAACACGTTAAGCAGGAATAGGTAGTTTAGAAATCTCCATGGAGATATTGTCATGTCGAATCAACAATGCCTGGTGTGTGGCACACATTCATATTAATACCTCTAATTCATCCAAAATGTCATTCTTCCATTCTTGCAGCGTGCTAGGGAAAACTATCGCGTGTTGGATGGGATTCTAATTGCTAGCAGAATACTCAGTTGTTGACAGATATGGCTTCCTGTTGGAAATAAATGTAACCCAGAGTAGGAAAGCTGACCTGATCCGACTGAGGTCTTTTTGAGGTGAAAAATAGAACAATTACCGGATGCAGGTAGATAAAATTTTTCCTATGGAACAAGAATTCTGTGGGACGTGCTGATTTTGCAGAACTAAAACCTTTTCCCAAGAATACATCAATTCAGTTTAGCAGGGAAGAAAAAAAGATAAGTTGAATAGTTTACATTTTTTATAATACTTGTTCCTTATTGCTCTTTAAAGAATGGACAATAAATAAATGTCAGTGGTAAGACAAAATTTCTTATACATATACAAACAGCGTAACAAAATCAACACAAAATGGTTTGGTTGTGTAAAAAATGTGTTTTGCTTTGTTGTAAGCATCACAACTTTTTGTGGGTTTGTTGGGGTTTTTTTTCTCTAAACAATGAGTATTTTTCTGAAGTTTTGGCTGTGTTTAAAAACTTTCATCATTTGAAATACAGTCAAAATAGAATAGTCAGTATAGAATATACAGCCAATGTAGAATATATAGTCAATGTGGAATATATAGTCAATATAGAATATATAGTCAATGTAGAATATATAGCCAATGTAGAATATACAGTCAATATAGAATATATAGTCAATATAGAATATAGGTCCTGTTGTCCTTTTATCTCGTGGGTGTATGGGGCAGAGAGAGCAGGATTGATGAATAAACTGAAAAGACTTCCAGTTCCTGTTTTTGGTACTTTGTGCTGTTGGACAGTACAGGAGACCTTGACCATTTTTCACTTTGTTGATTTTCCTGCCCCTGAAGGGACATGAAAGGCTGAAGATTTCCTGTCTGACACAGATTGCTCATCTGATGGCAGGCTGAGGTTTCTCCTCGATGTCAGGCACAGCTGGAGAGAGAGGGGCAGCAGAGCCAAGTCTCAGGAGAGCCCAGCACCCCCGGTCCCCACAGGCACACACCAGCACAAGCTGGGAGCTCAGATCCCTCAAAGGCCACAAATAAACACCTGCTGAGGGAAGCTGTCAAAATGTTTCTTCCTGGCTTTTAAGAAAATAAATTCTGAAGGCTGGAGAGAACGTGCCCAAAATCAACGCGACAAATAAATTAATAGCTCAATTACCCAAGTGCCTTACATGCACAAGGACAGAATACAGAATAAAATGAAAGCCCCTATCAGAATGGGATTTTATATTGCATTCAGGCTCACTCAGGAGAGGAGTATATTTAGACACGTGAGGAGACACAAAGAGAGGATTTTCTGTTAATCTGGAGCAGACAAAGCAGGTTCCTCTGTTCCTTACCCTGTCATTGCCTTTGAGGGGTGCAGGAGGGCAAACAGAGGAGCTGTAGCACGGGCTCCAGCTCCTGTTCAGGTCCTTTAGCAACCAAATCAAGTTGACACCACCCTCAGACAGGTCAGAGTAGGTCCAAGGACACCGCAGGGTCAGTGGGAATGGTGTGGAACAGAATAATGAAATTCAGGGGTCTCCAGATGAGTCTCAGTCATTGCCATAATCATATATCACATCCCTCTGTCACTGCTGTGTCCTGCAGTAAAGAGAAAGGGACTGGAATGATCAAAAAGGGGTTTTCCACATCGAAATTCTCTTGTTCTGCTTCCTTTGAAAAGGACTGTAGGTATAGCATTATTTCCACCTTTGTAGAAATATTTCATCTTAAAAAGAGTCTTGTTAAATAATCTCCTGCTGGGATTGACTTACAGAGTGGGGTTATCTGAGCACTCCAGAGGGCTCTGAAAATAGAAGAGGATAAATGCTTCAGTGAGGGAGAAAATACTTGTCTGTTCATAGACATTAATGTGAAATGTCCCAGTGTGTTGGACACACAGAAAATTCTGGCTATTGAATCCATTTTCTCACTAAAAATATTCTAGTCAACTCCAAATAGCCTCCTCTCCTCACCTGTGTTTCCAAAAGCCTTCTAAAGATTTTCTTTGAAACCAACTTTCTTTTCATCTTCCACTTTATCGTCTTTGCTTTTGGGGTCAGTTTTTCTTTCTTAGTTTCTTTCTTTGTCAGGCTGCCTCACGTGTGACCATTGCTGTCACTGAAAGCACCCATTGGCTGTGGAGGAATCTCCAAGTGGGAATGAGCTCCCGAATGAGGAGTTCATTTTGAGGAACTGCGCTGAGAACTCTTATTTTCATGTGTCTTCAGCAGCCTGGGGATCCCTGACTGATCCCTGACCATATCCAAGGAGATGATCACAAGCACTGCACCCAGAGGAAAGTTAAATGCTGATTTAGAGGCTCTGACTGTGCCCTCGGAATTCAGCTGCCTCTCCCCACTGATCTATGAGTGAGCCAGAGGGAATAAAAGCTGGACAGGAAGGTGATCCAGCCCGTGCCAGCGTCTGTCCTGTGCTACACTGCGATGCCCAGGTGTACAGGAAGTGCAGGAACTCTGTGTGTCCTTCCCTTTGTCACTGGGGAGCCTGCAAATATAGAAAACACTGATGTCTTTAAAGCCTTGCTCAGGCAAAGATTGATGAGTGAAGGAAACAAAACCCGTCATCGCTTCTGCATTCCTCAGTTAACCTCAAAAACGGCTTCCTCTTGTAGGATAGAGTTCAGGGAGCTGCATCACAGAGGAGACTGCAGCTACAGAGCAATCCCACCAGTGGGGATGGCCCTTCGGCAGTGATCCCTTTGCCTGAAGTTAATATTTTCTGTCACCCAGAAAAGAGGGGTAAAAATGCAACCACACGGCAGTGATGAGGCTGCCAATGCCAGAGCCAGTGGAAATCAGCCCTTTTAGGGATCATTTCTTCCCTTTTAGGGATCATTTCTTCCTTTTCAGGAATCATTTCTTCCTGAGCTCACCAACTCGGACATCCTGGCCTGGTGACCTTGCAGAAAAACACCATTTCCCTTTAATAGACCCCCAGGATGCTCCCCAACCTCCAGCCACCCCTTCTGCAGCACTCACTGCTTCAAGACACCTGGCCTGTGCTCCAGATTAACGGGAGCTCGTTTTTAACCAGCACAGCACCGAGCCCTGCACTGCACATGGGTCCTTGGTGCTCTGTGCTTTTGGCCCATGATGGAGGAAGCAAATGCACCTTCTGGTGTGAGAGGAGGTGGAGGACTGATAGCGTTATTTCTGAATCAAATTATCCCTCCTTTTTATACTTAATCAGGAACACAATCTCGCTGGAGGCTGAGAAGCTTTGGCCTCAGTTTGCACGGACACATCGTATGTGTCTGCCTGTCCAAATATTTTACCCTTGCATTTTACAGCAGAATCTGGGCCTATAAAAATGATGGCAAAAAGCCTATTGATTTCATCTGAACAGGCGCCAGTAGAAGCTGATTTTACCTGGACAGCGTTCTCTAACAGATGTAGCTCAGCAATAATTCACGTTGTTGAATCCAACATAAAGCTATGAATGCACAATATAAAAAAAGTCACAGTTTTGAGTCTGTTATTTTCCTCTTTGCTTAATCAAAGGAACACAGAGAAGGAGCAGACGACCTGTAAAAAAGATTTTTACCATTTCTTCTGCACTTCTTTGTTGAAATGAAATCATCTTTCACTCTGGAAGAGTGAGAGGGTAACAGTGCACCCTATTACTATTTATGAGGCATTTTCTCTGGTGATGCTTTCACCACACCACATTTGTAATTGTTGAAACATAATCTGGACCGGAAAGCCTGGTGGAATAAAAAGGTTGTTGTTCTGCAGGAGAGGAGAGCGAGGTACAATTTCAGTCCTGGGGTAACAGAGCTTATCTCAGATGATACCAGCAGAGGAGATGTTGCTGTAATTTCCTTGCATGAAGTAATTTGCTGAGGCACATTAATTAGTCACTGCAGCAACAACCAGCAGTGTGTCCAGCCACAGGGAAGCTGTGAGTGTGTGAGGAGACGGACAAGAGTTCTCCAGCTCTGTCCTGGAAAACAGTAGAGGTCCCTGGGAGAATCTGGGAACTCCCATAGCCCCCAGGAGGAGAATTTTCAGGGTTCCATGGAGGTTTATCCCAAATCCATCTCATGCCCCAATCAACCTCATACATCAGGCTGCTGAATGGGAGCTCTCTGTCTGTTGGAGTCCAGGGCATGTGGAAAACCCCTCAGACTGCCCTGGGGGCTCCCAGAGCCTGGCTGGGACCCCAGGAAAGCATTGCCTTGGACCTCAGCCCATGGGAAAAACTTCCAACACTCAGAGACGAATTGAAAACAACAAAGATTTAAAATAAATAGTAGTTCAGTTTGTCACAGGGTGAAAATTTGTAGGTTTGGGGTTTTAGTATGGAAGTAGATCAGAGCAAGATGGAGAATTTGGGGCGGTGTCTCTTCTTCTTCTTCTTCTTCTTCTCCTGCTCCATCTCCTGCTGTGTCGGTGGCACAGAGACATTGGTGGGATGGATTTGATGTAGAAATTGCGTGTTTAGAATAGGTGACAGTAATTGGCACAAAACTGTAAATATAGCACGTTTTTAGAGTTAATTGGGTTAGAAATCTTTAAAAACAACCTTGGACTCCCTGTCCATGTTCCTGTGGCTGCTTTCCTTCAGTGCCCTGAGGCTGCTGTGAAGCCTTGAGATCAGAAATAGAATAAACACCTTTGGGGAGCGAGCCACAGGTTCCATCTCATCTTTTAAACCCTGGTACGGGACTCTGAGAGACAGAAAACCCCAAATTAGGGGAATGTCGGGGTGAAAATCCAGACATCTGTCCCCTCAGTGTTCAGCGAGTTCTGAACATGAACTGTGGATGTCTTTCCCTTGAAACAGAGGGCAAGGGCAGATCTGCCTGTGGATTCAAACATTGAATTTCAGCCCTGTCTATGATTTGTATTGGTCTGTCATGCTTAGAACATGAAAAGTGCTCTGTCTAATGAGAAAGTGGACTCTGTTTCTATTCCAGCTCCCAAACCCCTGTTTCCATCTAGACCACACTTCCCTCACAAAGAACCTTTCAAAAGCAAAGAATTTCAAAAATCACTGCTATGAGTGGTCTGCGAATCTACATAGTAAAGAAGTCTCCAAACGATCTGTCCTCATTGCAAATTCGTTGTTTAGCTTGAATTTCTTGCTCCAGCAATGGGTCAGTTTTCACACACATACAAAAAGATCTTTTGTTTTCCCAAGTATGTGTGAATTTTGTGGAATTCTTTTAGGATATAGAAAAACATATCTTAATTTTCAAAGCCTGATGTGAAAACGCTAGAAAACGTTTTGAAAACATCCTCTCCTCCAACGTGTTTTTCGTTAGGAGAACATACTCCCAAGCTGAAATCTGTACCAGTTTTCAGGAAGCAATCCAGTGTGTTCTTGCCTTGACATCTGTTGGTATAAATAATGTAGTAAAATGTGAATTTGGAAGAATTATTTGTGTATATTTGAGAAGAGTTGTAACTGGGCAGTAATTCTGACAAGCTGCTCGTACAGGCAGAGCTGCACACAGTTCAGATACTGAAGCCAGCAAAAAGGAACAATATTATTGCCGGGTCACTCTTGCAGATCAGATTTACAAGTTGCAACCAAATAAAAGAAAAGTGTCAGCCTGGCGCACAAGTGTCACCAGGAGCAACCTTGGGAACAGTTAAGCCTGGAAAGGAAGTTTAAAGTGAAAGCTGTTTTGTTGTTTGTTGGGATTTACATTTCCAATGAAGCTGAACCCCAGGAGGATTTTGGCCTGTGTGAGGTGTTTGTGAGTTGGTGAAAGCAGAATGGGGACTTGCTCCACTAGGCAGATTTTAAACTCACCAAAAAATATCCCTGTGGAATGGAAAGCTGAGAGCTGTGCACTGATATTAGGGATAGTTGCACTAACAGGGCAATAATTAATCAGTAGCTGCCCTAACTGGACTCTTCTGAGCATAGTTTGGCATTTATTCATTATCACTTTGCACAGGATTTGCCACACAGAGTAACCAGTGAGCACCTCCTGCCCTGCCCTGCTGTGCTGCCCTTGGAGGGGTAAGTGACTCTCATTCTTTCTGCAGAGATCGACTTGCTGGGAGCAGTTTAAAGCCTTGAATGGAAAAGTCTGAAAATCAGCAAACATTTTTCTGGACTCGACATTTCTGAGCCTGAATTTCAGCTTGCTGACCATTGCCGGCTCCTTTCCCAAGGGAAAGCTGCCAACAGTTTCTATTTTCAAAACATCTCTCTCGTTTCTCAGCACAGGTTCAGCAAACAGTGTTCCCTTTGCCAGAACAACTGTCCCAGGGGTTGTTTCCTATTCCTGAACCAATGCAGAGCAGTGTCAGTGCCATGGAGCAATAACTGACCTTTTTACACAGCGTGTTCTAAAAGAAACTGTTGGGATTGTAAATAAAGCCTTCTTTCTCTTCTGGCAGCTATATGGAATCAATCTATTTTTGTGTCCTACCGTGACAAACATTTCACTGCTTTTACTTCAGTTTTTGAGCACTGTGCCCTCCTGCCTTGACTGAAGGGTTCTAGTCTCTGGTGTCTGGAGCAGGAGTGTAACATGAACCCCTCACCAGCTCTACAGACACTGCAGTGCCTGCTCTGTTTTGTACCTCTGTTAAGCGGGGATTTGTTATTTCTTGCTGTTTGTCCTGGTCAGAGACTTTCAGTTTCTATTCATGTGCCGAGAGGAGCACTCAGTGACGTGCAGGCAGGTTCCACTGACCGGTTCCATGCCTGGTTTTCATCTGTCACAGCCCTTTCCCAGCACATCTTGCAGACTCTTTTCTACATTTTGGTCCAACATGCACTAAAATCAAACTCCCTTGGTTTCTTGCCTGGTTTACATTTAAGGGGATGGGCTTGTGCTGGTTTATTTTAATACAACATCAGTTCTAAAATACTTTTTCCACTGAAAGACTCCAGCTTTTCTGGCTGTGCTGAAAGTAGCACTTGGTATAAGCCATAAACTCTACTTCAGACAACTTAATCTATTCAAAATGGGGCTGAAAAGGAAAAAGAGCACTACAGCAAACAAAGGCTTGTGTGTCCTTATTTAAGGCTGAGACTCCCATGGCTCTAAGAGATGAATTTTGCCTTTGGATCCCTCTAACACTTGAAGACATTTTTATTCCAGCTGTTTTCCCAGTCTGGAGCAGAGCTGGCTCGCTTCTGCCTCGCCACTGAAAATGCATCTGAGCTCTGTGAAAATGCCCTTTGAATCATCTCTTGTATTATTGCACCTGAGACAGGGGAGATGCTTAAAGTTCATAAGGGAGCTGGGATCAAATCTAATCATCTGTGCACTGCAGACAATTGCATTTCCCATTTGTTAAATCCAATTGTCGGTGTTTCATTCAAGTATCTACTGAAGAGAGTTCTTGCTTTGCGTTGTAGTGAAAAGGTGCATCAGTCAATTGTTTTATTTCTTCCAGAGCTTAATCACCTTCTCTTATAAAATGTTTGTGTCTACTTTGTTGTTTCAGTTAATCTGTCTTCAGCCTTTTGCCACTGGTTCTTGGTCTGTCCTGCTGTGTTCAGCTGTAAGACACCAGTTCAGCCCCCAGTAAAATTCATCTTCTCTCCTCACCCCCAGCCTGGGTCCCACTCACAGCCTGGTGTCCCAGCCCAGCAGGATTCAACTGGATAAAATTGTGAATTGAATCTCCTCCACGTCCCAGGTCAGTGATTCTCTGAATATTCCACCCCACTCACTGCAATCAAATCAGCAGCCAGGGCAGAAAGTGCTCAGTCTATGACTGACTCCTCCATGCACCCGTGTAATAATCCTCAGATAAACTGATCATGAGATTGTACTGCTTAAAGCCAGTGTTTATCTTTCCAAGCACTTAAGGCATTAAGTGTCAGTATGAAAGGAAAATGAAATGCTGGCAAAGAGTTTTTGGAAACAAACATCAACTGGAATATTAAGAGGCTTGATGCAAGGAGCAGATTTATGGTTTCATCTGACGGGTTCAAGCTCTTAAATAAGGGAGATAAAGATAATAAATGTTGTGGCATATCTGATTTACAGCTCTGATGTGAGATAAGCTGCCTGCTCTATACAGATCACAACTGAGATTCCCTGTCAAATCACTCCACAGCTGTATTCATATTAACCCAGTGAGACTCTAGAAGTGGGATTCTCCAGAAACTTCGTGTTTTAGAGGGAAGGTGCAGCCAGATGCAAGATGCTTCCTAGAAAACAGCTTAAAGGAGAAGGAAAGTGCCGATTTCTGACTTAAAAACTAATTTTGTGATTCAGCCCAAAAAGTTTTTCATCAGCTCTGTCATTCCAACTGAACTAAAAGTGTTAGGGGGGAAAAAGGCAAATAATTCTCAAACAGAATATGTTATCTGGTGACAGCCAGCACATGGATATGGGAAACAGCTGCTTGTGCAGGGAATATTGACACATGGATATGGGCACTGAAACCCTCCCACTGAAAATAGGCAAGAATTACTTGGCATCTAGAAAAAAAAACAACGTTTCTTTTACTCTTACAAGGTATTTCTAATAGCCCACAGAATAATTTGTGGCTTTGTAATAGGAATCTGTTTTATGACCAGGAATTACAGTTCTTTTTCTAAAAAAATATTGGGAATTTTTGCATAAAATTTTAGGGGCTTTTGCAGGATTCTTGCTCTGAAGAATTGCAACAGCTTTTAGTTTTATCTTGGTTTGGAACTCAGCAGAATTGAAACATTGACATTTTAGGTTAAATACACTCCCGGTGCTCTTTGTTATGGTTGCACACCCTTCCCTGCTGCATTCAAGGAGCGAGCTGAAAACCCACACTTTGCCACAGCACACTTTAAATCCTGTCCGGGCCCTGTGTTCTGTAGTCAGATTTCATCTCACTTCCCTCACACGGAACTTCTCTTGGCGCGCAGTAACCCAGAAATCCCAGCGCAAAGGCGGCGTTCCCACCTTTGCTCGGGGCTGATCTCACCTCAGCTCCTCTGCTCTCACATCCCCACTCTGCTGAGGACACCCCTGAGACCGCTTGGATTCCTGATTTTGGCAAAGCACTCCTTCCCACGAAAACCGGCGTCGGGATTAACTTCAGTGGGACAAGACTCAGCTCTTATTATTTTTAAACCCTGTCGCTAATATACTTACTGGAGCCTTGCCCTGGTGTAATAAAACCGAGTTTAAATTGCTGAAGGGCTCAGCTGCTGCCTCCAACAGCTGCATGGCTGTAATTTGCCAGTGGGATGTATTACATCCTGATTACAGTTTCTTTTGAGTGATAGGCCAAAATTACAAGGCCGAAATGTGGCTAATCATGGTAAAGGAGATAAGTCTATTCATCTCCTGCCTGCATTTAATATTTGCACAGCAGATGCTGTTTGTCCCCTTCAGCTGCCTTTCCACGGAAATTTGCTCTCGTTCTGAAGAAGTCTTAAGGTTAATGAAAAACTTTATTGGACATTTTGATGGCGGAGAGAGGGAGAAAGGTGAAATATCTCGGAAGGTTTCTCTTTGTTTCCCAGCCCAGATAAACTTACACAAATCAGCCAGCCCTTGAAAGACAGGCAAAGTGAGCTACTCCAGGCCAGAAACAGATGTCTGGGAAAGATGAAGAGAGCAGGGATGAAGGCCTGACTGGGCTGTGAATGTCATTTATTGCCCTCATTCCCACCAAGCCATACACAGGCTGCAATTAAACCTCCTCTGGTGTTTCGGCTCACTGGGCCATAAAGCCAAGCCTGAGATCACAGAAACCCAGACTAGACTGGGATTGAAAGGGACTTAAAGCTCATCTCCTTCCACCCCTGCCATGGGCAGGGAACACCTCCCACTGTCCCAGGGTGCTCCAAGCCCTGTCCAGCCTGGCCTGGGACACGTCCAGGGATGGGGCAGCCACAGCTGCTCCGTGCGGCTGAGGGCTGCAGTAACACACTGCGCCCTTACAGACCAGAGAGGCCCCAGAGTGTGAGATTTGGGGCAGAGATCTCACTTCAGAGCTCAGTAAGAGATGTATTCCCCTTCCACAAGCCCTTGGTCGTGAGCAGATGAGTGTCCGGGGGGATCTGGGCACAGAAACCAGGCTGGAGCTGGGCTTACAGCCTGTGTCCTAACTGAGCTGAGCTTACAGCCTGTCCCCTAACTGAGCTGAGCTTACAGCCCCTGCCCTGACTGAGCTGAGCTTACAGCCCATACTCTGACTGGAGCTGAGCTTACAGCCTGTCCCCTAACTGAGCTGAGTTTACAGCCCCTGCCCTGACTGAGCTGAGCTTACAGCCCCTGCCCTGACTGAGCTGAGCTTACAGCCCATACTCTGACTGGAGCTGAGCTCAGAGCCTGTTGAGTGGAGCCTGAGTAGAGCTGAGTTTACAGCCCGTGTCCTGAGTACAGTTTACAGCCCATACCCTGACTGAGCTGAGCTTCCACCTTGAACCAACGTCCCTGTTTGTGCCCTGTGGTGGAGCACTAAAGTGAGCTGAACTGAGACAAATTGTAATTTATGTCGTGCTCTTGCGGCGTGCCAAGCGTGAGATCCCAAACGTGCCACAAATAATTGATCTTAAGCTTCTGCTCTTCATGTCCCAGTCTTTCTTCTGCTCTGCTTTTGCCAACTGTTTCTTGCATTATGAATTATAAACCGGCCCCACCCCGTAACTCCCCAAATACCCCGCCTGTCCCTTCAGCCCTCTGCAGACCCCTCTCCTCGGGGCCCTGCTGCCGAACCGCTGCACCAGGAGCTGGAGAGCTTCCATCCCCCGGCATGCCCATGGCACAGCCTGCCTAAAGCCCGGGCTAATCTGGCCTTGCACACCCTTGGGCACAGCCGGCTGTGAGATCCCAAACCCAGCACAAATAATTGATCTCAAGCTTCTGCTCTTCGTGTCCCGGTCTTTCTGCTGTTCCACTTCTTGCCGATTGTCTCCTGCATTATTAATTGTAAGCACAGAGGGAGAATGCCTGCAAACACTGTGGGATAAATACTTTTCCAGCCAAGCAGGAGCAGACCCCAGAGACGAGTTTTAGGCTGCAGAACAGATTGTGAGTCACACCAGGCTTGGGCAGCCCCTGGACCAGCTGAGCTGCTCCCACCACCGGTGTAAGGGTAAAGTCACCCTCCTGAAGGAAGTGAAAACCATTCCTAATACTGAAGTACAATCAACAATCTAGAAACAAAGCCATTTAATGGCCAATTCAGACAACTCCTCAGGAATGAGGACTACAGAGAGAATGAAGCATTTAATTCTGGAAACACATTTTGCCCCAAACACTCCCAGGCATCTCCCTGGGATGTGCATTCATCAGCTTGGGCTGGGTGTGTTTCCAGGACATTCTTTGTGACCAAGATAATCTTCTGTTTGACGAGCAGGGACTTGATTAACTTGGCTGCTGCAGTGCTGTCAGAGGGACAGGATTGTACAAACAAGAACTCCCTGCTGGGTTTTCAGCACTGACAGTGAGGCCAGAGGCAGAGCAGCAGCGATGCTCCCGCGCATCTCATCCCAGCTTTTCCCCACAAAGTTCTTCATAACATCAGCAGGGTGCTATCCCACGTAGCAGCCCTAAAAGATGAAAGTGAGGTAGGAAAGAAACCCAACCCCACTGATTCCCTCTAATTATTCTCCTTCATTAGGCTACTTTTTTTTTTTCCCTACAAGGATTTACCCTCATATCACAAATCACTAACCCCTTCTCATTTTTCTCATGCAATGCTGCACAGGTGCCTGCAAACTTGATATTCCTGTGATCAGCTGAGAGTCCATGTGCCAGTACACCACAGAGGTTATTCCAGGAGGGAAGATGGGATTTTTCATGTTCCTAGCACTGGATTAAAGGTAGCAAAGCAACCAGAGCCAGGGTGATGCCTCCACTTCCTCCACCCCTGGACCCAGCTGGCCAAAGGCTACACAAGTGCTCCATTTGTCTTGCTGAGATGCCTTTGGAGGTTGAGAAAGCTGATTTGCCTCTGCTGAGCTCTTTCCTGAGCCCCCACCACAGCTGGTGCCAATGGATTTCTTGTGATGGTGCTGCCAGGCTTCAAAACCAGGCTGAGATGTGTGCCACAGGGTGACAGATTAAAGTTTGTCGTGGTCACTGAACCAGTGAGGCAAAGCCTCAGAGCATCGCAAGCTCTCTGCAAAGCTCCTTCCCGTTAGTTATGCCTGTCCCTGCTGTCAGTCCTGTAAAAAAAACAACTATTTCCCTTCTTTCAGGGCAAGGTTTAGGAAGTCCTGTCCAGAATCGTAATGCCCCATGTAACCCTGTGCAGGAAGCTGCAAAACTTGTCTGAGAGTGTTGTTCTTGTTCCCAAATCTGTTCCTGACCTCTCTACATTTATTTTCCTTGGCTGTGAAATTCTCTTTGACCTAATTACAATTCCCACTTGGTGTTTTGGCGCTAGAAATGGAGATGTAGAGCTGCTGCACAGAAAGTGTGTCAGGTGCACTGTGGTCACCTCTGCCTCTCGGGGCACAGATGAGCAGACAAGGGCTGCAGGCACCGGGGTCATTTTACAGCTAAGCCAGGGTTTAATTCTCCTAACAGCCCCAAGATTGCAGGAGCTCAAACCTTTACACCAAAGATTAAGAAACCTCCTAAATATGGGCTTGTTGCAGGGAAGGTAAAAGAACAACAGAGTCGCTGAGAACTGTTCTTGAAAAACATTTATTTTTGTAATGGATTTACAGCGCTGACTCCCAAGCCCCACAGTCTCTCCCAACATGTAATTCTGGGGACAGTTACCTTTGATGGAACAAAAAAAAAGCCATACAAAGAAGCCCCTACAAACCAACAGTTTGGTACCAAACTGAGCCCAGGTTCTCTCTGGGCCTCTGCTATTGAATATTTAACCCCAGCTGGGATGGAGCTGCCTTGCTCCACTGATGTTCACTGCCAAAGGCCCCAAAGAACTGAAGTTGTTGTGTTTGACTGCAAAATAACCAGGGGGGACACGGGCAGGGAAGGATTCAGCGGCTGCTGGTTTTTTTCAGACATCATTGAAAAAGGAAATCTATGTATTTCAGTTTCACCTCCTGAGCCCCAGCATTAGGAAAGTCAGATACAAACCCACAGACCAACGTACACAAAATAGTGACCAAGTGTCCAGACATTTCTAAGCCCCTCAGTTTGCTGTGCTGTGATACCTCCAAAGAGCAACAAAACCCAATTTAGGATTGTGGTGGATCTTATTTTTAAGAGGGAGGGACAGAGATGCAGCACAGAGCATAGCAACTGTCAAGCAATGTTTAAGGCAAATTTATTCCCATTTATCAGGAGTCAAAGAAATTTTTTTGTTTGTTGGCTTTGTTGTTTAAGCTGTAAGATAACATCTCAGCTGGACATTTCTGCTTAGATCATTTAATCAAAGTTTGAGCGAAGTCATCTCAAGCTGATCTGAGCCTAGAACAGCAAATAATGTTATTCCCAAGAATATCAGTCAGAACAAATTTTTCAAAAATTAAAGTAATTGATGTTCAGAACTCCCCCAAAACTTTCTTCCCTCAGAGACCAGGTTGAGCCCAAGGTAAACACAGACATGAAGAAGGACACAGTGGCAAGCCTCTACAAACACAGGGCTGAATAGGACCAAAGCAGAGCCAAACCTAAATTCCACAGGTGCGAGGGCACGGACAGAGTTATGAGTAAAAAAAAGGGGAAAAAAAGAAAAACAGAGCCCCAGAGAGGAATGTTTCATGCGAGAGAATGGAAAATAAAAGTCCGCTGTATGCAAAAAAAGGGAGTTCATAGGGGCAGTCACGGAAAGCCGGGGAGTTCAGTTGCCTCATCTCTCAGGTGTGTTAGTTTGCTGTGCCTTTGCCCTCCCTTTGAGATCCAGGTGATGGTGCCAGGAGGTTCCTGCCTTTACTCAGTCTGTGCATCATAATTAGCCCCCCCTGCTTTCTTCAGCTCGTTCTTGATGTAGTCCTCGTCCAGCTCTTTGTGGTCACTGATCACAAATTCTTTGGCAAAGTTCTGCAAGAGATAAAGAAAAAGCCTGTTAAAAAAGAAAGGGAATATTTTCTAAGTAGCTGAATGAAGACGGGTTGTCCAGCTTCCCTGGGTGTCTGAGCTGCAAACCCTGATCTCCTGTGGCTGGGATGATAAACAGAAAGCTGTGGATGAGACAGGGGACTAGTGAAGGCAAAACCCAACCTGGGAAAATGTTGTTTATCTATCTACTCCCACAGTCACTGGCTGCAGGACCCTGTCCGGGGGGGCAGCTGCTCCTCCTGGAGATGCACAGGCCAGGTTAGGTCAAGTCCCCTACGTCGTATGTGAACTAAACCACTGAAAATTATTGACCTCCTGACCACCACTGACCCTCAGCATGATCTTGGGCAAGCCACTAATCCTCTCTGTGCCCTCTTTAGGGCCCTTTCTCCTAAAAATAAAACAGCAGCACACCAGGGTGTACTACGGTGTCACCTGCCAGCTGAGGGGAGAGTGCCTCGCTGAAATACTGAGCAGCACAGGGATGGTGATGCCTTGAATTTTAGCTTTCGTATTTTCCAGATTCTGTACTGCATTGGTATGTAACTCTGAACTTCCAATAAAGTGTTAGCAAGTTCTCCTCACGGTATAGTCAGGCAAAACAATCCCTTTCCAGCCCCAGAACCAGGGACACCATTGCAGCTTCAGGCCCAAAGAGTGCAAACAACAGGGAATTGAGGGGAGCAATCTGGGAGGATGGGACTTCATTACCTGAAGCTGTCACTGGACAATTAATCCCAACGTGTAAATGGATCAAAACCTATAAAAGTGTGAAACCTCGTGCCCGGGTGTCCATCTTGGGTGGAGCCATGGCCAGGCTCTTGTCCTGCCCAAGGTGTATCCTCTGAGGGCCTTTAAATAAATGCCCACTTTATTCTTTTAACACCGTCTAGCCTCTGTTCCAGGCAGCCTGCAAGGCACAAAAGGTTCCAGGAGCAGACACAGCTCCTTCAGTGGATTTGGTGCCTCCTCCCCTCATCTCCAGCACCCCCAGCCCACGCCAGGACACTGCCCCAGGCGGGTGGCTTGTCACTGTTGGACATGAAACCAGAGCACACAACTCCAGAGTTTGTCAGAGGGCTCAAACTGAGTTTATTAACAATTTGACCTGTTTATATCCTAGGTCACTAGAACTAAACTGATTGGTGTTAGCAGTAACACCCATTCAATCACACTGGCCAGCACAGACAGACATCAAATGGTCTCCACCTCCAAAGAGGAATGAAAAACAAGATGGGATTAACAAAAACACCTCTTTGACACTTACAGAAAATACCATGAGAACTGAGTTTTAGAAATCAAAACATCTCAGGCGGAAAGCCCAGGGCTACAGCAGCCGCTCACAGGCTCTGCTCTGCCTTGGGGTCCCGGGTGACCTCTGAGGACACTGCTGGAGGAACACGGTGCTGGAGGAACACATCTGTGCGCTGCAGGGCACCTTCCTCCCTGCCTGGGAGCTCTCTGCAGCTCCGGGGAGCTGGGGAAGTCGCGGGCAGAGCGCTGGCATGTGTGGCTGTGAGCACAGGGAGCCCTGTCTGGGAGCAGGATGGGTCCCGGGGTGCCTGTAGGGCTCTTGTCAGAGCAGCGGCAGCTCGGGGGTTGTTTTTTTTCCCGTGTGGGGGCTGTCCTTCCTGCCTCACAGCCGGGCTGGCATGGCATCCATGTGTGTGCACAGCCATTTCAGCGCACAGGCGATTTGCTGCTTGCTTTAGCATTTTCCTCCCCACTGCGTGAGTCTCCCTTCCCCCAGCCCACGGAGCTTTAGCCAGCATGACAAGCACAAGCACCCCCTGCACTCCACCAGAAATACACACTAAAATCCCGACAGCTTCACTGCGACGTCTGGGGAAATGTGCAGAGCCCGAGTCCCGGGGCAGTGAGTTCCCCAAAGGTGATGGGAGAAGGAGGCAGCGCTCTGGGGGAGCAGCAGGCCTCTTGTGGGGGTCCCCCGGCACCGGAGCAGCCCTGGCACCAGGGAACGGGGGGTCCTCGTTGCTTTCAGACTCCGAGCCACGGCAGAGCTCCGGATTTGGCAGCGTCTCAAGGGGCTCAGTTTGGGACCAGAGCCGGGTACACGAGGGGGTGGCGGAGGATGCAGCTTGAAAGAGCCTCAGCACCTCTTTCATGCGCTGGGGGAAATGGGGGGGGAGAGGAAAACAGCTCCCTCCTCCCCCGGGCTGCGGCTGATGGTGCTGCGCTCTGTAGGAAATCCTCGGTGCCGGGAGCTGCGGGGCGGGGAGGGAGCTCCGAGCGGCGCCGGGAGCCTGCTCTGCTCTGCTGTGCCCTGCTCTGTTCTCCTGTGCTCTTCTGTACCNGCTCTGTTCCCTGCCCCGCTCTGTTCTCTGCCCCGCTCTGTTCTGCTGTTCTCTGCCCCGCTCTGTTCCCTGCCCCGCTCTGTTCCCTGCCCCGCTCTGTTCTCTGCCCCGCTCTGTTCTGCTGTTCTCTGCCCCGCTCTGTTCCCTGCCCCGCTCTGTTCCCTGCCCCGCTCTGTTCTCTGCCCCGCTCTGTTCTGCTGTTCTCTGCCCCGCTCTGTTCCCTGCCCCGCTCTGTTCCCTGCCCCGCTCTGTTCTCTGCCCTGCTCTGCCTGCTGGGCAGCAACACGCCGTGCTCAGCTCTAACAGCCCCGCTCTGCTGCCCGCAGTGCCCGCGTTTTCTGGCCGTGGGCACAGCGCAGGCACTCACCCACGGCTCGGCAGAGTCCAGGGAAAATGGGAAGGACATTGCTTTTTGGGAAAAAACAAATCCTTTTTTCTTTTTTTTTTTTTTTTTTTTATTTGAGATGGGAATAAAGAGGCAAACTGCCCAAAGCATCAGATTCAGTCATGCTCACGAGTGACCTGCCTCCAGGTCTCCAGGGTGAGATCTCTGCAAAGCTCAGCTCTTGCTAAAACCAACCCCAGGATTTTCAGCCGTTTGATGCTCACTAAGGTGTGCTACCTATGCAAGTTTTGAGCTGAGTCTTTTCAATTCCTTTTCTATGGTACCAGGTTTAACACATTTTCCTCACTTTAGAAAGCAGATTATCCAGGACTACCTGATTTCAGGGCGAGTCTTTATCCTGCTTTAGTGAGAACTGAGGTAGGTCCATAAAACCATTTCTGAGAGGGATTCCATGAAAAGTGCATTTTATAAATGTGGGGAGGGTTTTCTTCAATGCCCACTCTGCAGAATCCAGCTGATTCTGAAATCAAAACTGCAAGTGCACTCATGCCCCAACAGAGGAGAATGAATTACATGTGCCACACAGTAAATATAATTACTCAGGTGCCTTCTCATCTTATCCAGGTAACTCCTGGGTGATGATCTGTGGGCACCAGCCACAAATTCACACCAGCACCACCAAGACACCTTGCAAGGAATGAACAGCATCCCCCTAGCAGTGGCCAGATGGGTTCTGCTCCCAGCCACTCTTAAATATCCTCTTAGCTGACTGGGCCACCTCTTGTGCCAGATTTGTACCCTCAGAGTGCAATCTGGGTCACTGCTATTAATAACTCTGCTTCACGCCATTCTCTCAGGGTCCTCCTTGGCTCCTCTCACCGGCTCTCACCCACCACAGCGTCTCCTTAAGCCTGGCCCCAGGGAGGGAAGATGCTTTTGGTGAGTTTGCTGCCTGGAATTTCTGATTTTAACATCCTGCTCGACCTTCTCAGCCACAGGCTCCCCTCATCACTCTGAATTTATTGTCTGAGCACTCTGGGGCTGAGCTCTTGTTCAGGGTGCGAATCCTACGGCACAGTGCATAACTCTGATGCTTGGGCCCTTGATTTGCTGACATGTGTCTTCATCTTACATCCTCCACTTCCTTTTCCCTTCTCCTCCCCCCAACCCCAGGCTTTCTACAACCACAGCAAGCCCTGCCAGTGAATTCCAGCCTTTGTGTTCACCCCAGTCACCAGCAGCCTCCAGATAACAAACACAATGATGCCATTTATCTTTATCACTCTCACAACACAACAGCGACCGAAGTCTCTTTGCTTCGCCTCTGAAATCAGTGAACAGGACACAGAAACACTGAGGTTCACTCCTGGTTCTCCAGCGCACCTCTCTGGCACCAGCTCCTCTTTGTGCCGGAGCAGCAGAGGGTCCCAATTTTGGAATCCCAGCCCCTGTGTCAAACTCCACAGCAGGTACAGACTGAAAGGGCTCCAACCATGCAGGAGCAAAGCAGGAGCCTGCATCCCTCCCTGGGAAGCATGAAATTCGTGCAGAAAGCTCGATCCTTCTCTTCCAACCAACTTAAAGGGGGGGAAAAAGGGTGGAGTAGATTTTCTTCCTCTTCCAAGCCCTGAATGTTTAGCATATGGGCTGTAAAATTTCCCTAAATTGCCCGAGGGAAAATCCATGTGGTGCAGATATTATACCAAACTAGGTCTGCAGAGGCCCTTTTAAATCCCAGCTTGGGAAGCCTGAAGCCAGGAGTAAAATCCTTGTATAGTCTAAAGACACTTGGGTTTTCAGCAGCTACAGATGGTGCCAGGTAGCTGAGCAGCCTCTTGCCATTTTTTATTCATTTTATTTTTACTGGGGCTTGGAGCAGCTTCTGCTGATGTTCAGAATCCTCGGTTCTACTGTGCTTAATGTCACCCCTCCCTTGCACTGGTCATCTCATCCTCAGTGCAGATGCAGCACAGAGGAGATGATATCTCCCAGGTTTCTTTTCCAGCGTGGTCTGAGTCCCAGGCCTACAGCAAACCTGCTCTTGCACTCAGCTGTCAGACTCCCAGCTCAGCAAAAACCCTCTCTTCAAATCTACTCCCTGCCAATTTTACATGGACCAGCTCCAGACACTGAGAGAAGCCAGTCCAAACCTCTGGCAAACACTTGTCTCAGCAATGGGAGCTGCATTTCAGCTGCTCTGCAAATTCTCCCTGCCTGTGCTTCATCCCACTGGAAGAGTCACAAGTCTGTGATGAGAGGCTGCTGAGTCTGACCCTCTTTCTCTAGACTAGGAGTTCCTGTAAATCCATATCAATTTGGTATGGTCATTACAGTAAACCAGAACAGGAAAACCAGTCAAAAAGGAGAATTTAGTTTGCCTTCCCAGCAGGATCTCACTCACTCTCATGAGTAACTCTCAAAGCCACTGTGACATAGCTGTTCCCTGCGAGTTTGATTTCCTGGCTGCCTCTAACAAAGCTGTTAAACCTTCTGGTTTAATTTGCTATTTAATCTTCTGGCCAGGACTCTGTACTGATATGAGAAAACCAAAGCACATACAGGGAATTCTGTGTGATCCCAAGATCAGGGACAGGGGCTCCATCAGTGGGTGCCCCCTCCACCAGCGAGGAATCCAGAGGCAAAGGGAAAGGTGAGCAAAAAAAGATCTGGGCATGAACTGCAAAGCAGGACCTCAGTAGAGCTGTTGACATCACAACAGCCAGATGAATTCCTCACATAAAATAATGATGAATAAAATGCCTCGAATATTTGCTCACAGAAACAGAGCTGTTTTACCCTGAATATGAATTAGGGAAATAACAGAGCACATGACTTTGTGGGGGAAGGAGTGCTGATGAAAACAGAAAAGAGTCAAAATCCATGGAAAATCAGACAAACTGGCAAAGATTGGGTAGTCCCTTTGCTGGGAGAGTCCTGCAGGACACGAATTCAGTCCTGGCAGGAAAAAGACCCCAATGCTGCCTAAGGAAGAGTTAAAATCTCCTGGTAGGAAATGTGGTCATGAAGGGCAATGAGTTCACAGAGAGGAAGGAACTCTCAGAGGGAAACCGAGTCCTGCTTCGAGGTATTTACATCAAAACCATCCCATTTCAGCGCCGGGTGCCACTCCCAGCGCCACAGCCCCTGTGCTGTGGGGTCTGGTGACCGGAGTGCAGCTGGGCAGGGGACACCAGGGCTGCGGGGTGGCTCTGCACACATCTGCCAGGCCCCCCTGGGCACAAGGTGACACACGGCTGTCACGGTAGGACACGGAATAGATTGATTCCATGTAGCTGTCAGAAGGGAAAGAAACTTTATTTACAATCCCAACAGTTTCTTTTAGAACAGGCTGTGTAAAAAGGTCTGTTAATTGCTCCATGGCACTGACACTGCTCTCCATTGGGTCAGGAATAGGAAACAACCCCTGGGACAGTTGTTCTGGCAAAGGGAACACTGTTTGCTGAACCTGTGCTGAGAAATGGAGAGAGATGGTTTGGAAAAAGAAACTGTTGGCAGCTTTCCCTTGGGAAAGGAGTCAGCAATGGTCAGTGAGCTGAAATTCAGGCTCAGAAATATCGAGCCCACACACGGCTGCTGCTGCTGCTGCCAAACAGATGCAGCCTTGCAGAAGTCACTGTTCCATAAAGTTCCCAGTTGTTTGGATTGTTCTGGGGGTAGTTTAGACTCCACCCCAGAAATGATCTCCCAAACATCTTAAACAACCACCTGCAATGGGAAATGTTGTGCCACTGCTTCCCCCCTGAGATCTGTCCTTGTCATGGAGAGAAGCCCAGTGGATAAAAGATGGAACTTTTCTGCATCCCCCTACTCCCTTATCTCCATTTGCACAGCAGTCTCACAAAGCAGGACTAAGCTAGACCCCAAGAAGACACAGATAAACACTTGTTGCCCATCCTGGCCTTACTCCTAATCTGCTCCCAGCTGAACTACTTGGACCGGGCTGCAGGCTTCAGCCAAGATTTCCAGCTGAGTTAAGAAGGAAAGGATGGAAAAATAAATGGTTGTGGGGGGGAAAAAAAGCTCTTGATAGTTCCTTAAATGGATTTTTCTACAATCCAAAAGACATGCAGTAAACTCAAACCCCATTTTCCACAACATTAAAGAGGTAATAAGCGTAGGTCCAAGTAGGGCCAGAAGACCTGGCTCTCATCTGGCACAGATCAGAAGAACTACAGCTATTTGTAGCAGATGAGATCCATCCCTGTCACTTTGCAGTTATTACAGCTAAAAATCAATTGTCCTTTCTTCCTGAGAGCTTTTCTGGCAACCTCCTGCACTCACTACCAGCACTGCCTCCCCAGGGATGTCACAGCACCTGCTCCCCCTTCCAAGGGGGGAACACAGGAGCCAGGGCAACCCAGTTCCTCCCTCTGCCTTGTAACAGCTCATCCCTTTGTTCTCAGCCCAGAAGCTGCTCCTCCCCAGTTAACATCCCTTGTGTTTTCCTTATGGCCGGTGCCTCTGGGAGCCCCTGAACGGTCCCAGGGTGGGATCCTCTCTCTCCCAGGGCTGGGTTGTGCTGGCAGGAGGTGCCTGAGCTGACTGGCTTTCACTTCGGCAGGAACAGCCGCATTTATTGGTGTTCGTTCAGCTCTGAGCAGAGCTCAGCCCCAGCTCATCAGTGCAGGATACAAAGCAGGAATCCCCTCACGCTTTGTTCTTAAAGAAAGACCCACAGCTGCTTTGGCAGATAGGACAAGACCATGAGAGCCCTTCAGGTTTTACTGAGGGTGTCTCAGAGCGAAGGGCTGCTCTTCTGCAATCCCAACGTGTCCCTAGTGTAGATCAAAGCTGTGCAAAAAGGCTCCTTGTGCCACCCTTCCATGGGGTGAGTGCCCCTGTGGGCCCTGCACAGGGCCCAGCTGCTCCCACGTCCTGTTCAGGGTTTGCAGACCAAAACCTCCCGCCTCAGTTACCTTAGGGTACTGCTTATTCCAAGTGATGAACCAACACTGACTCAGATCTGTAGTTTATCATTACAGGGAAAAAAAAAAAAAAAAAGTGTATTTTTCTATGCATAACTCACATCTCAAATAATCTCTGTAAAAAATGGAAGACTGAGGATGTACCTGAAGGTCAAGGGAGCTACTAAGAGTGAAATAGCTCTGGGATAAATTCCCTCTGTTAAATTTCAGTTGGAGTTTCTTGCCCTTGTTTATTTTGATGGATTATCTGCAAGGTCACAGGCATAAAAAGAAGAAAACAGTTCTGCTTTTATCTCACTCCACTGAGAGGGATTCAGTTGCACATCAAGAACTATTCAAAATACTCGTCAAGATAATTTCTTCTGGACAGGAGATCACCATTGCTGAGACATTCAGAAATGCTTTGCAGGGGTTTACAGGCAAGGTTGCTCAGTAAAAGTGTATCCAGCACCAGTTGTATTGTTTTTGTATTTTAGTTCAGACCAATTGGAATATGAAAGCTTTTAAGTAACAGCCAAGAATGGTTAATGCTCCACCAGGTTATTAACTTGTACAGACTACTAATCAAAGATGAAACAAGTGAAATTGCAAATTATATGTAACAGACCTAGGGACAGAGCTGAGCACAGTGCTCAGGAATGCAATTCAACTCAACAAGACTACATTGTCTAAACAGATTTTTAAGAAAATCTTGGGCTTAGTGACTCATAAAAGAGTCATTCTTTAGTACTCTATAATTTCATCTTCGGCTACAATTACGCAGTCTCAGCTGCTCCCCATGAGCAGAAACTTGCTTTCCGATCTCTCAGGTGTCATTCTGGAAGTTTCTTTGGGGAGCAGCCCCCTCTGAGTCGCTGTCATTCTGAAACATTTAGCGCCAAAGTTTATCTTCTGGAAGGACAGGAGTGTATTATCTTCTTCATTCTTATTATCTAAATGTAATCTTCTGGGTCACATAAACTACCAAAGAGTTCAGGGGGGCTTCATTCTCAGCCTTCACAGCGTCCTGTTGGGAGGTTTCTTTCCACAGGCAAGAGCTCAGTTATTGAGGGGGATTACTTTAATCATCAGCCCGTTCTCCAAGAGCATAAACAAAACCATTTCTCAGGCTCTGGCGAGCTGGTTCTGTGTTTCGTTGGAAGAGCTAACCTTGCTTTAAATACTCCTCCAGGAGAAAGATTCCAAACACCAGCATCCCCTCCATCACAGGCAGGCCTCAGCTGCGGCTCTGTGCAGCCTCCCTGAGTCACTTCTCTCCTGGCTGTTGTTTGTTCTCACTTGGACTGAGCACATTTCTCTTTCCCCTGCTACGCCCAAGGCCAAATAAAGCCTGTTCACGTCTAGTTAGCTATTAAGAGTTCGTTAATTGGTGCAATTGGGACTTCAGACTTGGGGTGATTAGCTCCACAAATTCACTGTGCGAAGACAAAAGGCCTCCGGAGAAGTTTAAACAAGGGTGTGGGGTTTCCTGTTTAATTTTACCTGCTTAACTTCATACTGCCCATGATCATTCAATATGGAACTATTTCCATGTCAAGGAAGGGGATGGGAGACATCTCAGTGGTGACAAGGACAGGAGTGCATGAATTCCCTCCTCATGAAATAGCGAAGGCAGCCTTAAGCTCAGAAGGTGCTTCTTTATGCCTGAGTGCTCAAAGGGCAGATGTTAAGCCTTCCTAGGAGGAGGACAGGCAATAGGAAATTGTCTTCTTTTTTAAAGGATTAACCCCTAAGTTGGAGGATGAGCCAATCCCTCCCCCTCTCTCCCTCCTGCTGGTGTTCCTGCAGAGAACAGAGGGGAGCTGGTGGTGAGCAGCACAAGGAAGAGGTTACCTGTACTACTTCCTTGACCAGAGTCTTGTCAGTCCCAGTTTTGGCTCTCTGCAGGCCGCTGACATCCTCTCCAATCCAGGTGATGAGGGCAAACTTGACCCTCTTGCTCATGGCATCGCCGGTGGTGAATCGGACAAAGCCGAACAATCGCACATCATCTGCGGAGGCAAAAAAGGGGCAAAGGAATAAAACCCAGGAACATCCCTGCCTTCCCCTTTTCCAGGGTGAGCCTGCTGCTCCCCGGCACCACGGCAAGGCACTGATCCCGGGTTTCATTTGGGAACGGGGGCCAGTACAGGGGCTCTGCTCACACGCCCTGTGCTCTGCCCGTGTTAGCTCTGCCTCTTCTGGGTTCTCTGAGTTACTGGGAGGAAATTGTCTGTGCTGGACACGCCACAGCACAGTGGAAATGGCTAAAATACAGTCAGCAGGCAGGCTGACAGCACCGAGCTATACACTTACACATTCAGCCAAATGATTCATCTGCATCTGGTGAAGAAGAGGAGAAAGTGATATCCTGGTGTCTCCTTCTTACAAACAGCAGGATTAGGGTCATGTTTTAAAACATTACCAGAAACTGGTCATTGTGCAGATCTGATCTTTCTCCCTCCTTCCATCCATTTCTGGCTCACTTGTAGTTTGAGTTTACAAGAAGGAGGGGAGAAGAAGGAGGAGAAGAAAAATCTGCAATTACTTGCCCAGGTGTGTTTCTCTACTCCTTCGGAAGCCCTGGAGGGAGAAGTCCTGGATTTTAGAACTGTGCTGCCCTTTGTTCCTCGGCTGGTTTGCGCTACATCACCCCAGACCAGTTTAGCCTGGCCAGATGTGTGACAGACAGCCTTGTAGACTCATCTCAGAGAGCTCCTTCCTCCATCTCCTGGCAGTTGGGAGCCTTCCTGGTGGGGAGCACCTTCCCCCTGCATCCTCAGGCTCCAAGGGATGCTGGAGCCTTCCACCAGGAGCGGCAGAAAGCAGAGCAGATGGACACTTGTGCAGCTGTGGAATATTCCCCCCTCGCGGCTTCTCCATCGCTCAGAGGTCACTCGAGGCCTTTTATTAAAGGAGGTGACTCAAACCAGAAGAACAAACCTGCTGCTGGAGCAGCCTCCTGGTAATCCTGGCACACTTGTTGTGACCAGTTCAACGTGCCTTAGAGGGATTTGCTGGGTTGACTAATTGCCAGGTGAAAATGTAGGCTCCAGGTGTAGGAATGACTGCCAACATCCCCAGCACGCTCCGTGAGCAGCCAGGACAGCCCAAGAGCTCTGGGGACAGGCGAGAAGCAGCTCTAAATTGCTCATCCCCAGAAAATAAGCTAAAAATCAATGTTAAAAAAAAAATGGGATATTCTCTGCAAGCTGACATATCTCAGAGTTTCTTTAACACTTTGATTTGACAAAGTGTGGACAAAGCCTCCTTGATAAAAGAGAAGACTTTTTTAAGTCTGAAAAAAAATCCACCTCTGCTCTCCCTGTTTTGTTCTCTCTGTTCTTTTTAAGTTCTTTGTCACTGACTGAGTAATACTGGGCAAACTGGAAAATGGATGTAGGGGGTGTTTGAGCCAGTACAGTGTTCAAAACAAACTCCTCTGAAGAATTCAAAATAGAAACAGAGAGAAAGATCACATTCAGAGGAAAAATCCAGATGGATCTTTGGAAGGAGAGAAAGAGTCTTGTATCAACAATGCAGGCAAACAAAACTTTTGTCTCAGTTACCCAGCTACTGGTGAGAGTAAGAAATGCACGTGGAGACTCCTGGTTCTGACAGCAAATCCTCTTCCCAAGATTGATTAGAGCCGTAAATGAAGCGACAGCCAGGAAATACCCGAAGTGAAGGGAGACAGTGAATCCCCTCACGTTACAGTGAGCAGCTCCAGGAGCTGCCCCAGCCCTGAGAGCAAAGGAGGCCACGCTCTGCCCAGAATCGCTCTGGGGCTCCTCTGGGAGCAGTCCTGGGAGGCCCTTTAGTGGCACCGAGCGCTGGGACCTCCTGCACTGCGGCGCTGTCACTGCCCGTCCCGTGGAGCCCTCCCCGTGAGCCTGGGGGGTTTCATCCCTGCCCCTCCAGCAGGGGCTGGCACGGAGCCTCCACACTGCACTGCGCTCCTTCCTAATAAAGGTAATGGGAAAAGGGAAAAGAGAACGAAGGAGAAAAATCAGTGCTTTGTCATAGCAGCACAGAGAGAAACTCCCAGGGATGCCCCGTGCCTGGAAGCGTCCAAGGTCAGCTTGGATGGGCCTTGGAGCAACCTGGGATAGTGGAAGGTGTCCCTGCTGATGATGGGGATGGAATGAGAGGAACTTTAAGGCCCCTGGCAGCAGAAACCTTTCTGGGATTCTGTGAATTTGTCTGTCAGAATAACTTCCATTTTACATTAACCCACAGCTCGCTGGCAGCAGCAGGATTTGCCTCTCAGCAGAACTTTCAGCGCTCGCCCGTCCTGGTTGAAAGCAGCTCCGTGACACTAAAGAGAACCAAACCCAGCACTTCCAGCTTTATCCATGACATCACCTGAGCACGAGCAGCTCTTGCTTCACCGTGTTCAGTCCAGGTAAGTTCAATGAGCAGCTGAGGTCGGCCTGGGGCTCTGAGTCACCTCTTGGGCAGATTTTCCTGGGGCTGCTTCGCTTGTGGGGGCTTGAAGGGGTCACACCCCGGCTGGGTCGCGTCTCCTCCTGTCTCCCCACATTACATCCCAGCTGGAGGCAGAGCGGGCTCCTCAGCTGGCACAGCTTTCGGCCCGGGATGTGTAGCACAAACGTGCTGCCCTAGCTGGCTGTGCCCTGCGTGGATCGCGCTGCACACAAAGCCGGCAGGGAATGCGAACTGGAGCCCTGAGCAATTACCGTGTCTCTGTTCCTAAAAGGGCATCGGGGACGGATGGAGAGGTTTTCAGCGCTAGCTCAGCCTGGGTATAAGCCTCTCCAACCGCAGGTCGAAATCCCTGAGCAGAAGTGGCTGAGTTTCACAATTAGTGGGAGGCGTGTTCTGAGTGATAAGGGGATCAAAACGCGAGTTCTTTCCTGCTCCCAGCTTTCCTCTTTCACAGTTAATCAGTTCTGCCCTGCCAGATCAACTCCCCGCGCTGGGAGTCATCAGTGCCATCAGTGCCAATTCCCGGGGAAATCTCAAGGCATTAACATCCACCAGCCCCTTCTCGCACAAAACCACTCACGGTGGTTTTAGGAATTTGCTGGGAGCGAGGGGAGCAGAACGAATCAGAGAGAGACAGCAAAGACTTCCCCTGAAAGAGGAAATCCTGCCTAGTGCTGTGCAACCCCCTTCCCAGCCCCTGAGACAGGAATTTCAGGGCAGACAGAAGCAAATTACTGATCTGGGGAGAACAGAAATAGCAGCTTTATTTGAGATCACACAGGATCCAGACAGCAGAAATTAGCAATGTTAATTCAATTAATGCCACGACTCCTTTCACCATGGCTGGACAAACAATGAGCAGGGCAATGAATGCCTTAATGAGCATCACTCGGTATTTCTCTCCAAACTCTTTATTTATCACTAAGGCAGGATTTTCCAAATATTCTGACTAAGCTGCCCTTGGCTGTCAACAGAGCTTGATGCCAAACTACAGAGATTTCCTTCATGGTATCCTTCCCTTTTCCTCCCTCCACTCAAGTGCTCTGGTTCAGCGGTACTGACAATTTCCCCATTAGATTAAAATGCAATGAGTCATCAGTAAAAGATAATAGCTGCAGGAAAGAAATGCACTGTCAAACCGTCACGGTTCTCAGGCTGAGGGCTCTGAATGGCCAGGCCAGAGATGTGCCACGATAAAAACACTGCTGGATCAAGGTCACAGGCGGCAGGGCAGGTGATGGACTGACCTGCTTTTGTCTTCTGTCCAACATGAATTAGTGCAGCGCATGACAGGTTCCACGAAGATTTAATTTGTCTGCTTCAATTGGATTAATTTTAGATTAATTTGTCAATTTTCCACCTCTTCAGTCAGCCCCGGGGTCACATGGCTGCAAGTGCAGACAGAAACGTTCCCTACCTCATCCTACACTGGTTTTTCCTCTCGAACCCTGCACCAAGCCCAGAGATCTCGTGCAGGGCTGCCCTGTTCCACCCCAACGTGTTCATTAAATCATCTCAGACGTGTCTGACCCCCAGGGCCACCCCAGGGCTTTGCTGGGGCGCCAAACCTCCCCCAGGTGACTCGGGGTGGCCGATGCGAGTGCAGGGACACAAGTGCATGGGACAGTGACCCCACCGTGGCTTCTCTGGCTCAGTGAAGCCAGCAGGAGGTGGCTGCTAGCCCAGTGGCAGCCATGGTTTCTCTGCTGCCCTGGGCAGGGCAGAGGGGGAGCAGAAGGGGCCCCAGCTCTTCCCTGAAGGAAGGAACGGTGGTGCTGTTTGGCCAGAAGGGCCAGGCAAGCCCCAAAACAAAAGGTACGAAGCTCTTCTTTCCCTGCTCCTGTGCCCCCCGTGGCAAAGGCAGACCCACAGCCACGGCACTTTAATTAAACGTCACAAAACCAAAGAGTTACCATCACTGCAGGCCTTGACCTGATGAGTTACCCTCACAAAAATGAGTGAGAATATTCCCTAAAGCCACCCCCTGCGCACAGCCAGGGCCGGGCTAAGCCTGGGCTCCAGCTGGCAGCCAGGAGATGCTGTGACCCTGCCAGGAGCACGTCCACACGGGCAGGGAGGGCACAGGGGCACGGTGACAAATTCCATAAGCCACCCGTGGCCCCGGGTCTTCCTTGAAATAGCCAGGAAGGGAAAGCAGGAGCGATGAACACCGAAGAGGAAAAACAAAAGCAGTAGGAGACTGATTTACAAGGCCCATTTTAGCAACTTAAGATCCAGCCAAATGCAGATCAGCACCTATCTCATTATATGTCCTCGTGTGTTTTTACAGATCTTTCCTACAAGCTCAGGTGCCAGCGTAACCTTGGTGATCTCTCAGCTCACAGCTCCTACATTGATAATGTGCAGCCCAGGCTTTTGGGACAATTGATCTAAAGCCCCAAAAAACTTGTATTGTGGATAGGAGCCAATTCTATTTCTATTTTCTAGTATTCTATGTCAAGCCCAAATGATTTTATGGGGTATTTATTTCAGACCAAAGATTTTCTGTTCTTCCTGCTGCTGAATGCCCAGTGTGGTTTCAGGCTGATCTTTTCAGACACATGAATAACTATTCCATTTCATGCTGTCATTGCAATTATTTATCTGCACTGGGGCTTTCCAAATAAAAGGCTCATTATTTCTTTTGTCAGAGATGCATTGAAAACATCTGTTCACATATGGGATGCGGGGGTGAAATACAGTCTCCTGACCACTCCATTGCTTAATGGCAAAATACACACTAAAAAAAAAATGAAATTAAACTACAGACAGAGCCAATGTGATGCTCTGCTGCTTCACAATACAGACACTGAGGCAATGTCCAGGGCAGTCAGGTACAACAGACACACACAAAAGTTCCACAGGATGTCATTTCAGTGGTACCTCATTCCACTCTTCTCAGCAACAGCATCACCAGCCCAGTTGTAAGACTTTGAAATTAAAAACATCAGAAAATAAAAAAAAAGTCCTAAGGGCTGTCACATCCTTCCATACAATAACCTTCAACTCTTATCTCTTTCTGGCTTCAAATGCACCAGCTCAGCTGCTTCTTTTCAAAGTGTACTGATGGCACGTAGTACTAACCACCAAATTAATGCTTCCTCTGGAGCCAGGCCATCTGCAGAGGCAAGAGCTGGAACCGGGAAGTAAAATGGATCAGAAGCCTTGAATTAAGTCCTTGTTTAATGCCGAGGTAATCTGTGCTGTTAAGACCAACCAAAACAGTTCTCAGGCAGAAGACACAGGGGGTGTCTACGGGAGTGTTCAATGACCCTGGCACAGGGAATGTCCTCGGCTCTGGCCTCCAGGCTCTCTGGGTCAGGCAGGGGCCAGCACAGGCAGGACACTGGCCATCAGGCAGGACAGCAGGAGGAAGAGCCCCCAGCAGCCACCTCCGGGTCACACAAGGATGTGCCGGTGGCTTAACCCAACCTCCTTGGCCTTGCTTTGGGATGGGCTGGCAGAGAGGGGCTCACACACGCGGGGCTGGCCTTTGGAGGACGGAGGAGATGAATGCCTGGCTCTCAAGCAGGGTCTGCTGCCTCCCAGGCAGTGTTTGAGCTGTCTTGGGACAAACAGACCTTGGCAGCCACGGCAGGATAGCGTTAGAGCAGGAGTCTGGGGTGCAGCCTGTGTTTGCAGCATCACCCCAGGACCTCAACAAAAGGGCACTGAAGAAGCTCCTCTTTCCACATTTCCTTCCTCTAGGAGTGGCAATTGCTGTCCCCAAATGGGGA
The DNA here is from genome assembly GCA_013397315.1 of Donacobius atricapilla. Taxonomy (NCBI): domain Eukaryota; kingdom Metazoa; phylum Chordata; class Aves; order Passeriformes; family Mimidae; genus Donacobius; species Donacobius atricapilla. The sequence continues at coordinate 166,838 of WBMY01002300.1, read as the reverse complement.
TGGGAAAAGTGTAATAGTTTGGATGATGCTGTTTGTTAAACCTTTCAAAGCTTAGGGAAGATCTAAGGAAGAAAAGGCCCCCACGCCAGGATCCGTAAGATGCAGGTCTGATGTGGGACATGTGTCGCCCTGATTTTTTCAGCCTTCTCTTCTGTTTCACAGTTTCATGTTTTGGGTTCTTTCTCACGCTCTGGTCTGTAAACACAGCCAATGTTATTGTAGTTTAAAGGAAAGTTTTCATTCTTGTTCTTAGAGCTACGGACAGCTGATGGACAGTTGTCTTGACCAATGGGATGGGGAGAGGTGTCAACCTTCTCCCCCAATCCCTGGCCTTTGTAGAAATACTATAAATGGAGTCAGATTCTTTTAAATACACTTAGTTTTAGTTCATGCCTTCGGATCAAAGTGTGAATGCGTGTGTGCGACGAACTGCGTCAGACGTGTATGTGAGAGCACAGCAGAGCAGGAAGGAACCCACAGCAGGGACAGCAGCAGCTCCTGGCCCAGGGCACGGCCCTCACTGCCCAGATCCAGGAAGGAACCCACAGCAGGGACAGCAGCAGCTCCTGGCCCAGGGCACGGCCCTCACTGCCCAGATCAGCGCCTCTGTCGTGTGTGCTCCTCCAGCAGCCCCAGCGCGGGGCAGGAGGCCTGCAGAGCTGCTTTCTGACACAGCCCCCCTGACCTGCTCCTGCCTCTGGAAGAAGCAATTTCAGTTTCTCTCCTTCCCCTTTGTCCCCAGCCACGCTGGTTCCCGAGGTTTGCGGAGTCAGTGATGGGCATGGAAAGGGTTATGGATGGGGAGGGGGGAAAAATCCAAAACGCATCCCTGTTACCGACAGCCCCTTCCAGCCCTGTCACTGCACAAGGCAGGACATCCACCACAGGCAAATATCTTCCAAACTGCTACAGAATCCCTCCCCGGCCCCAGAGCCAGAGGAACCAGCGGTGACCCCGCCCGTGCTGCCGCCCAATGCCCGGCGGGGGACAGCGTGCACCAAGGTGCTTTTAATGAGAGTGGTTCTTAAAGAAAGGGGGGGCGCCGATGTTTGCAGCCCAGAACGGCGCCAAAACAGCTGGTGCAGAAAGTGGAACGAAGCAAGCTCTGGCAGTGACTCTTTGCACGCTGAGATCTGCAATCCCAGCTCCTGCTCTCACCTCCAACCACCAAAGGATGCTCAGCTTCCAGCAGAGGCAGCTGCAGCACTTCGTGGCTTGAATTCCGGGCAGTGTTTCTCACATAACAGGAATTCAAAACAATGAAGTTTATTCTGATACCAAGGTTTTTTTAAAATTTTTAATCGCATTTTCTGAAGCCGTTTGCATTGGGAGAGGCTCTTCTCCCCTCCAGCGAAATGTAAAAGGAAATGGAAGAGGCCGGGAGGAAAGAGATGTAGCAACAAGAAGAAATCCCTTGCTACTCTTTTTTAGTGACTTTGTTTCAGTAGAAATATTCCAACCAACTCTACTTCTACTTTCTTCCAGATGGGAAGGAAAGCTCCAACTTCTCTGCTGGCACAAGGTTTGATTCCTGACTGTGTCTGGCAGGCCAGGTGAAGGTTTGCCGCACAGATGGATGCTCCAAAACTTGCATCTCTTCCTTCCCCAACTGCAGCTCTGAAATTCGTGGGTGGAGGAAGATCTTTTTCAGCTCGCAGGCAAGGACCAGGCACCTCAGTTTGCCTTTTTGTTAAGCCTCCAGCAGCTGTGCACCAGAGGCGGCTTTGAGGACAACTTCTTGGCCCTGGTCTGCCAGGGAACAGCCCTCAGCAGGTGCATGCCAAGGGAAAGGGAGAGAAGGAGCAGGGAAAGGGAGCAATGGAGCAGCTCTAAGGGATTTAGCTCCCCATTAAAGGCTAACAATAGACCACAGCCTACCCCACGTATTTAACTCTTCCCTTACTGAGTTTATTTCTAAAATATGGAAAACTTCCTTTTTTTTCTGTCTTGAGGCCAGCTTGAACACCCTGTTTATAAAGCCTGTTTATAAAGCCTGTTTATAGACTCTGTTAAGAACGCAGATGTGCTCTCCAGAGCACGGTGTGTGCCTCCATTCGTTGTCATCCTCATCCTACCCAACGCAACTCGTGCCTGTGCTCTGCCAAAGCCCCTCTGCCTGCTCAGCCACTCCAGAAGAGGATTCCCTTTGCCGCAGAATGGAGGAGAGGAAGTTCTTAAGGGGCTCCCATCCAGAAAAAAACCATTAAAAATCGGCTCAGACCAAAAGAAAGCCATGGACTGTATAAAGACAAGAAGGGAAAATAAATGGGGAAGGCTCCCCTGCAAGCCTCAAGCGTCTGGAGAAACCAGAGATGCTCAATTATGCCGGCCGGGAGAGAAGACAGAGAAAGTGGCACTCCGGTCCTGAAGTCATCGAGCTCCCAAGGGAACAATTAACCACTGCCATGAACTTCCAAAGTGCCGAGCCCCGGGGTTCCCTGCATTCCAGGTAATTGCTTTTCCCCTCTGCTGCCCACTAAAGAGAGTTGAGTGGGAAGGAGCTCCTGCAGGGCAGTGATCAGCCCTTCTGACACCAGCCACGGCAGGGCCTTTCTTAGTTCTGAGAATTTTCCCTGCAGCTTCTCAAGAGCAGCTGGAAACGAGCGGCTGCGTTAATCTCAGCGAGACGCCACTGCCAACATCATCAGAGCAGAGCAGCCCAAACCATCCTCGCTCCGCGGCTCCTTTCCAAGGACTGAAATGCACTTTTCTCCAGTGATTGAGCAGAGCTGTCCCGCCCTCAGTTGCGTTCCCGGCAGTCCCTCCCTTCACTCAATAAAGCACAGCCGAGCCCCAGGACAGGCACTGCTGTCCCCACAGCCGCGGGACTGCCTGGGGTGTCCCCGGGAGCTGCTCAACACAATTCCTCCACAGCTCAGGCACAGAATTCTGAAAATACAGGTGGATCATAGCCCTTGGTTGTACAGTGACTGGCTGAGCGAGGAAGACTTTGTTATAATCCAGTATCAGTAAAAAAATCCTCCGTATCTCACCTCACTCGGTGACACTGTTAACTAGCAGCCAAGACAGGAGGAAAACTGAGACAAAAATCAAAACGCGATTTAGTGCGACTCATCAAAAGTCACGACCAGAGGACGCGCAACACCCCCCAGTTTATTTCCGTTTTCCCCGGGCTTTGTTCCTCCCCCTCAACAATCGCCTGCCACGTTTAAACCTGGAGCCGCAACACTCGCGCTTGTGCAACGCCACATCTGCCATCGTCCGCAGGGCTCTATGTATTGTTCCAGCCCAGCTTCGCAATCGCCACCCTCCGCTCACGTTCGGTGCTCTTAAAAAAAAACCCAGCAAGCCTTCCGAGCGCAGTCACTTCGGCGCTGCGATTTTTTCAGAAGAATTTCGGAAGTGTTTCCTTCCCAGCGATCTGTGTGACCGCATCTTTCTAGCCACGACAACTGGGTCGGCTTTGCTCTGAAATTGCATTCCCAGACAAGGCGACCGTTGCTTATCACGCGTTTTATCTGGTTTATAACCGAGAGGCAGCGCCAGATTGTGCAAAGAGGGGAGGAAGGGCCCGAAGGACCTTAAGTCTAAGGGTGAGACAAAGGACCCGCTGCACTATGGACTTGGGGGAGTTGCACTCCGTGGAGCTGGGAAGGCGATCCCGCAGGACGGGGCGGGCACGGGGAAGCAGCAGCACTCAATCCCAGTTCCCCAAGTTTCCTCCCATCCTTTCCCCCTCGCCCCGGGCAGAGGGAAGGGGGAGAGGGGCCAAAGCAACGGAGACGGAGCTTACCTGTGCACTTCCTTTTAAAGGCTTCATAGTCTACCCCTTGGTCTCCGGGGACGATCGTAGAGCCGTTGTACTTAAACGTCACCCTTCGGGGAGGAAAAAGAATGAATAACACAGTTAAAAGTCGCCTTTCCGGATGGGGGGAAAGGAAAGGGGAATAACGCATTTAAAAGTCACCCTGTGGAATGGGGGAAGGGAAGGCGAGGAATACGTTCAACAGCCACAATCTTAGGGAAGGGAAAGGAGGAGATGGAGGAAGAGCAGACTGCAAAAATCCCCATCCCTTAGGAAGAGGGGAAGAGGAGAAGGGGGTCAAGGTCTGTAGAAGTCACCCTTTGGGGAGCGGGGGAGAGAGGACGGGGAACCCCAGCGGGGATGGCCGGGGGCCACCTACCAGTTCACCTCGGTGGCATCGTCCCTGACCAGGTTGTACGCCTCCCTGCACGCCTCCTTGTCGATTTTGGTGGCCATGGGGGCCGCCGGGGAGGGGGGCAGCGCGGAGCGGCGCGGAGCTGGG
>WBMY01002300.1:144574-158988 GCA_013397315.1 Donacobius atricapilla | reverse complement strand
TTAACCCGGCCCTTTCCAAGGCGCAGGGCAGCCCGTGCCGGTGCGGGGATTGCGCTCCCCGCTCCGCACACGATGCGGGCGAGCGCTCCGGAGGGGCTGGCGAGCCGCTGAACATCTTCCTGTGCCTTTGTTGCAGAAGTGCTGCGGAGCGGGCGGACATGGAGGGAACCCGGCAGAGCAGGATCTGCCGCCCGCACAAGATAAGTGAATCCTCCAAGGTTCGTACGATTTGCGTCGCCTCCCCCCTAAAAAATCCCCTAGGGAAACATCGGGGGTGGTGGGGGTAGCGGGTCTCCTTTGGCCGGGCTGCTTCGGGGGAATATGAGGATTTTGAGCTTTTAAAAAGAGGGATGGAAATGGTGGTTTACCTGCTCGAGTATTTTTGGTAGAAGTTGCTGCCTAGTGATTAAGGGGAAAAAAAAGGAAAAGCAGCAGCAAATGGGCATCTGCTCATCGTGACTCATAACTTAGAAACCCACATCATTGCAGCACAGTTGTTTCTCTACACTAGAAATTCAGGCATGAAATGTGATGTGTTTATTTTTTTGTACTGATCCATCTCGTAAAATCCAAGCTCGTTACAAAAGCAAAGCTGGGGTTACTCTTTAGATTCAGGCTTGGTTTTGTACAGAATGGGAGTCCTGGTCCTGCAAACTGTGGTTAGCCCGGTGAACTCGCAGAACCCGGATTGCTTTTTTAGGTTTGTGGGGTTCATTTTCTTTGTATCAAATCTCTGTCTGCACAAATACCTTGTTTTTATTTGTGAATTCACGGAAATCCATCTCAGGCAGCTCTTTATGCAGGTGCTCAGGATGATTTATAAGATGTTAATAAGAGCTGTAATTATTATGTTCACTTCGTTTCATGCCACTGCAAGCTGCTTGTGTGCTGCGGTTACAGGAACTGCAGAACAGGTACCTTGTAATGGCAGAAAAAAGTGCTGGAAAAGAGAAACTTTTCAGTGCCTTCATCTGTCTTACCAAAGCTGAATGAGCCAGATCTCATTTGCTTTTGCACCACTGATGAGCAGCAGTGCTGCATTAACAGTCTGAGGGAAATTAGATCTTGAATCCAAGAGAAGCTGAAATTCCGCTCTAACACAATTGATGAAAGATAAATTGGACTAATTTTTAAATGCATCCCTACCAACGTAATCTTTCCCTCAGTGCTGAGCCTGTCTGCCACTTAAATGGTTTAGTCTGAATGTAATGATAATTCATCACATTAAAAATTAATTAACTTGGCAGCATTGTTTTATTTGCTTGCTTAGACGGCAGCTGTCACTATCGGTTAAACTTAGAGTTACTGGGTAATGCCAAGGCTGTTCTACAGAGTATAAATAGCTCGAGAAAGATGTTCAAGTTCAGTATGAAATCAGCCTCGGTTTTGACATGTGCCGCTCTCAGCTCCTGCATCTTGCTCCCTGAACAATTGAACTCGCCGAGTGGCTGAAATAGGCTGCAGTATTCCAGGTGCCTCCCGTGCAGGGTGGAAGGGGCTGGTGCCGGATTCCTGGAGCAGCAGCAGTCCCACATGGCAACAAGGATTTCAGGAGAGCGAGTTGCCAGGCGTATCTGAGGGCAGGATTACGCTGCTGACTCAACATCCAGCTCAGCAGAGAGGGATCTCTGGCAAATCTTATATTCCGCTGTAATCTTGTTATGCGTGAGGGTGGTATCAGGGAATATTAGGGAGGAATGATCAGCCAGTTCCCAGGATGAGAGGGAGGATGGGTTTGGTTCAGTGCAAGGATTTGGTTCAATCCTACCCCCCCCGTGAGTCAGATTTGGGAGAGAGTGCTGCAGGTTGTTATTTCTTGTCTCTTCATCTGCCACCATCAACTACCCCTGATTAAAGCTGCCACAAAAGTGTGGTTTATCCTTTGCCATATTTATTCTTTTCCCCCTCCCTTCTACCCCCTGGGTTCTGCTTAGGCTCCTGTACAATATCAGCTTTTCCCAGCCTCAGGAAAATGCAGATAAAAAGCTTTACAGCCCTTAAACCCATTTTTTTTTTCTATTACAGATCTCTGGCAGTGTTATTCCTCAGTGGAAGCCACTTTGTTGTCTATGCCATAGATCCCTTTTTAAGTTCAGAGGTGTGATGAGTATAAGGCAAATTAAAGAGGTTTGATCCAGAAGCCTTTTAATTATTGAAGCCTCTTCCCTCAGACTGGTTTAACTCTGCACACTTGAATGTTCAGAGCCATTCCAACAGCAGGATTTTTGGCAGCTTGGGCTCCATTGTTTAGAAAAGAACATAAGGAAATAAAGAGAATCTGCTGGGGTGTCACACTAAGAGCAGCACATTTGGTTGTTAAATTGGGTCTCAAAAAGCTCTCTTGGCTCTAAGAATCAAACCCTTTCCACCCAGGTGGGTAGGGAGGGTCCCACTGTGGTTTAACCAACCCAGAAATGGCTTTTCCAGACTGCTGTGATCGTGTGCTCTCTGCTTGGGCAGCCAGGAGAGCCACAGGCAGTTGGGATTTCCAGGAGAAGCCACAGTTGGGTGGTGAAGGGAAGGGGCAATGTCTGGGAGGCTCGAAGAGACCTCAGGTCACCTGTGTGACCTTTCCAGGTGTCACCTCTGGGGGTTAGGACAGGGCAAGGCTCGGACAGGCAGGACTGTTCAGAGCTGCCTTAGGTAGGATACAGGGATGTGCTTCCATTCCGCCCCTTTTCCCTGCTCTCACAAGTTCTCACAGGCTCTGCCTGGTTTGGATTTGGTCATTAAAGTATTTGGTATTTGCATTTACCTTAACCTGGCTTTTATTAAGAGACATCACAAGGTGCCTGACTGTGCCCCCACACATTTAATTCCTCCTGAGGGTGGTCCTAAAACTTCACCTGACGTTCTGGACTGACCAGCAGTGTTCAGTTCATGTTCTGCAGGACATTTGAGGGCTAACAAAATGTTTCCATCTTGGTTCCTCCTGAGGCTGGTGACGTGAGTCTGTGAGAAAAGAGGCAAATGCTGGTCCCCTCAAAAGCTGGGTGACGCGTCCAGAGCTGCTGGTTAGAATGTGAGGGCCAGAGGGATCCCAGGAGGGCACTTAATGGATGTGTCCTGAGGGCATTTTCCCTTCTCTTTAAAAGAAAACTATCTGCTCCTATTCATTTAAACAAAACCTACCTCAGTTTCTGGAAGTGAGGAGAAGCCCTGTGGGAATCAGTTCTCCACATGTGTGGCTTTGCACATAAATAAACAGCTATTACTTCTGAGTGCAGTGTGTGTGCCTGGAATAATGTGGGAAGAAAGAGAGGGATTTTACCCTAACAAGCTTAGAAATGCAGAGTTCTGGAAAGATTTAAGAGGGGGTAGCTGTCAAGAAGCAGTAACCCAAACAATACATGGGCTGAATGAAAATTCAGAGTACTGCTGCGTGTGTGTCTCCCACTCCAACTGCTCTGTGAATAGCTTATCTGGGAGAACTCTGTAAGGAGTCATTTGGGGGACAAGGAAGAAAGGAAATGTCAGCAAGATGTCTCCGAGACAATGAGTGGAAGAGTTTCAGAAAATTGTGCCTGTATAACTCATCAGGGAGGAGGTTTCAATGCAGCATTGTGGGGGAAGGAAGAGTAAATTATAAAAAAAGGCAAGTAGGAAGCAGTAAAAGTTTCCATAGGCCTTTCAAAGCAAAGGTGAGGAGCTCAGGCTCATACTGTGTCACTTGCAAACTACTTCATGTCAGAATTTATTATAAATGAGAACGTGCAACACAAAAAAGCTGTCTCTGACTTAGGTATGGCTGCACTTAGTGCCAAAACACATTCCACTCTGGAACTGATCTTGGTGGAGGTGCCACTGTGGGCTCGACATTTCTGAGCCTGAATTTCAGCTCGCTGACCATCGCTGGCTCCTTTCCCAAGGGAAAGCTGCCAACAGTTTCTCTTTCCAAAACATCTCTCTCCGTTTGTCAGCACAGGCTCAGCAAACAGTGTTCCCTTTGCCAGAACAACTGTCCCAGGGGTTGTTTCCTATTCCTGAACCAATGGAGAGCAGTGCCATGGAGCAATAACAGACCTTTTTACACAGCGTGTTCTAAAAGAAACTGCTGGGATTGTAAATAAAGCCTTCTTTCCCTTCTGACAACTCTGTGGAGTCAATCTATTTTTGTGTCCTACCGTGACATGCTCACCTGCCTGAGGCTGTCTGTGTTCTCCAGGTGTACAGGTGGGATGACCACTCCAGTCTGGTTCTGCAGAGCTTGAACGAGCAGAGGCACCGAGGCCTCTTCTGTGACATCGTGCTGGTGGTGGATGAGCAGAGGGTCCCGGCCCACCGCAACCTCCTGGCCGTGTGCAGCGACTACTTCAACTCCATGTTCACCATTGGCATGAGGGAGGCCCACCAGAAGGAGGTGGAGCTTTTCGGAGCCTCCTACATCGGCCTCAAGGCCGTGGTGGATTTCCTGTACGGCAGCGAGCTGTCTCTGGACGGAGGGAACATCGACTACGTGCTCGAGACAGCTCACCTGCTGCAGATCTGGAAGGTGGTCGACTTCTGCTGCGAGTACCTGGAGAACGAAGTCAGCGAGGAGAATTACCTGTACCTGCAGGAGCTGGCCTCCATCTACAACCTGAAGCGCCTCGACTCCTACATCGATTCCTTCATCCTGCAGAACTTCGGCACGCTGTCCTTCACCCCGGACTTCCTGCAGAACATTTCCCTGCAGAAGCTGTGCCAGTACCTGGACAGCAGCGACGTGCAGCAGGAGTGCGAGCACGACCTGCTGCAGGCCGCCCTGCAGTGGCTCACGCAGTACCCGGAGCGGGAGAACGAGGCTCACCAAGTGCTGGACAACATCCACTTCCCCTTGATCCCCAAGGGCGACCTCCTGCACCGGGTGAAGCCCGCCGTGTGCTCGCTGCTGCCCAAGGAGGCCAACTGCGAGGGCTTCATCGAGGAGGCGGTGAGCTACCACAACAACGTGGCGGCGCAGCCGGTGCTGCAGAGCAAGCGCACGGCGCTGCGCACCCGCGAGCAGCGCCTGCTCTTCGTGGGCGGCGAGGTGTCGGAGCGCTGCCTGGAGCTCTGCGACGACACCTGCTTCCTGGACACCAGGAAGGGGCAGTGGGTGGCGGAGACGCCCCTGCCGGCCCGGCGGAGCCACCACTGCGTCGCCGTCTTGGGAGGCTTCATCTTCATAGCCGGGGGCAGCTTTTCCCGGGACAATGGAGGGGATGCGGCGTCAAACCTCCTATATAGGTATGATCCCCGCTGTAACCAGTGGATAAAGGTGAGACTTGAGCTGTATTGTTTCTCTGTTCAAAGTCCTTTACGTTTAGAGTGTTCTCTCCTTTGCTGGTGGAAAGACAGGTGTGGGCTCGACATTTCTGAGCCTGAATTTCAGCTTGCTGACCATTGCTGGCTCCTTTCCCAAGGGAAAGCTGCCAACAGTTTCTCTTTCCAAAACATCTCTCTGCGTTTCTCAGCACAGGCTCAGCAAACAGTGTTCCCTTTGCCAGAACAACTGTCCCCAGGGGTTGTTTCCTATTCCTGAACCAATGGAGAGCAGTGTCAGTGCCATGGAGCAATAATAGACCTTTTTACACAGCGTGTTCTAAAAGAAACTGTTGGGATTGTAAATAAAGCCTTCATTTTCTTCTGACAACTCTATGGAGTCAGTCTATTTCCTGTCCTATGGGACAGAAAGGGCTTGTTAGAATAGTCAACATGGTAGCACTTCCAAAGTCAAGTTACTTAAGTTGAAGCAGCTAATTGGGGTTTTTTTTGGTTGTGTTTTTTTTTTTTTTGTGGGAATGCTTAAATTACACGAAGAGAGAAGGAGTTTGGGGCAGATATTCAGCTTCATTTGGGATTTGGGCATCTCATCTGAGAAATTCCTCATCAGCATCCACCTGCAATTCTTTAGATTACTTATGGGAATAATGCTGGAATGGATTTAGAGGGGATTGCTTGGTTCATCTTCCTCAAACAGTAGTACATATAAATCAAAAATGGGTGTGCTGTAAAAGGAAATGTCTCTGACAACTGTCAAGTGTCTCTGTGCTAAATGTCCTTTAGAAGCAGCTCTTTGCTCCCAGACCTGCCACAAAACCCTTCACCTGTGTGGGTCACTGCATCAGGCACTCCTTGTTCCTATATGGACCCATCCTGGTTCCTGTATGGACCAGTTATGGCTTCCATATGAACCAACCACGATTCCTCTGTGAATCAGTCATCCTGGATGGTTCACCTGTGGTTTTCAGCTATTCCAATACCTTTTTCTTTCAGAGTTTGGGAAGGAGTTCCTATAAACACAAACTTTTATAGAGTAACCTGTCTCTTAGATGTTTCCTGTTTTCCCCTTGTTCGAAACTGGATGCTATTGCACAAAAACAGAAGTGTTGTATGAATATAATGGTCAAAACCAGAATTTCTCCTTACCAAATAAAGGGGAAGGAGCAACTGCCCCATCCTCAGACATGGATAGCCCTTTAGTCCTTTGCTTACCAGACACTGGAAGATGCCAGCAGGTTATTTTTATTTCGCCAGGTTGCCTCCATGAGACAGCGCCGAGTAGATTTCTACCTGGGAGCGATCACTGACATGCTGGTGGCTGTTGGTGGCAGGAATGAAAACGGGGCCCTGTCTTCAGTTGAGACCTACAGCCCTCAGAAGGACTCCTGGACCTACATAGCAGGATTGCCCAGGTAACTGAGCTGTTTGGAGGCTCCCCTGGCTTTGAAGAGTGGTAGTAAAGGGAGCTTGTGTGATTTTTGCTGACGAATGGGAACCCTGAGAGGGAGGGAAGGGGATGTAAAACCACTGTGGCACAACCATATCAAACCACAGCAGCAGCTGGGATCTGAGCAGGCAGCGTGCCCCATGTCAACGAGGTTTTAATTTTCATGCTAAGGTGAAATCTGGAGGATGGGAGGAAGAGCTCTTATCATTTCATTCTACAATTCCTACAAAGCTTTTCCTGAGGCCACTTGGAGTTGAGTATTTTCCGAAGCACTTTTCACGTCTTGTTCAAAGGGGGTTGTCATTTCTTTGGCCTTACTCTGTCACCTTGGTGTGATGGTTTTCCTTGTGGGGCGTTTCTCTGTGTTTGGCTGCTCAGGTTGGCTGTCGCAGCTAAACACGTTTGCCTGTGTTGGAAATACAGGACCCTGGCAAATGTGAGCTCTCTCCGAGTTAAAACATGGCTGTTCTGCTTTTGAGAGGTTTAAGCCTGTTGTGGTAACAGACAGGACATTGCTGTGCCTTGAATCAACGTCAGAGCAGTGACTTTGTAAGGACAGCAGGAGAGCATTTCATTTGCTGGCAGTGACTCAGACTCAGTGATGTTTCACATCTGTGGGAATCACAGGGACGTTGGCTGTAGGGATGGGGTTTCCATGATGACTGAAACCTCAGCAGCAGTGCTGGCTTTCCCGATGGCCTCACGGGGCAGGTTCCTGCAGTTTGGTTTGAGAGTCCAGGGTTTGTCCCTGAGCTGCAGAGCCAGAGGCAGCCAGGGAAGGCACAGAAGCCTGTTGCCCGATTCTATTTTGGGCAGGTGCTGCAATGCAAGGCTGATCTAGGCTAACAGCTGGGCTCGAGTGCTCTTCACAAGCAGGATGCTGTTTTATTTCTGCTCTCACTGGCAGATCCAGCAGCTGGGGCCAAACACCACAGCCCTTCCTGGGAAGCTGTGTAGGAGAGTATCTTCAGGTCCTAAATCCTTCTGTTAACTGGGGTCACCTGTGAGGTGTATCCTCTATGGATATTTTTACTCATAAATGATCCTGGGGAGGTTCATATTGTTGGCTTAATCCACCCAGGCTCTCTGAAAAGGAGCAGTTTGTCTGCATATTCCAGCTGCTGCCTGTGTGCTGGCTTTGGGAATTCTGCAGCTGCAGCATTTAAAGTGAACTTTGACTTGTGGGTGTTTAATTTTTTATTAGAATTGCCTGGTTGGTCTGCTTGGATGAGGCAAAAGTCCCCCCTAAAGGGGGCAGACCCCTCTCACACTGCAGGGAGTGGGATGAATTATTCCTGCATCCAAATAAATGATTCTGCATCCTCTTCCTGTTGCTCTGTCCCTGTGTCAGCTCAGCTGTGTGGTGAACTAGACAGCTTCCCACTTTGCCATGCAGCTGATGTTTAAGTGTCTTTAGTTAGATATTAGTGGACTCTTGGCACCTTTGGATTTTTTTGTCTTTTCAGCCCTTTTTTTCCATTTGGTGCTGAGCAGTTGGTTTGCGTGTTTCTGCACGGAAGGAATAAGGCAAAATGAACTTTATACAGGTTGCAAAAGGCCAGACTCGGAGGTGAGCAACAGGAACCTTTCTGACACACGTGTGCTGCTTGAGCTGGGTCAGCAGTGGCTCTGGCAGGTTTGGGGCTGCTGAAAAGGGTCTGGGCAGCCCTTCTTGAGCTACTTCAGGTGGAGCTGTTGGAGCAAGTCCAGAGGAGGTATCAGGATGATCAGAGGGATGGAACACCTCTCCTAAGAGGAAAGGCTGAGAGAATTGGGATTGTTCAATCTGGAAAAGAGAAGCTTCAGGGTGCCCTAACTGTGGCACTCCAGATCCTGAAGGGAGCCCACAGGAAAGATGGTGAGAGACTTTACAAGGGCCTGGAGTGGCAGGACAAGGGAGAGTGGCTTCCCATGGGCAGATATTAGAACAAAATTCTTTGCAGTGAGATGATGATGTACAGGTTGCCCAGACAAGCTGTGGCTGCCCCATCCCTGTCAGTCTGTGATTTACTGGCAGCAGAGGAAGGAGGAGAGAAGATTCTCTGATCCATTCAAGACTAAAAGCATTCTAGCTACAGTTCCTGCTGCCTGCTCCAGTCTTCCCTTCAATGCACTCCTCAGCTGATCTCTGTTTTCCTCCTCACCACATGGTTTTGTTCCTCAAACAGATTTACGTTCCTGTTTCACTCCATTAAAATCTCCCCCAGCTCTATTCTAGCAGCAAGACTTTTCTGTAGAGGAAACCAGAAGCTCCAGTTCTCTGCTTCCTGACTGCCTGATCAGGCAATGTATCCCAACAAAACCACCTCTTTTCCTGTGTTTTTCTGTCTTCTTCCCTCTGAAGACACCAGGTGCAGGTGTGTTGGTCCTCTGGGGGGCATGACCACCAGAAGCCGCCTTTTTGATGCCATTCCTGACTGCCCCACACCAACAACTGCCTGGAATCCTGTTCCCTGGAGTGACAGGCTCATGTTGAGGTCATTTTGGGGTGTGGGCTTGTGTTGTTCCACCCGAGCCGTGTGGGGTGGGACTCTCAGAGGTTGTTCGTTAAAGCTTCAGCGCTGAACATCCAGAAAGTGGGGTTTGTTTTGTTGCTTCCCAAGGGTTAGAGCTTGTCACATGCCATGAAGATTTGCAGGGGAAAGGCAGTGGTTGTGTCCTTGAGCACACGTGCCAGCGCCAAGTCCCGTGTCCGTGCTGCTGTTTGCAGCCTTGCTCCTCTAAGGGAGAGCTTTACAGGCTCTCCTTTATCTCCTCTTACCCTCCCCATCTCCTTCCCACCCTGTGTGGTGAAAACAACACGTTGTTTTCCCTAAGCACTCTCTTGGAAGGAGCTGAGCTGTTTTGGCTGAGCTAAGGCTGTCTTGCTGGAGAAGCAAAGAGCCTCTCGGGGCAGATGCTTCGCGGGGAAAAACTTCAGCCAAGTCGTCTAAAGGGTGGACCTGGTCCAAGCCTGCTACAAGGGAATTCATTTTGCCTGATGCTCATTAGGGTTGTGGGATACCTTTCCCCTTCTTCAGAGCAGTCCTGTAATTTTTACCCCTTTTCCCAGAAACTGGGAGCAGTTTCTGTCATGGTTTCTAGCCCGGCAGGGAGCAGCAGCAGCTGACGAGCTTGGCAGAGCAGGAGGTGAGGCAGTGTGTTCTCATCCTGACCAGACCATGAAAAGGTCTGCTGCAGACAGCAGCAAAATTAACTGAGTGGCCCCAGGTTAAAGTCTGGCAGAAGAACTGAAAGCTGTTGAGTGAGGAGCTGTGTTGGAACAGGCCGGGGAGCGATGGTATCTGCTCGGCCCGTTGGGTCATGAACCATCTCGCAGGGTTACAACAGGTGGACAGTGAGACTCGGAGCAGCCACAGCTCACCTGGACTTTGGTTGGAGTAGGGGATTCCCAAAGCTTTATTGAGTTATGTGCTCTTCTGTCTCGGACAGTAAATGGCAGGTTTTCTAGCATTTGAATGGTGTTACTGGGTCAGGAACTAATTTTTCAGCACTGTATCTGGGTTAAGGCATTCAAAATCAGCACCAGGCTCCAGCAGATGTTAAAATGAAGTCTCCTTTCTCTCAATGCCTCTGCTTTTTTTCTGGCCACTGTTGCAGATAACACTGCCAAAACTCTCAATGCTCTCTGTTGGAGGATGTCTGGACCCACTCTATTGATGTGCTTGTTCTGTTGCCCATTTAGAAATGCCCCTCTCTCAGTCACGGGGCTTGTAGAAAGGATTTGTATTGATTGGTTTCAATTTCTGCATCTGTTTCATGCAGCTCCTAAGACAGTGATGCTGTTTTGGCTGAGCTTTCAGAAGTGAGGCAAAGTGAAACACCTCCGGTGCATTTCAGTGGGCAGTTGTCCTATACTGGACAAGAACAAATTGATGGTCGATTTGGTGCTTCAGATCGGATTGTTTCTGTCAAACCACTCTCTTAGCTGTTGCTCTTCCCTGGGCACAGCCATTGACTGAGGCAGAAGAACCAGATCAGTGCTCTCTCTGCAGCTGCCTGTGCTGGGCTGCGTGCCCGTGCTTGAGAGACAAGGGCTATTGCTTGCTTACCTGCGCAGCACCCCAGAGAGGAGAACGTTTAACCTGCTTCTCCAAAGGCCATGCCAGTTTTTATTAACTTCGGGTCATTTTTCCCTGAAGGGTGATTGCCATCAGCAATCTGGGGTGGATTTGATGTCCTTGCACTGTTCTCCTGGCTCCTCCAAACTCCCTGGCACAGCACAGCGCCCGGGCAGCTTGGTTTCATGTGGGTTTCAAGTCTGCTGCGGTTTGAAATGAACTGAGCTGCAGAAGTCCATCCCATCCCAGACTGAGCATTTTAAACCCATTCCTGTGTGTGTAGAGAATCACAGGCTCTGACAAGCAGCCCAGGAGCCACTGGAGATGGACAGTCCGGGTTCTTGTCTGGAAGGGACCTCAGACAAGGCGGAGCAGCATCTCTGAGCACTTCACCTGCTGTGGTATTTCTGTCAGGGGTGAAAGCCAGGGCTTCCTGTGCTCAAGGTACGTCATGTCCACCTGAAGCACTGAGCATTAATGAACTGCTTCCATCATGAGCCACATTGAGAGATGTGGAAATTCTGAGTTGCCTTTTTGGATAAAATCCATAACTGTACCAAAGCTCTCTCCTTTTTACTTCCTGTCTTTTCCCTGAGAGGCCAAGAAGCAGAACAGCTGTGAAGTCACTTCTGCAAGATCCCCAGGGCTGGTGCTCCAGCCCCCACAGTTGAACAGACTGTCCTGGTCACTCATCATTATCAGCCCAAGCGTGTCAGGGATTTTCCTGCTTCTTGTAGCAGGAACCTGTTAACACACCTGATTCAGACAGGGAGCAGAGGTTTCAGCAGGCATCTAGAATAATAACCACCTTTTAGCTCATCTCAGAAGAGTTGCACTTTCAGGGTAAATGTGGAGTTTCTTTTCTAGTCCATCCTTTTCCCTTGGCACAGAAGTGCTGGCACTCAGGTGTGTGGGAGATGTTCCGATAGCATTTGTGTGGCTCAGAGAAACCATTAGCCTGCGAAGTAAAAACACTCAAGGTTCTCTCCACACGGATCATCAGCATGTTCAGGCACGGTTCAAAGGCTAAAGCAATGCTAACAGAGGTTTCTGCCGTGGAGGTTGCGTTGTCTCGAGTGCCTGACTACAAAGAACGGTGGCAGAGGCTCGTGAGTGCAGCGTGATGAGTACATTGCTCTGTGCCCTGTGGGCTTTGAATCGTTCGGGCTCCTTGTGAGAACCAATTTGCTGTGGCTGCTGCTGCATCTTCTGACAGCCCAACTCCCCTCAAAGAGGAAAAAAAGGCATGTAGGAACGATGTGTTCAAAGCAGCTGTTGCTGCATCACCTTGGCTGTCCAATTCTGAGAGCTCAGAGGGGTTTGGTCAGGAATAGCCTAGTGTGAAGTTAAGAACAGCCTGGAGATTTAAGTTTGTAGTGGCTTTATTATGGATGATCAAAGGGGGTTTCTGTCTGCCCTGCGGATGCAGCGTGCATGGTGTTGCTTCTACCATCTCATT
The DNA here is from genome assembly GCA_013397315.1 of Donacobius atricapilla. Classification (NCBI taxonomy): domain Eukaryota; kingdom Metazoa; phylum Chordata; class Aves; order Passeriformes; family Mimidae; genus Donacobius; species Donacobius atricapilla. Next base: position 146,777 of record WBMY01002300.1, on the reverse strand, counting down.
TTCTCTTCCTTCACCATGATCTGTGATGGACTGGGGTCTGCTGCCTTGTCCTGGGGTGACCAAAGGAGTTCCCACCTGTGGGGGAGCGGTGGCAGAGCAGGCAGATGGCTCATGGAGAGGACACTGCCTGCTTTGGGACTGCAGGTGAAGCGGGCAGACAGCGCCTGTGGGTAAGGAATGTGACCAGTGATCCCGAAGCTGTGCAAGGGCAAGGCAGCAGCAGTTTTCTTCTTGGTTTCTCTTGGTTTATCCCTGCTGGTAAGGCTGAGAGGTGTCACGATTATTTCCCCTTTCTGTCATGGAAACTCTTACTGAGATGTGGATTTTTTCCCTCTCTGACCCTCTCAGACTGATGTGAGCCAAGCATTGGAGCAGAAAAATGGGAGTGAAGGTCGTGCCAGTAGAGCGGGATGGGCTATTTCTGCTGTGTGACACTCTCCAGAGGATGCATTAAAAAGTGATTGTCATACCTTAGTGCTCTGTAGCGACCAGCTATGGAAAGGATGATTTAAAAGTGATTGCCAAGGCTGTGCACTGGAAAGGATGATTTAAAAGTGATTGTCAGGCAGTGCACTCTGCAGTGCGGGGTGAGGCCCTGGGAATGAGAGGAGTTACTGGGTAACCGCCAGATCAGGGATTCTTCTGCCGTTAGTTACTGTTTATTGGCTTCTTTAGCACAGCCCCTGCTGCGTGCTTGTGTGTCTGGGTGAAATCCATACGGCCTGTCCCTGTTTGCCTGCCCCAGGTTTACCTACGGCCACGCTGGCACAGTCTACAAGGAGTTCGTGTACATTTCGGGCGGCCACGATTACCAGATCGGCCCCTACAGAAAGAACCTGCTGTGCTACGACTACCGCACGGACGTGTGGGAGGAGAAGAGGCCCATGATCACTGCCAGGGGCTGGCACAGCATGTGCACCTTGCAGGACAACATCTACTCCATCGGCGGCAGCGACGACAACATCGAGACCATGGCTCGGTTTGACATCCTCAGCGTGGAGTCCTACAGCCCCCAGTGCAACCAGTGGACCCGAGTGGCCCCTCTGCTGCAGGCCAACAGCGAGTCAGGGGTGGCAGTCTGGGAAGGCAAGATTTACATCCTCGGAGGCTACAGCTGGGAGGAAGCTGTCTTCTCCAAAACAGTCCAGGTCTATGATAAGGAGAAAAATAAGTGGTGTAAAGGGACGGACTTGCCCAAAGCGATCGCCGGAGTGTCCGCGTGCGTCTGCGCCCTGAAACCCAAAACAGAGGACAAAAAGAAAAAGATAAAAACAAAAAAACATCAAGATCGAGGAAGATGACCACTCTCGGATAGCCACCCTTGGATGGTGGACTCCAAAGGGACCTTGTATTTAGACATTTCTATCTAACCTTTATTCTTTTTCTTTTTAAACAGGGTGGGGAGGGCATCTTCTGAAGCCTCAGAAAATGCACACTTGAATGTGGTTTATGGATTAAACTCATGTTTAAGGTAAAAAGAACAAAAGAAACCAAAAACTCCCCCTCTTGCTATACAAAGGGTGATGTGGCCTCAGAGGTTCCACTGCTCCCCTGAATGTTAAGGCTTAGACTTTTCCCTCTGTGGTTCATGGCATTTCCACACACATCGTATTATATCGACATTTTAAGGAAGTTTTTAAAAACAACTTTTATACTTTTTTATACCACGTTTTGCTAACTCAGTCTCTCGTTGGCCATATATTACGTTGGTGACTCTAGAAGCTGCTGCTCTGTGCTTGTGTCCCTGTTGGTGTCAGGAACTCCTCGTTTCATCTGTGGTCTCTGTGTGGCTTGGCCAGGACGTGGTGCGGCTGTTGCAGCAGCACTGGCATTCCCAGCATTGCCAGGCAGTCAGCTGGAACTGGGATTATCGCTTTCCCTCCCACCGGGCGACTCCATTCCGTACTCCTGGAGAAATCCGGTCTGGGATTTTGCTCCAACCAGGAGATTCCATTCCGTACTCTGGGAGAAATCCGCTCCGGGTTTTTGCTCCAACCGGATGACTCCATTCCGTACTCCGGGAGAAATCCGGTCTGGGATTTTGCTCCAACCAGGAGATTCCATTCCGTACTCTGGGAGAAATCCGCTCCGGGTTTTTGCTCCTACCGGGTGACTCCATTCCTCACACCGGGTGGATTCCTCTCCGTGTTTTCCCCCACCGGCCGGCTCCATTCCGCGCTCTGGACAGATTCCTCTCCGTGTT
>WBMY01002300.1:48878-137290 GCA_013397315.1 Donacobius atricapilla | reverse complement strand
CCCTCCCCCCCGCCCAAACACTCGCTAAAGCCCGGCGCATCGGGGTGCAAAGGGCTGAGTGTTGCAAGATCGCCGTGCAGGGGATGCGGGCGCGGATTCCCTGCATCCCACTGGCTGAACCGGCCGGGAGATTTGTGCACCGAGTGGAAAAAAAAACTGCAGTCGTGGTGGTTTTTTTTTCGCTGGAAGTTTACAGCTCGGTTCCTGGGCTAATCCAGTGTGTGCTTAGAGCGAATGATTGAATGGGTTCGCTTCGCTGTTCCTTTCCCTTGAGGTTTTTCTCCCAAAGGGCTCGAAAGCAGGAGTGTCAGGAAAAGCGTGTGGAGCACTGAAGTGTTTTATTTGCAAGACTTGGAGCAACTTCGTTGTTTAGCGAATAATAAAGTTTAGAAAACTGTGGTGGCGTTAAGCATAATTTTGTTAAGGATCCGTGTCTTCTCTCATAGAAAGCACGTTTCATAAACTGTAAGTCATTTCGAGCAGGGCAGTGCTTTATTATGAGTTCTCTGGGTTCTGGTGTTTGTTTTTTTTTTTCTGAATGCAGTTAAGTTACACGTTAAATGAAGTTGTGCACTGGTGGCAATGACACTGACTTTTCCATTAAAAAAAGTTTGTAATCAGTGAAAACAGTACCGACATTTCTTGTCCAGCTTGATTTATTTATGTTTGAGGAAAAAAACCTGTGAGTGCTCTTGTTAATGTGGGTGTGCTTAAGGCAGCTGCAGTGTCTGGAGCTTGTTTCAAATTTAAGACTAATTCTAAGATTTTGTGTCCCTCAAGGTGTGTTGTGTCCTTTCATTTCAAAGGGAAGGAAACTCACGTACTCTTGGACCTTTTTTTACTGTCCCAGTGATGATTTTTGGAACGCAGATACATCAGAAGGATTCAGTGTCCAGCTCGAGAGCTATTTCACTCCCTGCTTTCTCCCTCCTCAGCAGTGCATGTGGTCAGTTTGATAAATTTGGGGTTTAAAATACAGCTTTTGTCACGATTTGGAGGAGTTAAGGACATTGTTTTGGTCTGTACATAATTATGTTGGTGTACTTTAAAACAAAAAAAAAGTTAGGCTATGATTTTGTTTACGGTGAAGTGCTCCATAGCTGAAATTAACACTGGGCTGTAAATTCATCTTTAGTAACAAGTTGAGCATAGACTATTTTAAATCATCCCCCTCTGTAGGTAAAGGTGGATTTTTAGGTCTGGTGAGGTTGCTGTTGAAGTTACAATATATTATTTGTATTATATAGTTTGTATAGCATTGGGAACCATGTGTATTTTGGGAGCACATTTGTAGGATAGTGTTTAGCTATTGCTTTGTTCATGTGATTAAACACAACCTGTTTTGGGTGGTTTTTTCCAAATTTAACCAGTTTATTGAGATGCTGTTGAGGATTTATCTTCCAGTTATCTTCCAAAGCAGTGCCGTGGTGCTGAATTAAGGTAACACTGTTTTGAACCCTTCGGGATAAAAAGCCTGAAGATAAGTTCAGGGATGCAGTTTTAGATGTAGGTGTTTCCTTTTTGTTTTAGGATGGTGGTGTTACAGATCAGTAGAAAAAATAAGAAAGTTTTGATAAAACTTGCCTGTTTTGAGTACAAGATAAATCAGATTATTGAGTCGTGATGTTCATGTCATGATGCAGAAGCAGATAAATGTGTGTTCTTCCATATCTCTAATTTGGATTGAGGAATTTTTTGTCATACAGGAGAAAAACATCTTCAAGAAAATCCTGCTGCTCTTCCAGCTAAAATGCAGAGTCAGGTTTCTGCCGATGGATGGGTGCATGGAACAGTGGGCAGAAATAGTTCATCAGTCAGTTTGCACATTGTGACAAACGCAGCCCGAGACAGGCTTGTATCGAGGATTTCCGAAGGGACATTGATTTTGGGGGAGCCAGCTCCGCAAGCACAGAAGGGTTTGACTGCCCAGCTTAGGTACTGCTGGTGGTTTGTGCCTCTGTTCCATGTCGCTATTTCATAATCACTTCAGGAGAGGTTTGAGTCTTGCTCTCGCTCTGCTGGGTGTGTGCTGACTGTTCTCACAATCTGTCCTTTTTTAGGGTGAGCTCGGAGTAAACCTGCTGTATCACTCCATGACACTAAAGATGTTAAGCTGATCTAGTTAAAACCACTTGTCATCAAGGGCATCTAAAGATCTCTTTAAAAAAAAAAAAAGACAGCTTAAAAACTATTTCCCTGTTTGGAAAGAATAAAACTCTGTAGGAACTGTTTAAACAGTTGTTTTAGCCACTTCTTCTATTGTTTTTCTTAGAAAGAATTAATACAGACGCATCATCTGTAAATCCTGTGAAAACAAGTTAAGCAGAAGAAAGGATACCGTAGCAGAATGAATAATTTATGCTTGTTTTGTTCTTTCACCATTACCGTGGTGTCAAATGAACTGGGTGCCATTTTAAACGTACCGTGTTGCCCCCAAACCCAGCCGAAGTGAAAACCAGGCGAGTTTGAGCTGGGAAGAAAAGCTGAACGAGCTCCTGGGCTGCTCATCCTCACCCAGGTTGTGTCTGGCCTGGCAACCTGCAGAACTGGAACATGGCATGCAACCCGACTCCCTGAAATACTGCACTGCAAACTGCCTCTTTTATGGCCAGCTTGGAGGGCTGCTCCCTGCCAGGGTGTAGTTTGGTGTTTCCTTAAGCCAGGGCTTTTTCTAGAAGACCAAAAAAAAAAAAAAAGCAGCAGCCTGCAGGCATTTGTGCTGTGCTGCCTTTGCAGTGCCTTGCCTGATGTTTGTGGTGATTAGGAAATCGATGTCTCGAAAATAATGTCCGAAAAAATGGTTGTTATGCAGCTGGATGAGTTTCTTGTGCACACACGTGGAACGCCGGGGTGTCCTCACGGGCAGGAAGAAGTGTTTGGGGACGGGGCACTTGGGTTCTGTCAGGTCTGGGGAATCCACTGAAGGTACGGGGACACCCTGAACACAAAATACAAGGTGCCCGTGGGAAAGGGCTGCTGGGGAGGGGAACTGGAAGGAGGGCTGTGCGTGCCCCACCTTGCTGCAGATGCTCAGTTGCTGCCCCATGTTCTAAAGGGCTGAAGAAGCTGGATTTTTCTCTCCCCACTTTTTTTTCATGGCTCAGAAGGGCCTGGGCTCATCTTCTACCCATGGAGTGAATTTTTACTCCAGGCTTCCGTGATCTTGGGAATTCAGGCTGCAACTGAAGCTGGGAGTTTCGGTAGCCAGGAGGGATCATTTGCCTTTCTAAAATGTGAATGGTGAATCCACACGGAGTAAAGTGGGTGAATGTGGGTTGGTTGACTTAAAAAAAAAGGAAGTCTGGGAAAACTGACATAGCACTTAAATTTGGAACTATATGGCAGCATGCAAATAGGCTAAAACCCACAGGTTTTGTGAATCACTGCTATTTATTCTGTGCATTCTAGACTGTAGCACTGATCTGGAGACTTAGAGTGGATCCAGCCATTTACCTATTAATAAATCCAGTTTCTGTAGGCAGTTGCTCAGGCATACGGGTCTTTCCATTCATGTAGCTGTTAAAATACTTGCAGAGTTAAGTGGGGTTTTGTTTATAGGTAACCTGAGCAGTCTCGTTTCTGTTTAGTGATCGACGCACAACATGCTGTGTCGTACAAAACTGCCAAATCTGTTATAATAGAAGTTGCTGGCCTTGGGCCATTGGATTATAGTCATTTGTCACTCTAATGCCATTTCAGCAATGTAGATGTTCATTTCCAAAGAATTAAACATGCTGCAACTGCGCTTTTTCTTTCTGATGGAAGTGTTTTATGTGTGATCATTAAACATACAACTGGGGATTAGGGAACAAAGGGTTGTGCTTCACGGTGAAAAAAGTGTGTGTGTGTGTACATGTGTGTGTTTGTATATTCAGACATTCCATAGTAGAATAGTCTGATATTTTAAAATTGGGGTTCTCAACCCTATTTTTGTTTGATGAAGTTGTAACATAGGTATTTAAGGCGGTGTTTTAAGTATTTCCAATAATGGGGCTGTGTTGGTTATTTTTAAAACACTTAAAAGGATTCTGTTTTGTTAGTGCACGTTAATATATTCATTAATGCTTTAATAGAGTAAAACTTTGAAGTACATTAGTCTTTTCATTTTGTATTTGACTCTCTAATGCCTCATTTATTTCCAGATGTTCTTGATATTTTAAATACATGTAAGAACTTTTCCTCCTTGTTTGACAGCGTACAATTTATTGATCTTCAGGGTGTGCTACAAGGTCTGTTTTTCTTCACCTGTAGTTAGGCAGGAGCAGGATTAAATCACAGTGGCCCTAACAAAGTGTTTGTGTAAGGCTTCTTTGAATCATACACCTTGTGAAAAAAACATCTGTTCTTCAAATCAAGAAAGGCTTGTTGAGATTCTGTGGTAGTCACCAATGTCGGTGCCGTAGGAAAGAAATGTTCAGGAGCACTTTGGGGAATTCGCTGCTTGTAGTGTTGTGTGTGAATTCATATCATGGATGGAAGCTTTAAAAGAAGAACTGTGTGTTATTTGCATTGGAATTATAGTAGGAAAGAAAGGGGTATAGGTGAGCTGCCATGGAGGGTAATGTTAACACAAACTGGAAAACCACTTAAGGGATCTGGTTTTTTTTTTACTTTGTTAAGAAAGTAAATACCCCAAGTGAGGCTCAGCTTTGAGGTGGAAGAGAAAAATGAGCAATCTGTAAGAAGCTGCAAAGAAGAGCCTGTCTCTAAAGGTTGTGTGAAAAGATGCATTTAAAAAAACATGCAAGAAAGTAGGTTTTCTTCAAAGAATTCTGTGTGTGAAAGAACTTACTTTGTTTGAACTCCACTGAGCAGACCAGCAGAAACAGCTGAGTTATTCCCTCAGCGCACCCAGCGTGTTTTTTCATGAAGCATTTAGAGCCTGCTGTAGTGATTCACAGATCTCCTGCCTCGTTTTTCCCCGTGAAATGTTGCAGGCTGGCAATGGATTTACCGCTGTAACTCGGAATACAGAAGTCGTGTACCATTCATACAAAGAAGTGAAGGCTTCTGGTGTGGAGATGTTTTGTCTTGTTGGAGTGGCGATGCCTTTGTAGGCACTATAGCAACCTGTTCCCAGTCGGTGAGGTGCTGCTAATCCCTTGAATTCTTCGTGCAAGCATCACGCTGGATGGAGAGGGACGTGGAAAAAGTTCAGTTAATTTGTTTAATGGCAGGGGCAGGCAATTAGCTTAGAGAATTATTCAGAGAATGATTTTGGACCATATCACTTAGGGAGGGTATTTGGCTCACAGTGAGGCAGGTGCATAGTGTGGGATGGCCTTGTCGCTTTAAATATGAGTAGATAGGGTAAAAAGGAGAGGGAAGTCAAGCAGAAAGGAAAAGAGTCATTGTCAGCACAGGTAACAGCTGAACTGCAAAAAGAATCAAGTTGTCTTGAGTTCCAGTCTGCTTAGTCTGTCCATTAAATCTTAGAGGTTCTAATAATAGCTAGCTGACCAAAGAAAGTAAGAAATAGCCCTCTGATGTTCTTACAGTATGGAAAACCTCACTTTCTGTTCTGCTGCTGCCTTTGGGGTGCAAAACCAAAACCACAAATGTTTGAAAATGTCCCTGGAGCACTGTAGTTAATTGATACAAAGTTGGAAAAAAGTCAAAGATAACTTATTGAGGCAGTTTCCACTTATTTAGGCAGTACTCCCTTTCTTCTCTGCCGTGGCCATAGACCATTTACAAGAAGTGTAGGCTTCCACGTTTCATCACACATAGTGAGAACTCCCTAACAACAACAAAAAAGAGTTTGTGCAGTTAGGGTGCTTTCAGAGCAAGAATGAGATACATAAAATTGTCATCCTGCCGTTGCAAGTGACAGAGAAGAGCAGCAGAACCAAAAGTGTGAAAGAGAAGCAATCAGCATTTCGAGCAGAAGAAATAAAGCTGTGGAGTTGGTCGCTGTCAACAGGTTCATGGTCTCAGTCTCTTGAACTTCACCGTAGTCCAAGCATAGTGCTGGGGCAGTGGTGGTCACTGAGTTGTGGTCACAGGGCGGTGGCAGTCCCAGGGCTGTGGTCGCTGGGGCTGTGGTGGTCCCAGGGCTGTGCTCACTGGGCCGTGGTGGTCACCGAGTTGTGGTCACTGGGCCGTGGTGGTCACTCTCGTTGCTGCGAGTTCCAGGTAGCAGATGCTGCCCTGGTGTTGCCGCAGCTGAGATCCCTGAGTTGGAGAGGATACAGGCGATGGATGTGTATCACACTTGGCACTAATGATTGTCACATTAAGGCTGATAGGATTTTCTGATTTGGTGTGAGCACATCCTTGAAATAGAGTTTTCCCTGGGTTCCCATCAGTGCTGAGCCCTGCAGTGGTGTGGAAGGGCAGCTGTGCACGTTTTTCCCCTTCGCTCTGTGCTGCTGGCAGTGGTGGGCACCAGGGGCTGCAGCCGGGTCAGAGGGGTCCCTGCTGCCACTGGGGCTGAGCTGTGTAGCCTGTGTATTTTCATGGCAGTGTGACTTCATAGTTAGCCTGAATTCCTCATGGATTTTATAGTTGGAAAAGAGCTAAGCTAAGAGCAAAGGTGTTTTTTAGCCATTTGGTTTGCAAACTGATTTTTTTTAAGGGTGTGTGCTTTAAATTTATTTATTTTGTTACAGCTTGAAATAAAAAGCGCTTGTCATTAGTGAACAACTGCTTATGGGCAGGTGTGAGTATCCAGCACATCCAGTGTTTACTGACTAGCCAGCCATATTGATAATGGCAGACATCACTAGCGTGAAACTTAAATCAGTTTGTGTTTTCTGCCTTATTTGCAAAACAACCATTTTGAACAATTGTGTGAGTAATTCCTTGTTTTAGCAAATGTCATTATGGTTTGCAAGTTCTCTTAATTAGATTTGGGACCAAAAGAGGCAATGTACAGACCCATGAGAAGCATGTTCTTCCAAAAACTGCCTAAGTTGGTGTCGTTTGAAGGTGGAAAGTTTTACAGGCTCAGAGTGTGCAGAAGTGCGAGGGTTGAGGGTGTGGTTTCATGGTTCCTGCTCAACCTTGTCTGCACTGTGGCGCAGATGACAATTTGATGGTACTTCTGTGGGGTCTCCAAAGCCATGGATGTGTGAGAGAGAGGCGAGCAGGAGGTACAGATGAGCTGGTGGAGCAGTGGGTGAGAGCAGGGACCTGCACCTGCAGGCAGGGCTGCTTCTGCCTCTGCCCCTGCCCGGAGGGAGCTGAGGGGCCAGTTCGGAGTTGCCTGTGCTCCTGCAGGCTCTCCATATTCCCCTTCTGAGGCCAAGGAGGTGCAGACTCAACTCCTGCCTGCATGGAGGGTACGGGAGCTGTGAGTGTCCCCTGGCCTCTGAGCACTGGGGGCTTTATCCGTCTGTCAGTGTATTCTGGTTTAATCACTTTTTTACCTTCAGAAAGCAAAAGAATGTTGGTATCTTTGTAACTGTGTTGGGAAATATCCAGAGTGCTGTGTTGTGCGTTCTGCTCATTCATACGGCAAAAGAATTCTGAATGCTCACAGAAGATCTTGTGCAAGGAAAGACGTAAAGTAGCAGCATTTGCAGTGTTAGTCTTTTGAAATGAGCTACTTAACTCTGACAATTTTAAGACTTCTTTTTCTTGCAGTATACCTGCTACCATACTCATAACCAATTTTTAATGCTGTCACTTAAAAATATGAGTGTTTTGTATGCTTGCTGTTTGGGGTTTGGTAGCAGCAGTGTATTAATCTGTGCATTTGTTTTAACATCTATGTTGCATCTACATAAAATTGTTTTGCAGATACTTAAGCTCTAAAACTGTCTCGGGAGGCGGTGGCATATGTGTGGTGTCCCAATTTTCAGTTTAACTTGCAAACCCCTTCAAAATACAAAGTTGCTGTCATGGGCTTTGCCAGATCCTCCCAGGTTTCCACCTGCCACGTGTTGGGCTGCTAGAGGAGGTGGATGGCTGAGAATTTCCCGGGAATCAGAACCTGGGGTGGTGTCCTCACAGGACATCCCCAGTCCTGCGTGTCACCTGGTGAAGTCCTGGAAGGGGCTGAAGTTCCTTCAGCAGAAAACACAGCAAGAACCTCTGCAGAACTGTTACTCTCAAACTTCAGCTGATACAGAACTTCAAATATTGCAGGTTTTATTATGTAGTGGTAGTTGTGTTTCATTTCTGTGATCCCTGTGAGTCATTCACCAATCGCTGTGTTTTTCACTTGTTCTCTGGTTTATTTTTGGCCATTTCTCTATGAGATAACCCATTTTTGGCAGGTCACAACTCGCAGAGGGGGAAGTCTCATTCTTCCTTGCTCCTGGCCACTTGGATGTTCTGCTCGACACTGGTTCCTCACTTCTTCAGCGCTCCTTCCACCAGTGGAAAAAATAAATTAAAAAATCATCTGGATTATTTTTTCTCAAACTGACAGTAATCTCATCTCCTCGCTGTGGAGATGAGACTGTGAATCCAGCAAAAGGTTCTGAGCATCCAGCTCCTCAAAAATTTAGGCTTGAGATGTGAAGTGAGGCCGCCAGGAGAGGCAGATGGGTCCTGGGCAGGTGGGCTTAGCTGCTTTCCAGAAGTGCTAATTCCTTGTCAGGATGGAGTCCGGAAAGCTCATTTTTGCCTCACCTAATGTTAGCCATCCTCAGTCCTGCCCTCAGTAACTGCTTGTGAAAAGCATTGTGTGGGTGACGTGTTTGCTGAGGTGCTGTTAGAGAGAGATTTGAGTTTTGCACAGCGTTCAGCTGCACTAATTCAGAGCCTATGCATTCTTTTCCCACATTTCTTTATATTCCAGTGTTTTTTCCAGCTTGCTTGACAAATGGGAGCAGCAGTGTCCTCGCTGCCCAGGGTGGAATTGTTCTCCTGGGTGGGTCTGTATTGATCCTTTGAGGTACTTGCCCTCTGTGAAGATGAGAGTCATGGAAATAAGCAAAGAAAATATCAAACATACACAAACTAGTGGAAATCTAATGAAGACACAAGCAGTGTGCATTTTTGTGCAGCTTTGCATTTGATTGCTGTATTTTAGAAGCAGGATTCTTAGTGTAATTTCCACATTTAAACTAATAGGATGCCACCCTGAATGTTGGCTGCTGTGTCTGCAAGGCTGGCACCTTCAGCTGCCTGGAAAGGGCACTCCAGGCACATGGAGCAGCTCACAGGAGAGGGAGTGGGAGATGCAAACTGCTGGAACTGAATTGGAGAGATTCCTCACAACAGTAGAAGGGTTGCATGACTCCAGAATTTTGAGTGACGGTTCAGCTTTTGGAAGGGAGAGTGGTCTGGCAGGCACAAAACCCCTTCTGAATTTCTTTTTTTTCCCCCTTTGCTGTCTCTTCCAATAACTTCAGATCCTCTGTCAGCTCTTCATCTAACTCTTGGTCCTCATCTTTGACCTCATCAAGACAATTGTAATATTTTTGAACTACTTACAGCGTGCCCATATTTAATCTGTTTCATTTCTTAAAACCCAGATTCTTGCACTTCTTACTCCTGGAGCTCTACTTCTGATTTTTTTTCTTCTTTAACAACCTCATCCAAGTCTAGATCTGTTGGTTTTACTTCTTTAAAGCATGGATTTGAAGGATCAAAGCAACCTGTGAGGTAAATTCAGATAGAGCAGGAGCAGAAGAAAGGCTTTGCTGTGGCAGGGCAGCGCCAGGCAGCTCGGCAGTTTTTGAGCTGGAAGCCATTCCAGGAGAGCCGGTTTTTGTTCCGGCAGCCCCGAGCATCCTGCCTGGCCAGGGTAGGAATGTGCTGGCTCCTGGATGCCACGGACCGTGGGGATGGCAGAGAAGCTTGTGGGGAACAATCCTGCGGGATCTGCTACATAAAGATTCTCTAAACCACAGAAAAAGGTGGATTTCTGGACGTGCCTGGAACTTGGGTGGACAGCAGTGATGTGTTCCAAAGCAATTTGGTAATTAATGTAGCCCAAGCAGTGTTCTCCGGATGCAGAATTGATTCTGCCACCATGTTCTTAGAACTGCATCCCACTGAAGGTGTCTGGCACTGAAGGTTGCAGCTCTAATGATTTTAGTTTGGCAGAGAAAAAAAAATAATAATTAAAAAAAGGGCCAACACCAAGGGTTTTCTGCTGGGAAGTATTAGATAAAATTATTAGGGGATTGTTTTGCCTGCCCCACCTGTAATAAAAGAGTAGTTAAACTGGCTGTGTTCTTGAGGAAATTCATGTTCCAACTTCTCTCTCCTCAGAGCTTATCATGCAGTGGTAAATCAGAATAATGCAAGTCTTAATTATTTTTGTTCTTCATTATAGGGAGAGTTTCCAATTTGCACATAGACTCAATAATGAGTTCAGTGCAAGAGGAGCCTGCAGAGCTTGAACTAAATGTGTTTGCTGAGTTACGAGCAACCAGCCTGGAGCTGGTGTTTTCAGACTTTTAGAGGGTGTGAAGAGATGCAGCCTTGGCCAGAGGTGTCTTACCAACCACTGTGCTTGAATTGACAACTGAGGAAGGAGCAATCTCCCCGTTTGGGAGGTATTTCTTTTGCGTTTGGAATTTGGGAGGACTGCCAGCTTGGAGGTTACGATAGGAGAGTATTTTTGTTTGGCTTGTATTTAGATTGAACATAGCAAGAAAACAGATCGGAAAATGTTACTACTTCTCTTGATCACAGGCAGATGTTCTGTGGGTTTGTAGCGGTGGTGGAAAGGTGTCGAAAATTGCTTCTTTTGCTCTCCTAAGAGCCAGGAGTTGATGTATTCACCTCTCCCAATTCAGTTACCTCCCTCTGCTCCGGCCTGGAATGCGCTTCCCAGGTATTCCTGCCTAGTCCCCAGGTGCCTGCTCCTCCTTGCAGCTCTTGTTTATAACCTGTGGTCCTCCCTTGGCTCCCGGGGTAAGCTGCAGGGAAGGTATTTTCTCACCAAGATCGCCTGATGGTGTGCCACAGGATGCAAATTAAAAGTTGTATATAAAACGTGGATCCAGTTCTCCTGTCAGGCGCCCCTGCTTTGTGATCACGTACAAGTGCTACCGTTGCATGGCCCTTCTTATGCTGTGATTATTTACAAAATAAGGTCCTGCCTGTTTTGGTGGGCATTTTCTTTGTTGTTTTGTGGAACAGAAAAATATCAGGTGGGGAAAACCTGAAACATGAAGCAGCAGAGGTTTTGTGGGAAGATGAGGAGTCTTTCTGAAACAGCTGACTCAGAAACGCAGTGATGTCTGTGGGAGATGGGTTGGTTTTTATTCTTCCACTCCCCTTTTCTCCCCCTGCTAACTACAGTGACCATTTTATAGACAACTTCCTTGGGCTGTGTGCGCTTTGTGGCAGCTGCTGTTTGAAACAGAGGAGTGCCAACAGGCACCTCATTATTGAAAACAGAATGAGGAGCCTACATAAACAGAACTTGTTTGGGTGTAAGAAATTGGCTCGTCTTTTGGCAGGATTTTCTATGGTTATTGTTCGGTTTGTTACTTTGATTTGAAGTACGTTATATAATTGATCAAACGAGCACAACCTGCTCTGCTTTTGTGCGTATTTGAGTTACAATATTCAGGATAAACGTCTGAGATCGACGTTTCACTGACATCAGGCTGTAGGGGTCACTTGGGCATGAGACCTGTCCTTCCAGTACTGTGACAGTCACAGCTGTGCTTCCCTGCTAGCCAGAGATCTGCCTTTTCGTCTCACCAGAAAATGACTTTTTGGGGATGTTGGTTTTTTTTTTCCATGAAGGAATAAAACCCATCAGATTAATTCATGTGGAACATGTAGAAAATCTTCAGCTGTAAGAATTCTATAATAACATCCAAAAAAACCCTGAATTGGGGGGGGAAAAAAAGGGAAGGTTTGGTCATGCACTTTATTTTTGAGCCTTTGATAGCTTAGCTGGTGGGCAGGCAGAGTTGCACTGACTCAGGGGCTTAGGTGACCTACATTTACCTAGCTCTGATCTTTCTCCAGGCGCTGTGGAGATGTGTTAATGCTCTAGTTTGGAGCTGCAGGCTAATGATAAAGGCCTGGCAGCTTCACTGAGAGTTTGCTCCTGATTCGTTGCATTTTCAGCTGTTAAAAAGTTTTAATGTGCAACTGCTCCACGTTAAAGTGTGGCTTCATTTGCATCCATTTGTGCTTGTAAAAGTTGGCTTTATGTTTTCATAAAGAGGGTATATTGACATTTGCTTTGCCTAAAATACTATTTAGGCTGTGGTACAACTGTAAGTACATGGCCAGTGGTTTTCACAGCTCCTGCTTAGGGGATGCTGGTTGCAAATTCAAAATCTAAAAAAAGCCCAGACAGCAAACCTGTTTCTCAATTTCACAATTTTGTCTGTGCTGTTTTAAGCATTTTTGTAATAAGTTTCTTGAGCTTTGTTAGTTTGTAAAACCTTGTCTCCAGTTAAGTAATCATCTGTGCACTACGCCTGGATGAATTTCAGCTCCGAGGAAAGGACAACCTGCGGGAAGGCTGCTTTTTCCTACATTTCCCATAAAAAAGCCGATAAACCTTGAGAAACTGGGAGAGAAGTAAAGGGTGAGGAAGCAATGCCTCGTTTGCTGGGGGGATGACTAATGGGAGAGTGTTTTCCTTGCTAATAAAACCCGAGTGCAGTCATCTGCATGTGCCCTTTTTTCCTTGCCAGAAAACACACTTCTGTCTGAATGCTTCCTTTTCTGCTCTGTTCCAGCCTATCTCAGTGCTGTGAGCACTCCTACCCTGTGCGAGTAATTTGGTGGGCAAGATTATGTATATAATATATTTGTGTGTACAGCCTAGGTATACATCAGCTTTTTCATCATTTCGCTTCAAATGTGAACTAGTTGGACTTGCTCCATCTTCTGCATAGACATTTAGTGGTGGCAAGGAATAATCCAGCTGTAAAAGCTGGATTTTTAACTCCTTTATGGAAAAGCAGAGGGAGTGGGAGTATTTGCAGCTTCAGCTGATTTGACTGAAGATCTGAAGCTGTTGGGTGGTAGATGAAAGCCACGCTGATGCTTCGTTTTCCCGGCTTTCTTGTCGCACAGGTGATCCCAGGATGATGATGCAGCAGCAGTGCTATTTCTACCTATTTTTCTAGGACAAGCAGCTGTGGAACACGTACTCACCCTCCTTTCGTTCCTCCAGGACAGCCTTCGTGCTGCTAGACAGGAACGCCGGCAGAGATTTCATTGCAGGGAGTGGGGGAACATTAGCGTTTGTTTTTTCAGGTGGTTAGGGGGACCACAGCAAAAACCAGACAGCCTGGGGAGAGCTTGCAGGTCAGGTGTTTTAACCTTTTGGGGTCTTTTTCACCCTCCTTGGAATTAGTTCTGTTGCTGCTGGTTTTACCGGCATGGTTAAGTTGCTGCTTGGTGATCAGAGTTATTACACAAATATTTAAGTACTTTTGCTTTCGTTCCTGAGTGGTAGAAAACAAATCTTCGTGGGTAGATTTGCTTGGTTAATTCATTTGATGTAATTTCTGTTAAAATCTGGATGCAGATAGAAGATGTAAAGGGGATGTTGATGAAATGATTGGTTCCAAGTGTAGAATTTCCTGGAGTGCGGCTGGATGTTACACTGCTGTAATCACATCGGAGAGATTAAGTCAGAAACCAATTCCAGTTTTGTTGTGACTGGAAGCACCAGCAACTGACAATCAGCAGGATTTGGGATTTGCTCTAAGGAAGGTGTTTAACATGAGTGTTTTTCTAAAAAAAAATTAATGTTGAGGGGCAGAGATTCAATGCAGGGAACTTGATTCCTTGCAGCATGTCAGACTGAACGTGGAAATTGGTGACAGAGGCTCAGGAGTGAGCTGGAAACACTGCTCCAGCTTTAACAGTCTCATCCATTCAATATTCCCAACTTGTATTAGAGAAAAAAATGTGTTTCAAAAATGCTACACTTTTAGCAATATTTTAGCAATATTTTAAGAATATTCTCATCTGCAGAATATTTGTGTAATACTCTAGTCTTAAAATCTGAACTTGGAGAAGAAAGTCAAGATGCAGCTCTATTTTTATCCTCTCTTCAGTTGCACAGGAAGCAGTTCAGAACTACAGTTTTACCTGGTTCTTTAACTGATTAATTTTAAGAATTTAGTTGTGTGGGGTTTTTTGTAGTCCCAAGAGTATGACAGTATTTTGCATTCAATGCCCAAACTTTATTGCAAAATCTTGATAGGTGGAAATAAGGCAAATAAACTGAATTACTGGAACACCCATCTCACCAGCAGTTTCATGAGAAAAGATGCCATTTTAGAATTGCATTAAGTATGTTTAATTTTGCGGTTTTTTTCTTTAATTAATGTGCTGGTTGTTGTTAAGTGTCAGTATCCAAAGGGAAAGATTTTAGTTATGCCCTATGTAAAACTACCCCCTTTTTAAGATTTATTAAGCATTGTTAGTTTTATTTTCATCCTTGGTCTCATACCTGTGACATCTGCAAGAGAACATTCCCATTTGGAAGCTCCCAGAAGTTCAGAACTTGGGCATGTTGAAAGCACTGTTTAAAAAACAGGGTTGAAAGCAGCCCTTGTGAAAAATTCTCTTTCAAGTGATTGGTTATGGAACCTCAGTATGGAAGATCCTGGATGGAAAATGTATAAATACTCGATAGTGCAGTGTGAGCAGAGCATTTTGTTATGTCGGTGTGTGTTTGCTCACCTGAGTTAAATCCTGGCAGTTTTAGGATGTTTGTTAACCCTGTGCATCTCTGGTGAATGGCCAGACTGGGTCACTGCTGAGAATCGCAGAATGGAATAGATCCATCAGAATCTTTGTTTGGGTTTGGTGGTGGTTTCCATCCCAAAGGAGAACTTGGGTAGCCCCACTGAGGAAGTGGAAAGGTAGCAGAGGTGGAGCTGTCCTGTGTGTCCCCTCTTCCCAGGAATTCCACAAAGCCTCATTCTTCCCACAGCCCCCTGCCTCCCTCAGAGGAGGTTATTATTTCTATTGTTTATATTATTTATATTATTTATATTTATATTATTAAGAGGAGGTTATTATTTCCCATCTGGTTTTTAATACAGTTGCAAGTGGAAGGTTGTGGGCTCGATATTTCCGAGCCTGAATTTTAGCTTGCTAACTCTTGTTAGCGCTTTCCTTAAGGGAAAGCTGTTAATAGTTTTGGGTTTTTTTTAAAAAACATCTTTTTTTGTTCCAGATGTCACAGTAGGACATGAAATAGATTGACTCCATAGAGTTGTCAGAAGAAAAAGAAGGCTTTATTTACAATCCCAACAGTTTCTTTTAGAACACGCTGTGTAAAAAGGTCTATTATTGCTCCATGGCACTGACACTGCTCTCCATTGGTTCAGGAATAGGAAACAACCCCTGGGACAGTTGTTCTGGCAAAGGGAACACTGTTTGCTGAGCCTGTGCTGAGAAACGGAGAGAGATGTTTTGAAAAGAGAAAACTGTTGGCAGCTTTCCCTTAAGAAAAAAAACAAACAGTAGTTAACAAACTAAAATTCAGGCTCAAAAATATCGAGCCCGCAGAAGGTCGCTGGGATCTGTTTGATCCTGTTCTGGTGCTCCTTTTAATGTGTGATAGATGAGGCTCCCCAGGGGCCCCTGAGCTCGCTCAGTGCTGGGTCAGTGCTGGCTCTGCAGGCTTGGATCATCCCAGGAGGAGAAATCCGTGCTCCCAAAAACACCAGAGGGTTCCTTGCCAGGAGCCAGGACAGCCGGACAGCTCTTGGAGAGCTTCTGGAGAGGGTTGGAGGGGGAGAGGGAGGACAGGTGGGACTGAGTTAAGCTTCTTAGGGATTAGGTATCTTTAAAAGTAAGTCTGGGGTATTGTTACATTTGGGAATATTCAGAACTTTCTCCCAGTGTTCTCTTTAGATTTTCTTCCCCGTTCAGTCGTGGTGTGAGGCTGCGTCTCCTGAGTTTTGTCCATGCTCTCCTGTGAGTGAGCACTGACACCTCTGACTGCTGTTCACTGTGCTGTTCAAGCAGCTGCATTTTTGTCTGAGGCTATAAATCAAAAACAATCTTTCAATCAGCAACTGAATGTTAAACAGTGTTGGAGAAATCTTCAATTTTTTTAATTTTATTTTTTTATTTTGTCTTAAAATTAAATTTGTATGGAGCTAGTAATTAAACCTCAACTTTTCACTGGTAATGCTTTTTAATATTTTGGGTTTGTTCATCGCCAGATCCGCTGAGCTTCTGTGTTACTGCTGGGGCCAGGCCTGGCTGTTGCTGCCTGGGCCAGGTGAGCCCTGTGCTCACGTGCAGGTGAAGGGCTGCTGCTGCCTTGGCGCTGCAGGGCTGGAGCAGCACAAGCAGCTTATCTCCAGCGCAGCACAATCTCTCACCTGCTCCAGGGCTGACCCTGGGCTGTGTCTGACTCCCACTTTGCTCTCCAGTCCGTCTGTTCTCCCCGAGTGGGACCTTGAAGCGTTGTGACGTGCAGGATCAGAGGTGGAGATGGCGTGGGGCATTAAAGGCACCACTTCGATGGAGGTGTGATGGGGGTGTGTTTCTTACACACCTGAAAATACTAAAATTGGAGTTGAAATCGTCTGAAACGAGTTTGGCCAAGCTTTAGCACGTGCTGATGTATCTCTGCCGTGTGTTAAAATGTTATTTAGAGAATATGGGAGAAATTAATGCTGATCGTGAGGAGCTTGGTAAGTTGTGTAAGTAATTTAATTAAACGTTTGATGCTCCAAGCATGAGAGTTTATTTGTCAGTTTGGAAAAGAAGGCAACTTTGCGAATTTTGAGGTGAGGTGGAGTAATTCTGAGGGTGTGAACAAGCTAGGACCCCAAAAGCTCATGCTGATAATGAGGTTATTCTTGTAAGGGTATGCTACTTTTTATAAGATCTTAGTCTGCTCTTGCTTAAAATTTCTTACTTCTCGGGCATTTAAGATGCAGGAAAACCTTCTAAATTTGCATTGACGGTGCAGGGTAGGTACTGCAGCTGTGCTGACGCTGTTTTGGAGCTAAACCAAGCAGCATCAGGAAGATCAGCAGTTACTCAGGTAACTTGTGGAGTGCCCGGTACTCTGATGGATGTGAGCATCCTTGGGAGGGATGCGTGGACAGCAGGCAGAGACTTACACTGCCTTCAGATTGCTTAAAACACATGGGGTTTGCCCCCTCTGAATCCTTTTTTTTGGTAGAGATTGTTATATTCGCCAAGGGATGGGATACCACAGTTCTTTGTCACTCGAGTGTGTGGTTGTGTCTCAAATAGGATGGAAAATCCTGTCCAGCTTGCAGAAGTTGTTTCTGGAGAGATGAGGCTGAGCAGGTTGGTTAAACTGAGCAGGTTTAATGTCATCAGTCCTATGGCCTGAAGTTTATTTGGAAACATTATTTCTCTCAGTTATCATGCAGGGCTCTTTTAACTGGTGACTTAATGCCCGTGTAAAGCATTAGTAAATAAAAACAAATCAGATCCAATTCTGGTGATTTCAAGCCCAATTGGGATGGGTTTTTTGAGCTTCAGTCTGACTAGGATGAGATGTTGGTAAATATTTAAAGTCCTGTTTTAAAATTGTGCAGGAAGAGTTGCATAGACACAAATTTCACAGTATGAATACACCATTAAAGCAGTTCATTAATACAGTATTAATGACCACTTTGTTCAATTTTTGTCTTGTGTTTCTTCATTAAAAGGAAGCTCAGAAAGAAGTACCAGGCCTGTGATACCTTGCTAAAAAATCTTGGTTAATGAAATGACTGTATTATATTATTAGAGGGGGAAATTCGAGTTGGATTTATGTAACTTTTAACAGACTACACTTGAGATGATTGTTTTGTTCTGTTGCATGACAGCATCAAAAACGCCTCCTAAAACATAATTCTAGTGGTGAGTCAGCAAGTGATTTTCTTAGGTTTGTTTTTGGAATATGATGAATTGTAGTTCATATGTTGCTAAATAAAAATGCCTTGGTTATACTGAAAGTATAAACCAAGCCTGAATCCTGTGCCAGGAACTGTGAAGCCACTCGGGTACAATTTAGGGATCTGGTTTGGGCGTTGGATTCTCCCTTGGTGGGCAGCAGTTGGCTGAGGGAAGTTTTTGAAGCCTTAAATGTTTAACTGTTCTTCCCCCTTTGAGTCACAGATGTTCCAGTTTGTTTCAACTGTTAGACTTGTTTCTTCAGATTACATTACTAGTTTTTTAAACACCCTGAAGGCCATTAAAATGGGCACGCTCTGCCAGACGTAGAAGTGATGTGTGTGTACATCACTTCTTTTTGTGTCAGAAAACGATGGTCTGTAATTGCTGTGGAATTTGGCTTTCAGTTAAGCTTTGAAATTTATGAATGTGGACGGCTGTGAGTCATGTAAACAGCAAGTTCCATTGGAATCAACCACCTAAAGTCTGGAAAACAATCCAGTGATTGGGTTATTGTGCGTGCAGTGTGTGGCAGCAGCCTGCGCTCCAGAAGAGATGATTCCCCAGATTTCAGGAATTCTTTTCTCTGGCTCAACTCCCACTCCGGTTTGTTGCGCCTCGATACAGCCAAGCTCAGGATTTACCGCGAGCAAGACTCGACGCTGCTGGAAAAGCTGTTCTGGTGGGAGGGTGGAGGAGAGCCCGGAACGAGCCTGGGAGAACACGGAGATAAACGGGACTGGGGGCTGAGATGTGCTGGGCCAGACTGACCTGCTTTATCCACACGCCAGGAGTGGTGGTTTTCAGTCCTCTCTGTCTGTTTTGTCAGTTTATTCAGCTCCTTGTTCAGCTTCCTTCTGTCCTGAATGTTTGGGTGTTATTCAGTCAGTTACAGCTGGAGGTGGGAGTTTATAGAAACTTCCTGGTGCTGTGAAATGCCAGCAGCTCAGGCCTTTTTATTGGGAATCTTTTGTTTCCTGTAAATTGAAGTTCTCATTTTAGTGTAATCTTCTTTGTGGTCTTGTTAGGTAGTTCTTTTCAGAGAGTATCTAGATGCAAAATATCTGAAAAGCTGCAGGAAGATAATGTTGGGGGAAGATGCTTCATCTTAGTTTTGTTATAGAGAATTTCAGGCACAGGAATAACCGAATTGATGATTTTTGTCTATTTTCCTGCCCCTGAGCACTTTCTGTTCCCTAAGGTACACTTAGTCTTGGGTAACTCCTCAGTTCAGCAGAACTCTGGAGAAGTAATTCTTGGGGTTTTTTTCCCTTTTGTGAGGGGTGGGTTTAGAAGGCAAACTGGTCTTTTCCAGCTTGTCTGAACTGCTGCAACTCCTCAGCCCACACCACGGTTTTAAACTGGTCACGGGATGAGGAGCGGTTTGTGATCACCTCCAACGAGAATTGGAAGGAAAATGCTTTGTTTACAGTTTCAGAGCCTGAAGTTCTTCGCTGAAGATGTAGGGAAGGAACCAAAGGTGGGAGTTGGGATGCCAGGTAGAGTTTCTGCCTCCCAGCATATGGGTGTTTTTGAATTCTAGTATCCTAATGGATTTTAATATGAATTTATTAATCGTATTGAATATAAATAGTTCTTTAACAAAGATCCTTCTCTTTTATTTTTAGTATATTTTTGGGGAGTTCAGCCCTGATGAATTTAATCAGTTCTTTGTGACTCCACGATGCTCTGTTGAGGTAAGATCTACTTTAAACTTGTTTTAGAAATGACATTTGAAAGCTCTATCTCTTTGTGTGAATTTGAAATACAACAGTACAAATATTTATCATTCACTTGGCTTGCTAATTTCCAAATTGAAAATTTTATTCAGTAGTCTTCTTTCCATGTATGTGGCTATTAAGTCAATTTTTAGACATAAATTAATGATTCCACCTTCTGCTTGTCGTCTCTCAGAGCTGGGCTGGCTGACGGTAGTGGTGGGATGTTGACAATGAATTTTCCAGCGCTCTGCCCCAGCTTTGATGGCTTTTTTAAAGGGCTGGATGCTGAGAACTTTCCCAGCAGAGCTCTTGGTTGTAAAGTGGGCTTCTAAACCTCGGGAGCCTTCTGCAGCCCGGGGGTTGTTGGTATTTCTGGCCAGGTGGGGCAGTGCTGACCTCAGAGCTGTGCTCCCAGGGAAGGCCCTGTATGAGGTCTGAGAAGCGCATCCATAATGAATTAATTAGTGACAGAGAGACCCACAGAGTGGGAACAGTTGTCTTTGTGTTGGAGTTCATTACAAACTCACATTGGCTTGTAGGCTCTTACTCTCTGTAGTTCTTGGTAAAGAATGATGAAACCATTTTCCTTCATAGGGGAAGAGTTTTATCCCATTGTCCTCATCTCCAGACTTGAAAAATAATTTTCCTCTGGGTCAGTCTCCATGTATTTCCTCCAGACATTTCCATTCAGACATTTCAGTCATGCTTCCATCCTGCCCTCTCAACATAAAGGAAACAAACACTCGAGCTGTAGATGGGGAAATCCTTTTGTCACAGTTTACCAACCATTGTTAATGTGACTTCGTTTCCTGTAGCTTAATTTTCCAAGGGTAATTAGTGTAATAAACTGCTGAGCGATGAGAGGGCACGAAGGGAAAGGGGTGGGGTGGGGAGTGAGGGAAGTTCAGAAAGGAAAAAGAGCATTTCTGCTTTCCTGGGGGGAGAGCTGTGTGTCTGCGCTGTGGGAGGCAGAAGAGATCCCAGGTAATTCCTGTTAGCTGTGGTGATCCTGCCGCTCTCCCACCACAGATGCAGTCACAGCAGTGGGACATTTGCATCCCGTGTAGCGTCACCTGAGGTGCCCCCATCAGCTGCTCCACCTCTTACTCTAGGGGTGATGAAAATGTCATATCTTGACTTCTGTAAAGCTGTTCCCAAAGAATGAACCTGCAGCACAAGGACCAGTGTGAGTTCATTTTCTCAGTGTGCCACTTACTGCTTAGCTGTCAAAATAAAGAGCTGATGAACCGTGGTCCTTAAGTTTGTCCTTGATCTGGTTCAGTTCAATGTTTTAATTACCTGGATGATGAAATAAAAATGATGCTTATTAGTTCTACACTAATTGGTGTAAAAAATTTCTCTGAAGAAGGCAGGGTGAAATTGGAGAAGGACGAGCCAGAGATGATAACGCTGCAGTGGTGTTTGTCACACATGGTGCTGGGGACAGTCCCCACGTGTGCTGCTGGCCCTGTGTCCCTTAACCACACACCCACAGGGACTCTGGCCAGGGAGTAGTGAAAGCTAAAGGGAAACAGAGGTTGGATCTTAGGGAAAAGTTTTTTACGGAAAGAGTGATGAAGTACTGGAATGGCCTGCCCGGGGAGGTGGGGGAGTCCCCACCCCTGGGTCTGTTCAAATAAAGACTGCATGTGGCGCTGGGTGCCGTGGTTTAGCTGAGGTGTTAGGGCTGGGTTGGACTCGATGATCTTGAAGGTCTCTTCCAACCTGGTGATTCTGTTGTCTAAAATGTCCCTTTTACCTGTGACATTTTCGGCCCATTTCTGTCTCGTACCTGTTGGCTGGGCTGGTTCACGTGACCCAGCTGTATGGTGCAAGGCAGCTTGGCAAAAGTGCTCTTGATTATTCAGATATGCGGGGGACCAAGAGGCTGACTGCTTTTTTTAAAGTCTTTGTATTCTCTGAAGGTCCTTGCTTTGGATAAAAACAAAAAAAATTGCAAGGTTTATCATAANGGAAACAACCCCTGGGGACAGTTGTTCTGGCAAAGGGAACACTGTTTGATGAGAGTTGTTTTGAAAAGAGAAACTGTTGGCAGCTTGGGAAAGGAGCCAGCAATGGTTGGCAAGCTGAAATTCAGGCTCAGAAATGTGGAGCCCACACAGAAGCAGATCCACGTTCTCCAGGAGCCGCTGGGATGCAGTGTGGCACTGGCTGCCAGCCCTGCAGGCTCAGGAGAAGCTTTCAGCTGCGCAGGAGCTTTAGGGGCAGGTGAGGGGAGTTAAAAATCGCCCACCTGTGGTTACACCACAGCAAGGATTCTGTCACCCCCGGAGTTGCCAGTGTTTCTGTGGATGTGTTTACAAACCCTGTGCTGTGGGTACTTCGTGGTGAGGCTGAGCAATGTCTTCAAGAGTCCCCCTTAGCTGAAACATTTCAAGGGCCACGCTGGGGCAGGTTGGGGTCAAAAGGTTTTGGGTGCGATTGTTGGCTGTGCAAAAGTTCGTTTCATCCTCTCCCAATTTGGTCTGTCCTCAGCTTTTGCCTAAACAGAGGGTGTGTTCCTCATCCTAAAATGAGCTGATGAAGGAAGATGCTGATGCTGGGAGGTGAATTGCTTGAGAAGTTGGTGAGCCTGTAGTGTGTAACCAAGATAATCTTTATCTTTCAGTACTTGTGGTAATCTGAAGGACACCTGAAGCTGCAGTGTGGGATTTGATAAGTGTAGAAGCATGAGTTCAAGGCATCCTCTCCGAAAATCAAATCTCAATTATGATGTTCGTTTTAAAGGAGTCGGATGTTTCATATGAAACTGATATGAAATGTTCATAGATTTGCTTTGCCTTTAAATAAGTTTCATTTCTTTTTTGTACAGCTCCCCCCATACAATGAAACAGTTTCATGTGGTATTAAATCCACAGGTAAGTTTCATGATGGTAAGAAATCAAGATTTTTTTTTTTTTAACTTCCAAGGTTGTGACACTTTCCTGAGATTTACTGTAACTTCTCTTTAAATACAATTGTTAGGACTTGCTAAGCACCTGCACAGGTATATATTAGGCAGGTCGTTTTTTTAAACTTCACTGAATGGTATCTGTGAGAGGTTTTGAAAATCCTGCATTGAACTTCAGCTAATTACAGCGGGCATCTTATTCCTCCTTCACTGTGCTACCCCCACAGTTAGAGTCCTGTGGAAACACTGTAGGATGTGGCTGTGAAAATGAGGGGGGCTGAAGAGCTTGAGTGTTTTCTAACAGTTCCAGCCAGAGTGCTCTGCAGGCAGTGCTCTGCTCTGTGCTCCCTTTGACTCGTTTCTGCCTGGCTTGGCTGTTCTTCTGGAGAATCCTGGTTTGGGGTTTTTTTATCTCTTGATGATGAAAGTGTGACTTGATGTAAAAATGAATCACAGAGTTCCCCTTTTAAAGCTGTGACACTCCCAGGTCTGCTCTGCCTCAAGCCCTACCTCTTACAGCCTGAGCTTACTTCAGAGTTGCCAGGAGTGGACAGGTAGGTGGGAGCTGCCCTGGGATCCTCGCTCTAAATAGTTTCAACTAAACTTCCACAGTATTTTAAACAGCAGGTAAATTAGTTTTTGGTTTTTTCCCTGAACCAGAGGAGAGAAAGCAAGCTGAAACATAGATGTGTATGAAAATGACTCCAAATCTCCTTAGAACATCATGGAAGTATCTGAACATTTCTCAAAAGTGCTCAAAAAGGGACCAAACTACAAATAAGTGTGTAAGAGCACCTGATCATTGTGGTTAGAGACTTTGTCTTCCTTTTAAGGATAAACAAGATAGGCAGTCAGAAAGAAGGAGCAGAGGTCTCATTTGAGAGCAGATCAGCAGCACTTCTGACAATTGAGGAGTTTGATTTCGTGCAGGAGCAGTTGTAGGACCCGGAGTAGTTCTGTGGAGTTAGAAAGGTTCTTTAAAAAGACTGTGTGGTGTGAATTGTCTGTTGGTGACAGGGGCATCCAGTCATCTATTGCTTTGTCTAACTGGATTTAAGTTTTGTTCTTTCAGACTGAGATTTTAATGTTCACAAGCCACACAGAAAGATGGTTTGTACAAATGTCTTTCAGATCATTCCTAGACCTTGAGAGAACCCCTCCCAGCCCTGAGATTAGGTAATGACAGCAAAATAGGTTTTGCTTGAGAAATGTCTTTAACAAGCTTGCACTGTACTGTGCATGCACATTATCACTGTGATGGCTGCATAGGAAGCTGTGCAAACTAAACTGGAATGCTTGGTTGTGCAGAATATTTATATTTATATTTATATATGATGACACACACTTGCCACGTTACCATTCCCCATAGTCTTCATTTTTTTCTGTACTTATCGTCAGTGTTTGACTTTATTACAGAATCAGAATATCTGTTCATACCTGCTAGGAGTAATCAAATCTAATATGCACAGCTCTGTTCACACTAATCAGTACTGTGCATTCACAGATTTTGGGGTTGTACACAGTCTGTCCTTGGAGCATCTGGTGGTGCTTGTTTCAATATGTGTGCCGTGTTGCTCGTGGCACAGAGATCTGTTTCAGTCCATTCAGAAATAGAGCTGTGAACTAGATTGAAATGAAGATGCCCTGAAGCGAAGTAGAAAGTCAAAACAAATAAGAAAAAGAGTTACCTCTTACATTTCTCAAATGAACTCGACACGATCTTACAGCAGATGAGCTTCTGCCAGTCATTCCACAGACCGACTGTACAGGAGCTACTGGTATTTAGTATTCTAATCCTGCCGTAGGGTGCAGAGATTAATTGCTCAGCTGTAACTTCCTAATTTATGTGTTAAATGCTACAACATCAGTTGTGCTCTTGGCGAGGTTTCAGCCTAGAATGTTCATTGTGCCATAACTGTAAGGGATGTGTTCTGTTTTCTGCTCCTCACTAGCCCTGAGTGGGCTTTTGGGATTGTTCAGTGTACAATAAACCGGTAAATTCACCAAAACTAGCAAAGATGCTCCCTGAGATGATGTTTTTTTGCCAGGTTAGCTTTGGGTCACACCGGTGCTGGGAGCTTGCTGGGGAGAGAGGAGCAGGGCAGGGATACAGAGGTGACAACTCTGGGCTCTGAGAGGCTCAGCTCGCCCGTGGAGGAAATCCACATTCTTTGTTTTGGAGCAATTACAATTGTTTTTAGCTTGGATTTTGGAAAAGAAGAAGTCCTGGATTATTTGAACCGGTGAAATGTGCCCAGTAATTCATTTCTATCAAGGCTGGAGGAATATTGGCTGTTACCAATTATTGCTGTCTGTGCTTTGTGCTGTTGTAACACAGGGCAGAAAGAACCAGCTCCTGGCTCGTGCTTGAGCTGAGGAGTCACACCATAAACAGATGAACTAATGAGGAATGGTTTTATGGATTTATATCCCTTAAAGCCCCCGGAATTTGGCATTTCCGTGCAGATGAAGCAGTGGCTGGTTTGGAGCTGTGTGTGCACTGCCAGCCCCTGGAGCAGGAGGTGCTGCAGGAGCTCTCCCAGCCCTGCCCTGGCTCCAGGCTGCTGATCTTTCCGAAAAAGAACTTCAGCCCTCTCTCCTGGGTGGTGATGGCTCCTCAGTGATTGCAGAAGTGGTTGGTGAATGGCAGACAGAGTGTTCAAAATGCTTGCTCACAGGAAGAGGGGGAAAAAATTAAAAATTTGAAATTCGCTCTCTTCCTAAGAGGATTTAGAGAAACCAGACGTGTGTGGAATTTGTACTCTTTTTCTAGTTTTAAAAAGTCTGCTTTAGTCTGACTGGCAGCAAGGTTTAAGTTGATACGTGACCTGTTTGTTTCTCATTTAGTCAGGTTAATAGATCAAAGCAGAAAAGCAATTAACATCTTCATAATTTGTTCATTAAATCATAATATGTTGGTATTGCATGGATAAGTCAGACCCCAACACACATTGATTGTTTGTTACTCTTCATTTGATATTCAAAAAGATAGATTCTTGTTCTTTTCACATTTTTAAAGCTAAGATATTTGTTAGCAGATTTTTCTAGGAAATATCCCGAATTCCAAAACTTATATTGACATCATACATCAAAATTTTCCCTATTAGATTGTTTTCCCATAGGGTTTCTCTCTTAGGTGTGTGAATAACTTCTTTTCTGGGAACTGTTGGTTGCCTTTTGTTGTGTTTAAAAAAATCCACCTCATTTTTAGTGAGTCTGTGTTGTACTTGAAAACATGTATTTGTTGACATGTCATGCATAATGTAAGTTGCAGAAAATCTTAAAAGTTTAGTGCTGTATCCACTGAATTCCTTTGGAATTAATATCTAGGGTTGTTTGGTTCTGTAGTAAGTCTTGAAAATTGGAAATACGTGTTTGAACTCCCATCTTAAAAATTGGAGATGTGTGTTTTAGCCCCCATCGTTGAGGAAACACAAAATATTAAAATGTAATGTCTTTGAAACAGTGATATGCATATCATAAAGACCTGCAGAGCTTTAAAATGTCAGCTTACCTTCAAAATTCCTGAAACTGTTCCATTAATTTTATATCTTTACCCCATAGTTACAGAAATAGTTGTAGCTGAAGTATTCTGTGTTACCAGTTACAACACATACATTTTAACAATAAATAAATTCCAGGAAATTGCAGAACTTGGTGACTGAAAAGATTGATACTGCAGCCTGCCATGAGAATATTTCTTAGTGTTTCTTTAGTTCCAGGGCAAATAAATAAATCAATAAAACAACTACAAAAAAAACCCTGTTCATAAGTTTTCAGTACATCTCCTTTGTACAAGCTGAATGCTGATTTATGGTGAGGAATGTGTTGTATTTCGTGTCGTAAAATACTGGACTCATATATATCATTACTCTCACATAGTAATAAATTTAATTGTGATAAAATTAAAGGAATCATAAATGAGCCTGGAGGCTCAAAAGTTTTAATTTTTAAAAGTTTTAATTTTTTTAATTGCAGTGTTCCATGCAATTACTAAATATATTTTTCAGTTATTAAGGATTATGGTAAATTATTATGATAAATCACACCGGGAAAGCCAAACCCAGCCCCTCAAAAAGCAAACTTCACACGTGGGAAAGTTAAAAAGGTGAAGACTCGGATTTTGTAATTGCCGCTTGAACAGACTGGCTTGAAAAAAGAATGGATTTAAGTATTACACCGCATTTTATAGGCAGTTATCCAGTAATTAATTTAATGCAGATTATTCCTACAGACTTTGGTCTTTAACAGTTTTTCTGAAGAGGTGAATTTAATCGGGGTTATGTGCAGGAGCTGTGCAGTGATTTGGAAATAATATAGCTCTGGTTAAGGAAACCTGAATCCTGCTCTGCTGTCTTTGAAAAAAATGATCTTTTGAAAGTCGTCGTGGTTGAGAATGAGAATTGCTTTTGTTTGGGGGAGTGTACTTTGTTTTCTGAGTTACAGAAAAGTAAGAGAGTGGTTTTCTTGCTTTTGTAGCTTTTTGATTCCGTGTGATTCTCTAACTGAGATTTGCTTTCTCTTGTCCAGGGGAGGAGTATCAGAGAATTGAATTTGGTGTTAATGAAGTTATTGAGACTCAGCCATCTGTCCTAAATAACACCGACTACAGTATTTCGAGTACTCTGAATCCTCAGGCTCCGGAATTCATTCTCAGCTGCGCCCCTGCTCAGAAAAGCCCAGAAGATGCTCTCAGCGACACCAACTACAACTCCATTGACTGCCAGTTCAGCGACCCCACCCTGGCTCTGGACAGCGGCCCCAACGCCGAAACCGACGGCTTGGCCGGAGGCCTGGGGCAGAGGGAGCGCAAAAAGAAGAAGAAAAGACCCCCGGGATACTACAGTTACCTGGAAGACGTCCCCGACGGCGTGGCAGGCCCGGAGGCGCTGCTGAACGNGGGCAGCAGGACTGCCGGCCTGGGCCGCCTGCCGCCCTCGGAACAGTTGTGCCTCGCCGCCGAGGCGGGCACGGACAGCCCCCGAAGGACAGCCGCCGTGCCGGCGTACGCCGCCGCCGAGACTACTGACCCGCTGCGCCTGGCCAACGGGCAAACGCCCGAGAGCCCCGCCGAGGACGCGGCTGCCAACGGCGTGGAGCTGCACGCTGTGGAGAGCACGGACTCGGAGCCAGCGAAGCCCGAGGAAGCTTCGCCTACTACTGAGGCGGCGGTCCCGCTCGCAGGATCGGGCCCCGTTAATCAGCCTGCGAAGTCGTGGGCTAGTCTTTTTCACAATTCCAAGCCCTCTGCTGCCACGTCTGTGGTCTATGTTGAGACTAAGTATACCCCTCCTGCCACTTCTCCTCTGGTCCCTGAGAAACAGGTTGAAGTCAAAGAGGGCCCTGTTCCAGTTTCAGAGGATCCCGTAGCCATAAAGATTGCAGGTATAGTTAAAGCACACGAGTGGATGTTACGCTGCGAGGGAATTAACTCTGCTTGTAGGCAGGAGTGTGCAATATTGATAGAGAGCATTCCTCTGGTAATGAGCTGCTGTTCAAACATGGTGTGAAGGATGTCGTTTGGATTAGCCAGTTTGTATCCCCCTGAGTAAACATTCCGACCAGGCATTGCCATGTCATTATCCCAGACACAGGGAGGCTATTCCTGTTTGTCAAACAACTTGTCAGCCAGTCTGTGGAAGTGATCCGTGGTTTCAAGCAGGCTGTGTGCTGTTATACAAAGGAATTCTCCTTTTATATGTTAGGTCTGTTCAGAAAATGCTGTGTTATATTATCCAGTACTTACAATTCTGTCGTGTATTCCCTTACAAGAAGAGTATTACTGTATTTATACCAAAGTAGCTGAAATTCCTGGGCACAAAACAACGGTTGAAGTGTGATGGCTACATAGATCTTACTTGGGAAATTCCAGTTCCGGAAATATCCTATTTACCAGTATGCTTTTTGAGGGGTCTGTCCTTCCAATTTAACCATTATAAACAGTTTTGCTTTATCCATAACCAGTGCTGGCTGTTCCCAGTTCAAGAATAACCCTAAGGAGCTGTCCAGAGGGGCAGCAGGACAAGGAATAAGGGATACAAAAGCTTTCACTCTTGGTCCCGTCATAGTTGAGAAATGCTGGAAGCTGCAGGAGGTTGGTTGTGCAGGTTCAGCCAGAAACTGTGACGTTCTCCCAGTTCGGGTGTATTTTGTGTCACTGACTCAGGAATTATTTTAAATCTGTGACGTGGTCCATGTGTGAGAAGGCTTTTTGCAGGGTCCTGCTGTTAATGCAAAAGCTAATTTACAGGTGCAATGCTGTTCTGAATGTGACAGCTTCAAGTCAGATTTCCACTCTGAACAGAAGCTGGCCTGGAGATGATGTTCAGAGTGCCCAGAATTGTGTGCTGCC
Organism: Donacobius atricapilla; assembly: GCA_013397315.1. Taxonomy (NCBI): domain Eukaryota; kingdom Metazoa; phylum Chordata; class Aves; order Passeriformes; family Mimidae; genus Donacobius; species Donacobius atricapilla. Next base: position 108,534 of record WBMY01002300.1, on the reverse strand, counting down.
TCTCCTCCCCTCCTCACTCAGCAATGGTTTCATCACTCAGAATTGTCTGTTGAGAGAAAAGCTGTCAGAATAATTGATATTTCAGTGTATTTTCCACTTAGGTCTCACAAACACTGTATTAAAACTATATATATATATATATATATAAAAGCAAGCAGGTGATTACAGTTTGTATGAACCCATAATGGAGAATGTTGTCTTAAAATCTCAAGCTATCATTTGGTAATGATTTTTAACTGAAAACTGTTTTGTGACCGTCATAAAGGTACGATTGCTTGCCATAAATGGAAAAGGTTTTTTATCTTGTCCAAGTTGTTCCAGCTGTAAGTTAACTTTCTGCACTTCCACTGTTTCTGTACTATTTTTTGCCACCAGGTGGGAGCAGAGCTTTTTATTCTGTCTTCAATGTAGTAAAACACAAATGTAACTTTTCCCCAGTTTTCTTCTGCACTTTCACTATTGCCTTGCTGTTTGGGCAGAGGAATAATCTGAGAATAGATAAAAGAGAGTTATCTGCTCACTGTAGCTGATGAAGGTAGGAGGTATTGCTGCAATTCCTGTCATTCAGATGTTGCTGATTTTGCTGTAAAATGTTTACTTGAAGGTCTGAATGCCATGTGATCAATGCCTTGCTCTGTAGAAAAAGGTGTTTTCCTTTACTTTCTTCACATGCACTTGAGTGTTCTCTGTCCTGTTTGGGAAACAGGTACCTGAGTGCTTTGTTCATCCACCCACGCTCAAAAACGTGTTACAGGGATTTCAGTTCCTGATTTCCAGACAGATCACCTGCTCTGTTCTGTATATATTTAATTTTAAATCTCCTGCCTCGGTGATCAGCGCTGTGTGAGGGTCTGTGTGTTTTCAGGTGTTTTCCCTGGGGCTGAGTTGAGATCCTCCTGTTGGATTTGCTGGGAATTCAGCAGCTTCAGCTCATGCCAGTGGGAATGAATTTCTGACCCCAAGTACCATAGGGTGCTGGACACAGGTGAACTCTGTGCCAGAGGTAGCTTGAGTTACCAGGCAAAATTAACAAATCAAATTAACAAACAACCCAGCGCGGGAGTGCTGAGATCCTTCTGCGCCGTTTTTATTTAGAGCAGGTGCTCAGCACACGAGAAGTTGCTTTTCCAGGGACAAATTGTTGGTTTGTACTTGAGTCTCAGCAGTTATTACAGGAGAGGTTAATGATTCACAGGCACCCTGAAGATAATTTAATGCTGCTTGATTCAACCTGCAGAGATCTGTGGCTCCTTAAGGCACAAAGACAGAAGATACACAAGATAAGGAGATGATCAGGAGTAGAAAATAAATAGACCAGACAAATTTCATGTTAGTCTTGATGAGAAACAAATACTGACGAGGTAATTTTAGCAAGTGTCCAAGATGTACCTGTTGTGCAGGTGCTTCACTTACATGTTTAGAAAGGGACAAATGTAGTAATTATGCAGCACAGCCTAATTTAGATGCTAGGACAAACATTTTAATAATATCTAAGAGATACTAAGGTTATAAATGATACTGGTAAAAAATAAGACTTCAAGACTTCACTTGCCACGTTTCACAGTTGGTCCCCTGCCATTATAACCTGATAATTAATAATGCCTTATATAATGTTGGAAACAAGCTAAAGAAATAAGTGATTGGAAAAATATCAATTCTCTGAGTAGTCTTCTAACTGTTCTTGATGATCTTAGGAAAAATTACAGTGAGGGAAACTGAAACAATTTTCTGAATCATGTTCTCTTGCAGTGTTTTCTCTGTGGATGGTGGAGGTAACAGTGCCCATAAAATCTGTTTACAGCAGGCAAGATTTCAGATGAGTCAAAGGACAGAAACTTTAAGATCTGACTAAATCTGGACTGATATAAATTAGAAGGAAGGGAATCCAATAAATGCAAGTATGGAAGGCACCAGAACAGAAACCAAATGCAAATACAGTGTGAAGAACTAATGGTAGAAGTATTAGAGAAAAGGATCTGGAAGTTCTAAGGAATTCATGAGTGTGTTTACTACAGCTGAAGAAGACAAAGGTTTTTTTCCCAAGTGTGTGTTAATACCAATTTACATGGAAAACATGGAAAACAACTAATTCTGCTGTTGCTGTTGAGGACTTGATGCGATGGCAGTCTTTGGGCATTCCATCTGAAGGAAAATTTCATAGCAGAGCAGCAAAAATGGAAATAACCATGTGGGCAAACGTGGAAAATTCAGTTAGCTTGTCTTGGATGATACTGGCGTGACCATGGCTGTAAATCCGGATTTACAAAACAAATTCATAAAGAAGGTGGTGATTCATAGTTCTGCCTAGACTAGTGATAAAATGAAATTAATTCACCTTGTAAGAAAGGTGTTCCAGTGTTACACAGTGGAAGATTTTTTCCTCATTGTAAAGGTAGATAAATGCCAGAGCAGGAGTTACGGAGCCATCCAGGGTCTGGGGGTTATAAACTGCAGAAGTGCCGCCTTTTGTACATTCAAACTGCATTCTTACAGAAGTGGTTTTGTTCAGGGTCATCCAGCAGTGTTGTCCTGGGGTTTTTTAATCATTGTCCAGATTTGAGGAAAGATCAGAGTGACAGAGAAAATATTCTCTAAATCAGGGCCTTAAGCCTGGTCAGTTCCTAACTTGTAACCACCTTCATCGTGGACACCGTATCCACAGGGCTCCTCTTTCATTAAACCTGGACTTCCTTTGTTTAGGAAATCACCCTGTTTAAAAAAAAAAAATGGAGAGGTAATTGTAACAACAAAACGCAATGAATGAACTTCAGCAGAATTCTTTCTGTTTACCAACAGAAATATCTCAACATTTCCTCATTTCACAAATCAGCACCCTCCAAAGGAAATGAATTTTCTGGCTGATGACATGAGCTTTCCAACAGGTTTTGAAATGTTAAGATTTTTCTCACGGTTTTAAGTGTATTTTTCTTCTGATACAGAAGAAAGAAGTTGTAAAAGCTCTTTCAGTTACTGTGTGTTAGATGTAAGCTGGAAATGCGCTGTTGAATGTAATTGCTGTACACAAACCCAAGTCTTCCTTAAAAGAACCAAACTCCCAGGAATTGCACTGGAGCCTGTTCACAGAGCATCTTTGTGACCACAAGAGGATGCTGAAGGTCTTCTTAATATCTTTATTTAGCATGGTGCAAAAATGGAGAATAAAAGTGTTAATGTAAAAAGTTATTGATAGACACAAAAAAATTAGAAACTTTTTCCGTTACTTTGATCTTGATTTTCAAAGATGAGTTATGTGAACAGAAATATTGTGTGTGAGCACAGTTCAAACGTTGCTGCTCTAACAGTGCATTCTGAAGTACTTTAGCAGTAATTCAATAACACATTTTAGCCCTCAATAGAAAAGAATCTTAATTCTGCATCTGTGCTACTTCATCTTCCATTTTACATTTCTTTGCTGTCTGCTCTTTCAGCTGGCACATTCTTTATGCAATGGACAACTGAAGGAAGCAATTTCTTTTTTTTTTTGTCAAGTTTGTTTGCTTACAGCTGATGTTATCTGCAGGAAATACGATCCTATAGACAGGGAGATAGCTTGGCAGTAGGAGGACGTGGATTTTGTTTGCAGTTCTGTCACCTCCTCTGCTTAGTTACAGCTTTGCTCGTCTATTTTTGTGCCTATATCATGTTATTTTATCTTTTTTAGTCCTGTAGTGAACAGCTCAAATTCTTCAGGTTAATAGCATATAAGAGCTTTAGAGCCCCTCACATTTATTATAAAAATAAATAACCCCACTGGTATACAATTGCTGTATTTACTTGCAATTGCCATTTTTTCTTGTATACACCGTATTTTGCAAGTTTAAAGTATATGGGCTCCAATATTTTCTTTAAACAGTTCTTATTTAGGTATCTAAATAACAGGTCAGGCTTCCTGGAAAAGCTCCCTTTGTTGCTCTTGGTTTCATAACTGGGACAGACTAATGTGCAGTGGTTTCGAAGTTTTAAACTTGGGCCATTTCTGAATGTTCTGAAAGCAGGAAAGAGTAGGAATTATGTTATGTAAGGCTGTTATCTCGTAGAGTTTGGAAGTGTTAAATAAAACAGCCTGTTCTGAAGATCAGGGGAACGTCTATCTGTGTGTGTTTGCACTGAGATTATTTTGTTGTAAGATAGTGGATGGTGAAACTTCGAAACTGAGACTGCTACGTTGGCTTCATCCCTCTTCAAAGCAGAAAAATGGGGGAAATGCTTCATAAAACTGGTGACAAGTGATTCCAGCTAATGGCATTTTATATCTGTGTATGTATCTGTGTAGCAAAATAAATAAAATACCTGGATTTAGGACCATCCCAATCAACAGGTCTTGTTTTGGAGTGACGGTGATCACGTTTGTATCTTCAGCTGATCCAAATCCCGGGATGTCTTCAGAGGAAGAAAAACGTCTGCTTTGGAATGTCAGCGGTGGTTAAATGGAGTGGAATCATTTCCTGAAGTTTCTGGCAATCTTGTTCAGTGATTTGAATTACTGTGTAATGCTGCAGCAGGTATTTGCTTAATGGCCACGAGAGTTTTGTTGATGCTCAATTTACTGTTTCTCATTCTGCAGAAATACTGGAAAATGTAAGACTAATACATAAACCAGTGTCTTTGCAACCCCGAGGGCTGATCAACAAAGGAAACTGGTGCTACATCAATGCTGTATCCTTCCCTGGGAAAAAATTAATGCTCTTAAATTGATAGTTTTATATTATATCTGTCAGAGTTTTTCTGGATTGTTCTGGTAAGTATTTTGTGAAAGTGCTTTGTTTTCCCCGATCCTGCTGGTGTGGTTAAAATATTGAAGTGTAGCAGCCAGAAATGCAGGGGGATTTTGGATCACTGAACCTGCTGTGCAGGGTTCCCCTGCAATCCTGTTTGCACTTTGTAACCTGTGTCAAAATATTTCAGAACTGAACTTGTCCTGACTGAAACGCTTGTAATTTCTAGCAGGGTTTCCCTGTGACTCTGTGCATCCATTTAAAGGGTTGTTTCTCTTTTGCACTTGAAGTAACTGTTCTTCCACTTGGGCTTTGTTTTGCAGTTTAAGTGGATCATTTGGGTTTGTGCTGAGCAGTTTGTCACTGTCATATCCTCTGTGTAAAGCCACATTTCATTTAAATTAATCCCACTACAGTCTTACATGTGGAAGATGGGCTTGCTCTTAATGAATTGAAGTTGTATTCCCCTGCAAAAATAACTTTTACCCTGAGGAACAGAATGCACCTTTCCTCCATGCCATATTATGATATTAATAAAACTATTAATAATTAAGAAAAATTGTCTGACATGTCAGCATGGCTGACTTTAAGTGACACTTGGGATACTTCCAGTGCTGATACTGCAAGTGAAAAATGTTAACATCAATTTCAAGCCTGATCATGGCAGATCCTAATAAACTATTTCTAGGCCAGTGACAGTGCTTTAAATAAAGCTTTTATCATGTGTAAGCAGTTTCACACTCTTTTGATTATATACACTGTGCATCTCAGCTCCCGTTTTTTCAATCTTGGAATTTTATACTGGAATTTATTGCTTAGTTTTTGCACACTGTGGGGATCAAATTAATCTCTCTTCTGCTGTTGAGACCCATCCCTGATTTTTTCATTTCCCTTTCCCTCCGGTTTTGTAGTGCATTTCCTCTGTTCTCTGCTCTCACCAAGTTGTGATGCTTTTAGAGAATTATTCTTCCAGCACATTCTGCAGTTTCCAGGTTGCTCCCAGCTCTTTGCAGTGCAGCATCTCTCACATCTCAGCGGGTTTTGCTTTGGTTGCAGGGGTGACTCAGCACCGTTAAATTTCAGCTGGTTTCTTCCATCCTTCTCAGAAAATGTGTTCCGGGTTATCTCCTGCCAATTTTGAATGGTTACTTCTCTAAAGTCATTCCTGTGAAAATTCTTTTCCCCTCCTGCTCCTGGGTGAAATGTTTCCGTACCCATTAGTTAAAAGTTTTTACCATGATTAAAATGTCAATGAAATCACTACATGTTACAAGATGCTGGGTTGTTTTTTTTTTAACATAACTTCTGTACATTATTGGTTAACATTGTGATAAAGCTTCATCCTCTTGGATTGATCTACCTGATGAAAATACAGCTCTTGTTTTTCATTTAGTTTTGCATATAACTGAATATTTGGTTAATACACAGATGCCATTTTCTGCATGTTTCCTTAATGCCACTGCATAGACCCTGCAAGCCTTGGTTGCTTGCCCTCCAATGTATCATTTAATGAAGTCCATTCCAATGTATTCCAAATCGCAGAGGCCGTGCACCTCCACGCCAATGCTAGACAGTTTGTAAGTAGCTTGGGAAAAAAGGAATAAAAGTCTGGGGTCTGACTAAACTCGTTCAGAAGTACCTGACAATGACTGGTAGAAGTTGATACGTATCCAGAAGTTTTTTGTGTGTTTTTGGGTGACGCTTTTGTTACAAACTTGGTGTTTTCCAACTGCTTGCCTTGTCAGGGAAGATAATTCCTGTTGCTTTGGGGGTATCAGTTTTGTGTAGTGTTTAATGTGCAAAAATGAACTGTGAGAGGTGCAAGGACCAGCCCAATACCTGCGTTTCACTGCAGTGATCAGGTGGATTTTGATGTCTGAACTTCACCCAGATTTCGTGGTGATACTCTTTGATTTTGTTTTGTTTTGGCAGTCAGGATGACAATTACCTAATTTTATTATTTGTTCTTCTAAGTCTTAAATTGCTGCTCATGTCCACTTGCTTCCCTTCTGTTTCAGTGTTCGTTTAATGAATGAGTTCACTAATATGCCTGTACCTCCTAAAGCAAAGCAAGGTGAGTGGGCACAGGGGCACAAAGCAGAAAAGGATGGGGAGAAGCCTTTGGGGTGAAGATCTGCGTGGGGGGAGCTGCTGCACCTTGGATTCTTTTCTGCTGCTTGCTGAACCAAGTGTACAAGTGCAGGAGGAGCTGGTTTTGTTGAAGGTTCACTTGTGAAGATGCCTTCTAAGAACATGCCCTTTCTAAGAAAATCTGTTGATACTCCCTGTATTTTCCTCCACTTCCATCCTTACATATTTCTAGCTGTTTATTTATCAGATTGCTCAATTCTGCTCCTTAAATCCTGAGCACTCACTGATTTGGAACAAAATGGGGCTGTAACAAGCCCCTTGAGCAGTTGGAGATTGCCTGCAGGAATATTATCCTGGCTTTTGGTTCCAGTGGGAAAACTTCAAATGTCTGATTTCTCCTAATACATATTAGAAGGCTCAGTGATGATTATGTACTGAGGAATAGCATAATATTTGATGCAAATAAATTATCTTAAAGGTTTCAGTTGTTTAATCTTAATTTTAAGCTAAGTCTGTTGTATTGCAAACTTGTAGAAACAAGCACATTCCTGAAACTATTCTTTATGTAACATGATCAGGAAATATCAGGAGGAGCTGGTGGTTCCAGTGATTTCCAAACGGTTCAGACATTTCTGTGGTTTCTTTCTGTAAAACAAATCTTACTGGCTTATGCAACTTATTTTACTTGTAGGTCATTGCCTCGCGTAGTTTTCAAGTATAGCTCTGAGGCCTTTTATTGCCATTAGGTGGAACATTCTGTCCAACTGTTCTTGGGGATTTTATTCTGCAGTGAATAAAAGTTGTCTGTTAGAATTGAAAATACACAAAAGGTTTAAGGACGTGTTCTTTGAGTACAAAAGAAATGCAAAAATGCAAATAGCACTAGAAGTGTTCCTTTATGATGGCTGTTGATATTCTTGTTAATCTTCTTAGACCTTTTCCTGACTGTGCGTTTATGCAGGGTGATATGTTTTAAAACAGTGTTTACAGATAAAGGTTTTGTCATAACTTCTGAGCTCAAGACCCCAAAATTACAATGAAACTATTAGTAAAAAAGGGCTGGACTCCAAACTACTGATATGTGAAGAGACTGTTCAGGTATAATGTAAAAAACCCTTTTATTTATTATTACTTACATTAATTCTCTTTGACCTTGCAGCTTTAGGTGATAAAATCGTGCGAGACATCCGACCAGGGGCTGCCTTTGAACCAACCTACATTTACAGGCTCTTGACGGTTATCAAGTCAAGTCTCTCAGAAAAGGTGGGACTTCAAATCCTTGCCTGGTGGAACTGCATTGCAGGGCAGCCACAGTCCTTAAAACTCTGCAAAGCCAAACCTCAGGCTCTGCTCAAATGCCACTAAAATGGGCTCGTTGAGAGCTCGCAGTAACGAAGCTCTTGACCGTCTTGGGACCTAAATTACGGGAAAATGTTAATTACAGGTTTGGCAGTTTGATATGTCTGAATAATGAAAAAAGTGCCATAATGTTCTGAAATGCCTTTTTGTGATGGACCTGCCGGTTGATGTACATTTAAGAAATGAGCCGTTGTTCATTTTTATGAGCAATTCAGCTAAGACTGATTGAAGGTCCAGAAGCTTCAAAATACCTGTTCAGGTTTAATTTCAGTATAAAGAAAAGATAATAATTCAGACTGTCCTTTGATTTGGCCTTGGTTTGACAGCAGCTTTCAGTAGTGGTTGTAAAAGAAGTGAGGGGAAAAGAATTCCAACTCACTCGTTAAATGGAATTTCTATTGAGAAAAATGCAGAATTCTCGTAGCCATTGTGGAGCTGATGTGTGTATTTACTGCTTAGCACAATTTGGGTTTAACTGGTTAAAAGAGCGTTCATTTTATAAGAAAATTTAAACATTATTTGACATAACTTTAGACTGAGTAGTTGCTAAATTAGCTGAATTAATAGGAGAAGGATGGATTTGTTCTGCGTCATGAACCTTCTATTGAAAGGAAACTGTGAAAATATCATAGAATTAATTGAAAAAAATATTTTGTTCAGGGCAGGCAAGAGGATGCTGAAGAATACTTGGGATTTATCCTCAATGGACTACATGAAGAAATGCTGACCCTCAAGAAACTTCTCTCTCCACATAATGAAAGTTAGTGGATTTTTTTTTTTTTTAATAGCCAACAGTTTATTTCAAATACTGTTTTTGTGTGGTGATGCTGCAATACAGAGTAATGTTTGGAGCAGATGTTGAGATGGGAATAGAATGCCATGTTTTAGAGGACTGGGACATAAGCAAATAATATTTTGTTAAAATCTGGATACAGTGAGTCCGTTCTGCCCAGTTTGTGGATGATCTGAAGAGTTACTGGGTTTCTGGAAAGGCACCGTGGTTCTGTCAGTACTCTGAAGGACAATAAGTCACATCCCTGGTTCTCCTAAACAACAAAAGTCAATGTTACACGTTCTTACTGAGCCCAGCGAAGCATTATTTGGGGCAAACTAGTTGATCAGTCGTCTTTGCCATTTATAACACCTGCAGTGTCAGTGGTTTTTGACTCTCCGTGGGACTTCAAAAATATATTAGTGTCTTCTTCACTGATCTTTAAACCAGCTGTTAAGGTCTTTCTTTTTCTATCTAATACAAACCAACATACTAAATTATTTGGGAGTTCTTACTGACAAAACTGGAGGAGAATTTACTTTGGAAGAATTACCAGAATTCATATGTGGAGTAGAATGCCAGTTTAGTTTATAGAGGCTTTAGATTGAACCTCCTTTACAAATAAAATCCTGCAGGCCTTAGCCAAGTCAGAATTCAGATCACTAGTTACTCGTTTCTCTTTAGTAGGGTAAATTTTTTAGGATATAAAGTCATACCATATTTTGTTCCTTAGCTGTGTTCAGTTTATAACCTCCTGACTTCGGCACTGGCTGGGAAAATATTTGCTAAGCCTTGGGTTCCCTGTAAAATACCTGTGCAGAAAAGGAGTTGTATTTAATAATGGCATAATTCTGTTTCCAGAATAACACTTCACTTTCTAATTTTCTACCCCATAAATTTACTACTAAAAATATGTCAAACTTTGCTATTTACATACAGTCATCAGTGAGCTGCCTTCTGTTAATACCTGGATGTGTCATGCTGGGAGCAAACCTGCAATAAGCTTGCCTGTCACTGTAGGACACCAAATCAGACCACACCACTCCAGAATTGGTCAGAAGGCTCAAAGACTTGAGTTTATTCAAAATTTGACCTCCTTATATCCTAGGTCACTAGAGCTAAACTGATTGGTGTTAGCAGTAACACCCATTCAATCACACTGGCCAGCACAGAGACATCCAATTGTCTCCACCTCCAAAGAAGAATGAAAACAAGACAGAGTTAGCAAAAAAATCTATTTTTGTTCACAGGGAGTTCTGTGAGAACTGAGTGTTAGAAATCCAAACATCTCAGGCTGAAAAACCAGGGCTACCCTTGCTCCCTTTTTTCATGTAAAACTAGGACGGATGAAAACATTTTCTCCTCAAAAAAACCATTCGTGTTGGACTTTCTTACCTCCTGTACTGAGGTTTTTTTGCCTTTCAAATCCTTTCCCTGCCTGGATGTGCCACCTGTCAAAAACCCCGCTGTCGCCCTGATTTTTTCAGCCTTCTCTTCTGTTTCACAGTTTCATGTTTTGGGTTCTTTCTCACGCTCTGGTCTGTAAACACTGGCCAGTGTTATTGTAGTTTCAAAGAAAGTTTTCATTCCTGTTCTTAGAGCTGTGGACAGCTGATGGACAGTTGTCTTGACCAACGGGATGGGGAGAGGTGCCAACCTTCTCCCCCAATCCCTGGCCCTTGTAGAAATACTATAAATAGAGTCAGACCTTTTAAAATAAATCAGATGCCTTCTGTTCGAAGTGTGAGTGTGTGTGTGTGTGTGTGTGACGAACTGCGTCACCCCGCTGTGTTTTTTTCCCTCTGCCACTCGCAGAAGTGTCGGTGTCCAACGGCCCCGAGGCGCAGAGCGTGGCCAAGGACGAGGAGCAGGAGGAGCAGGGGGAGGGCAGCGAGGACGAGTGGGAGCAGGTGGGACCTCGCAACAAGTCCTCGGTCACTCGCCAGGCTGACTTCGTGCAGACCCCAATCACTGATATTTTTGGGGGTCACATAAGGTACGGTACTTTTTCCTACAAAGCCTTGACTTGGCAGCGGCTGAATCTTTTTAAATGATTGAAATTAAATGAACAGATCTGAATTGGGTGTGGAAGAGGAGTTTGGAATATTTATGCTTTGAATATTGGCTAAGGATTCTGAAGCATTTTAGACCTACCTAATTTTTATGACCTCTGAGGAGTTTCATCTCATGTTGTAAGTGAGGATACTGGGACAGAATGAGATTTACAGAGGTAAGACAGTAAAACAATCAATTAAACAAACAGTTGTGAATTTTAGGTCATTCAGACCTTTCATGCTTCCCAGAGAAAGCTGTGTTTAATAGTAAAGAAATGTTAAAGGCAAGAGAAGTCTGGAAAAATGTAAATTGCTACAAGATGGTACTGGAATGAAAAGAATATGGGATGTCACTTCTGTGCAGGTCTGATACCAGACAAAGGCAGAAAGTAGAATCTGAAATAATATTTTTTGGAAAGGAAACCTCCTGACTTGTTTGGAGAGATGTATAATTTAAAATGAAAGCAAACACTTTCTAAAAACATACAGCAAAACAAAACTGCTAGACTTGAAGAATTATTTTTAAATTGGAGACAGACACTTAATTGCTGGTGTTTGACTCTCTGTGCTGCCAGATATTGAGTCTAGAAGTGTGAATAATGTGGGCTAGTGCCTTCTGCCTTGGAATTGCTCTGAAATTATTTATTCTGCTGGGTTTTGAGCCAGACAGCTGGTAAATAAAATTACATTTTCCATAGAATTTGGCAGACAGAAGTTTGTAGATACTGATGGAGTCCTGCATTGATGCTTCATATACCCAAGGTGGTGTTAACACCCCAGGTCCATTTACCAGACTTTGTCACCACTGTTCAGCTTTCTACATGGCTCCATCAGTTTTTATATTAAAAATACTGAGACGATGCAGTTTTCTGTAGAAGTCCACAGAAAATGAAATAAAGGTAATACAGGAAAAAGGCAAGAGCTTGCACTGGGCAGCAGAACCACGGGATCCCATCCAATATCCACTTTATTTGACCTTCACACCAGGGCACAACTCCCTACACAAACAGCATCCCATGGGAGGCTGGAAAGCTTCATCCTCCTGGGTGGAGATAGGAAGGACTGAATATAAAACTGCCAGTAGAATTCCACTAAATGAAAGCGTCAGAAACTGGAAAAATCCAATGGGAAAAGCAGTGAGGAAAAGATGATTGGAATTGGCATCTTTCGGCTGGGGAAACTTCAGGCTTGGGGATTTTTAGGCTGCCCTTGAGAGGCTTGAGTCTATTAAATGTCTATTTAGGCAAAATTACTTAAAAAACCCAGCCTATGGAGTCTTTCTTAGCAAGATGAGGCATAAGTGGGAAAGTACGAAATTTTCCTGAGAATTCTTGCTGTGCCTGAGTAATTTTTCATTGAAAATGATGCATTTTCCCATGTCCAGCTGAGATTTGTAATTATTCTAATAAGGGACATTGTTGCAGAAGTGATAACCCAGCAGAGGTTTTGCTTTCAAATCGATTTCTGCATATCTTGTGAAGAAAATGTCCTGAAGAGGTGTTACAATATAATTTCTGTTTTTTAAAAATAAGGGTGCTGCTGTTTTTCATGCATTCTCTTCCCTCTAAAAGAATGTTATGTATTTTCCCTCTCTGATACTATATATTTGCCAATATGAAGCTGCACTGGCTTTCAGTCTTTGGCTGAGTAAAAAGGGCTCTTTTGACTAACCCGAGCATTAAAATTAACCTGAACTTTAACATTTCCTACCTGACCTGGAAATATTTCAGCATGGCCAAATGGGTCAGAGCTGTGTTAATTGTAATTCTAGTTTCAATATATGACAACATAATAATTTATATACATGAACACAGTCTAGATGAAGAAAATACGAAGCATAGTTTATATTTCTTACGGCAAGATTTAAGCAAACAATTGAAAATCACTGTGAAATCTGTCTTAGAGAAGGGACTGAAAAAATTGTGTGATTCTGTTGGAGAATCTGGAATCAGCTGTGATTTTTACAGTAGAACACAGATAAGCACTGGCACTTTGCACTTGTGAAGAGCTGTTGGAAAACTCACAAAAAGAACCAGGAGGTGATTTTTTTTTTAATTCTTATCAAAATTTTCAGTATTTTTCTTTAAACTTGGGATGCTTCCCTAATAACTTTGCATAAATAAAACAATTCAGTTACAATCCCATTCAGAATACTCAGAGTAGATGTTAAAATCATTTAAATTGGGGTGAAATGCTAAAACTTGATGTTTAACCTTTATATTTGTGTGTGTCGCCTTGAATTAACAATAAATTGATTTCCGTAAGTACCTCATTCTTCCTCGAAGGTGCTGTCTGGTTGGACCTCACACTTGATTACGTTTTGATGTCTTTGTTTCTCCGCAGATCGGTTGTTTACCAGCAGAGTTCCAAGGAGTCTGCCACGCTGCAGCTTTTCTTCACGCTGCAGCTGGACATCCAGTCGGACAAGATCCGCACCGTGCAGGATGCCTTGGAGAGCCTGGTGGCAAGAGAGTCTGTGCAGGGATACACCACGAAAACCAAGCAGGAGGTGTGTTCTGGGCACCCCTTCCTCACAGCCAAGCGCGAAACTTGGAATTTAAAAGGGTTTTTGTAGAGCTCTGGCTTTGCAAAGAGCTGTCGGAACGCGCTTTAACAAAAGAGGTGCAGACCTTTTCCAAGTGTCCTGCAGCAGCGAAATGTCAGCTCTGAGACAAAGCCAGGCCTGTGAATAGCTGGGGTTTGAGTTGATGAAATAATTTATTGAGCATTTTAATGGAGAAAATTCTAAATTAACAGGCTGAACTGTGGCAAAGATACATAATATTATGTTCAATACCATAACTTCCTGATTCCTGGGGGCCGCCAGATGCTGTTAGTAATGCTGCAGCTCTTCAGATAAATACTTCTTGAGTTTACAAATAATACATCACAGTAATAATTGCAATAGAAAAGTACTTACAAGGAGGAGAAGCAAGACTTTGGGTTGGCAGTTTGAGAACTTGTGATAGAGGATAATAATTAACGTTCCCTCACCAGGGCCTTGCCTTGTTTCCTGTGGTGGGTGGTGGTAAAGGCATCTCTGGTGTGCAGGGATTGCTCACCTGGGAATTCCGTGAGCGCTGCTGGTAATTCTGGAATTGCAGGTGCTCCCTCTGACACTCAGGTCTGTAGTTTTCAAAATCCCCCAAGGGAGAACAGGATTAGATAAAGAAAGGATGGCTATTTCCCTTGAAAAACCAGAGATTAATAGCAAAAATTTGTTTATTTGAGTATTCAGAACACATATTCCTCCAGTTCTTGTCCACGTGAAAGAAACATTAGCAAGCTGATTTTGATTTACCACAAAGATCTTGTTTTGCTTGCCATTCTTTTTTTTCTTGCCTTTTGCTGCGAACAGTTTGAAGTTTTTGACTGACAACCCAGTGCTGGGTTGGAAGAAATGAGTGTTCAAATTTAGGTGCTGCATGATATTTCAGAGTTTGGATGGAAATGCAAGCACCCACAGTGTCTTCCAGATCTTTTTTTCTGAAGAAATTCAAATTGAAATAGTTGTTTTTGTATTAAAATTCTAGGAAAAACACTGAACCTACTGTCTGTAGAACCTTTGAAAGAGATAATATTTTTCCCCATGAATTTCTATTCAAGTAGGTTCTAGCAGAATCAAGCCATGTATTGAAAAATAATATGCTCATGGTTACCAATAAAGAGATTTTTCTCAGTTAAAATATGGAGAAAAACCTTCAGCAGTTATTTTGAGAAATATTTTTATGTCTTCATTTCTAGGAAGGCAAAACATTTTTCTTCTGCAATTCTGAGCTCGGCTCCTGGTTTCCAGGCAGAAATTTTGTGGATTGTTTGGTTATAATTATATAAAATCACTGTTTAGTAGAGAAAAGTGTGGTCAGAACTCAGGTTTTTCTCTTTGAATATACCAAGTTCTCCTTTGAAACAACGTTAGGGTTGAAGATCCAGTGGGCTTTAAATCACAAACAACCATTTATCATAAAGTAATACTGCAATAACAACAAATCTGGAGGGTTTGCTGCTGATGTATTTAACATGAAATACTAAAGGAGGAAGTTTGAGGAGGTAACAAAAGATAACAGGTTTTCTTCCTCTCCGGGCTCGACATTTCTGAGCCTGAATTTCAGCTTGCTGACCATTGCCGGCTCCTTTCCCAAGGGAAAGCTGTCAGCAGTTTTCTCTTTTCAAAGCATCTCTCTCCGTTTCTCAGCACAGGCTCAGCAAACAGTGTTCCCTTTGCCAGAACAACTGTCCCAGGGGTTGTTTCCTATTCCTGAACCAATGGAGAGCAGTGTCAGTGCCATGGAGCAATAACAGACCTTTTTACACAGCGTGTTCTAAAAGAAACTGCTGGGATTGTAAATAAAGCTTCTTTCTCTCCTAACAACTCTATGGAGTCAATCCATTCTGTGTCCTACCGTGACACTTCTCTGGATTTGTGTGTCAGGTGGAGATCAGCCGAAGACTCACCTTAGAGAAGCTGCCCCCCGTCCTCGTCCTGCACCTCAAACGCTTTGTGTACGAGAAGACCGGTGGATGTCAGAAGCTGATCAAGAATATTGAGTACACTGTTGATCTGGAAATCAGTAAAGGTAAAAGATTTATGAACAGAATTTCCTCCTCTTCATGTTGTATTTCCTGCCAGTGTCTGTGTTTTCATTTTCTCCCACACAAGGTTTTGTATTCATCGTTGTCTGAAAATTTGGTCGTTTGGGTGAATATTTTGTGGAGGTTTTTTATGGTGGGAGATCTTAAAGCCTTTGGCACTTCCTAGACAATGGGTTGGCGAAACGAGAGCTTCCTGTGGATTTCTGGAGTAAGGATATAGGCTGCTGAGGGCAAATATGGGAAATGATCCTCTTGGAACTGTGTTCCCTGGCTGTAGAAGACTGTTGCCAATATTGGATATTTGTGTCACAAATTTAATTCAGAGAAGTGTCAAATTATTTCATTAATGAGTGGCTGCTGGAAGGAAATGAGTGTTGTATTGAAAATGCAGCCTGAAGGGAGACAATCCATAGTGCAGAGGTTAAACTTTATTTAACAAGTATCCTAGGAGATAGTGACTTTAAATAGTGTGAGATTGGAAATTGTCCAGCTTCTGAAGCTTGCCAAATTACTGCCTTTTGTTTTGAGCTGACAAATGGGACTATTAGCCAGCCAGTAGCTCAAGCAGGAGTAAATAAAATCAGTGGATACTCATATCTCAGCTGAGATCTGCACCTTGTCAGGCATTGCCCTTTCGTTTTACTTAATATTTTATTTTGCAGTTTTCCTTTAGGAATGTAAGCATGACTTGGAATCTGAAATTGATTCTGTCCTTGCCCGAGAGCAGGAATGAAATGGGAAAAATGGAATAGTCTGTTCTTTTACTCTGTCTTTTTTTCCCTTCATTTTTGGTGGTATTTTTAAGCCTTTCATAAACCACAATATTCAGCAAACCTGCAAATTTGCTCCCTCAATTACCAGTTATTAGAACCATGACCATTCTTTAAAGGCTGCAGAAGAAATTTCAATTAAATGTTCTCCTTTGTGATAGTGTTGGTTTCTGTGAAAAATAATTGATCCTCTTGATACAGAATTTCTAATGTGTGACTCTTTCCCCTCCTCCAGAGCTACTATCTCCTGGTGTGAAAAGTAAAATTTCCAAAGGCCAAAGAACCTACCGGCTCTTTGCAGGTATTTTATCTGTGTGCTCCCTCTATTGCAAATGCACATTCTGCATATGGAATTAGAAACACTGGGTTATATTCAGTGTTCTTTTAAATTGCACTGAAGTAGCTTGTGGGTGTCAGAGTCTTGTGTTTAGTGGGATTTGTCTAGAATTGGGAGGTGGAGAAACACTGATTTGGCCAAGGGCTGGGAGTGCCAGGACAGGGGGAATGACATTGCAGTGCCAGAGGGCAGGGTTAGGTGGGACACGGGAAGAAATCCTTCCCTGTGGGGTGGGAAGCTGCCTGCCATAAGGATGGGGCGGCACACAGGGGCCTAAGGCAGCTCCTTGGTTTTACAGCCAAGTCCCAGGGCACTCCCAGTTTCCTTCACTTTTTCCAGATCTAAAGATTATTTGAGCCGTACAAAGCTGAGGTGTTCATCCCACCCAAGCCTCTGATGCCGTCCCGTTGGGATTGACACGGGCATTGAGTGCAGGCAGCTGGAAAATCCCATTTTCCACCTCCCCACATGGGCAAACCAGTCCCAGTAACCATCAGAAATACTGCCAGGGGAATATTTGGGATGAAGAGTTGTCTCCTAGGACACATGGATACTTCCTTCCCTGGGAGGATGGGGGAACAACCTGGCACAGGGTGCCCAGAGCAGCTGTGGCTGCCCCTGGATCCCTGGCAGTGCCCAAGGCCAGGCTGGATGGGCTTGGAGCAGCCTGGGATGGTGGGAGGTGTCCCCATGGGGGTGGGATGGGACGAGCTTTAAGACCCCTTCCAATCCCGAACCATTCCATGTCCACCTCTGGACTTCTCCAGCTCCCTTGGGGCTATCCCAAGGCAGCACACGGAACAAAGCCGAGCTTTTAGCTGCCATCCTACCACCCACACCCCCCAAACCCAGGGAAACCCCACACCCCGAGCTCGGGGGGCATCTCTGAGTCCCATTTCCCCCCTCCCCGTGTCCCCACAGTGGTGTACCACCACGGCAACAGCGCGACGGGCGGGCACTACACCACGGACGTGTTCCAGATCGGCCTCAACGGGTGGCTGCGCATCGACGACCAGGCCGTCAGGGTCATCCACCACTCGCAGGTGGTGAAGGCGGCCCTGGAGCGCACGGCTTACCTCCTCTACTACCGCCAGGTGGACCTGCTGTGACCTGCCCGCCCAGCACCGCTCACCTCTTCTCCTGTAAATGCTTTTCTGAGTGAATTTCCTCCACTCTTTTATTTTTTTTTTAATTTTTCCGGGTTTTTTTCCCCCCTTTTTATTTTTTTTTTTTTCTCTCCCCTTGCAATTATGAGATAGAGCGATAAAGGAAGCTGCCGTTTGTGCACAAGGTAGTTCGTGTTGACTTTTTTGACTTGGCGGAATGGAAGCCTCGTGAATCACACACACACACACACACACACACGAGAAAAAATATTAAAAAAGAAATTAAGTTCATCCGAGTTAATGCTGAATCCTAAGAGAATAAAAAGGGGGTTTGCATTAAATTCCCACTTTCTAATTGCGTAGTAGAAGAAAACCCTGCACCAGCAACAGAACTTGTAGATTTCTGTGAAAATGTTTTATCTTTACTTCAGTAAAAAAAGAAAAAAAAATTAAAAAAAAAAAAAGAAAAGCTCTCTCTTATTCCCCAATAGTTTTTTGATAAGTGGTAAAATATGAGCTGATGTGTATGAGATGGAAATGGTCCTTTGTGCTTCAAAACATGTACAAACTGCAGAGTTGCTGGTTCCTGATAGGAAGACACATTTTAATAATTGTGCGATGAGAAACTGCTTAAGTACACATTGCAGATCAAATATTTGGAGTTAAGATGTTAGTCTATATAGATGGGTGATTGTAACTTTATTGCTATTAAGAAATTTCAAACTGCATTTATGCTTCTGTGTACATGAAATTAAGAAAATGGGCAAAATAATTAAGATTGATATTTCTTTAAGTCTGCTTTGTTTAATTTTGCTGTCTGCTCTCCTATAATGTTGAGTTCCTAATTGTACACAGTTTAGTGATACCTAGAAGTATAAAGTTGTCGCCCATCAATAAAAGTCACAAAGTTGGTTTAAGGTGTGTGTGTGGGTTTTGTTTTTCCTCACAAAGGGTGAATCAGACCCTTGGAAGCTCCAAGGGTTTCTCTGTAGCCCTTCTCCAGGTGGAGGGAACTTTCCCCAGATGAAGTGGAGATGATTTTTCTTTGCTTTTATGACTTTTTTGAAACTCGAGAAATGTTCCAGTTTCACATTCAGGTGGAAGTGAACTTGGAGGGGAGAGGGAAAGGGACGTGGCAGTCCCAGGGCTTGTCCCCTAATTCGGGGTTTTCTGACTCTCAGAGTCTCATACCAGGGTTTAAAAGATGAGATGGAACCTGTGGCTCGCTCTCCGAAGGTGTTTATTCTTTTTCTGATCTCAAGGCCTCACAGCAGTCTCAGGGCACTGAAGGAAAGCAGCCACAGGAACATGGACACAGAGTGCAAGGTCGTTTTTAAAGATTTCTAACCCAATTAACTCTAAAAACGTGCTGTATTTACAGGTTTGTGCCAATTACTGTCACCTATTCTAAACATGCAATTTCTACATCAAATCCATCCCACCAATGTCTCTGTGCCACCGTCACAGCAGGAGGAGAAGACAAGAAGAAGAAGAAGAGACACCGCCCAAAATTCTCCATCTTGCTCTGATCTACTTCCATACTAAAAACTCAAAACTACAAATTTTCACCCTGTGACAAACTAAACTACTGTTTATTTCAAATCTTTGTTGTTTTCAATTCGTCTGTGCGTGTTGGAAGTTTTTCCCATGGACTGAGGTCCAAGGCAATGCTTTCCTGGGGTCCCAGCCAGGGTCTAGGAGCCCCCAGGGCAGTTCCAGGGGTTTTCCACATGCCCTGGACAGGGCTGAGCACTGAGGAGAGGGGATGAAATTCCTTCTGTGTCCTCCTGGAATACCCTGCGCTGCTGTTTCTGAAGTGGATGATGTTTCGTTTGTCTCTTCTTCAGCCAGCTGACGTTGCCCTGGAGAACTTCTGGTAAAAATATTTCTTTGATCAGCTTCCTGTTGCTCTCTCTAAAAGACTCCTATATATTATTTCATTTTTTGATGATAGTGATAAGTCCTTATTTCATCATGGGATGGTGGAAGCTCCCTGACTTGTCCTGACTCGTCTGATCCTCTTGTGCTGTCCCACACGGGGAGGAGTTTCCTGCCCAGAGGCTGGAGGAAGGAGCAGCCCACCCCCATGGCTCTCTGGGGTGGTCCTGCTCTGCTGAGGAAGTTTATTGATGTTCTGGCATCGTTTTGGAAGTTCAAATGTATTGTTATGTTTTTGCTGCTCATGCGTTTTAGTGTTTTTTGATTTACAGGTGGTGACTGCTTGTGATTTTGGTGACATTCCTCCAATTCCAAAATTTTCTGTTCAGAGCTCACTTGGATTTTTGGCTGTTTGCAGGGAAAACCTCAGCTCGTGGAGCTGGGCCTGCTGCAGGGTTGGTGCTCCCAGGGCATCCCCGTGATGGGAATTGCCCCAGAGCCCCACTGCTGGGAAATTGAAATCTTGAGGAATTGGGAGGTTGTTCCAAGGAAGAGAGAAACCCGGTTTTGAACATTCTGTGCTGTGCTGGTTATTTTTCATTCCGTTTCTGGAACCTGGTTGAAGTGGTTTTCTGTACCGCAGAAATCCTGGTTTTAATTAGTCCTGTGCCTGTGTTGAGTGTTTATTTAGCTCCATCTCCAGTGCAGTGTGAAAAAATGCATTTCTGATAGTGCAGGTTAGCAGGAATAGCCCAGAGAAAACTGCAGGTGATCAGTAATTCATGTATTACTTAATAAATCTTATATATGTTACTATTTTAATGAGTCATTGCCAGTTTCAAAATCAAGTGTTGAAATTCTCTCAGTATGACTTGGAATTGTCTCAGTATCACTTAGAAGTGAATTTTCGCATTTTTTACTGAGGATATTACAAATGTGTTTGTCACTAAAGTCCTTCTGCAGTGTATTAAAAGGGAAATAAAAGTATGTGGCAACAGTGATGTGGACACACTGCCACAATTTTTATTTTCTGTATTAACTCCTCCCATTGTTGCAAAACAAGGGGCTTGCAGCTTTTGATCATTTGCTCTGTGTGTGATTATGTAAAAAAAAAAAAACACCCACGGTGATACGCCGTAAATCCGGTGCTTGTTTACTGAAGTTTAAACCAGAGTTTGAGAAATGTTTTGTGTTTTTTTGATGCACATTAAGACCTGAAGTTTTCAAAACGCGAAACTGGAGGTGCAGGTCCAAAGGGCTGTGGGGAAAACCTTGTGCCGTGACCCAGAGGTGCAGGGGAAGGGCTGGATGGGCCCGGGGAGGAGGATTCTCAGAGCCACGAGGTGTTTGGGGCTGGGGAAGGTGTTTGAGGTGGGAAAGTGCCGTTTGTTTCCCACAACATCCTCTGGAGGTGATGTCCCCCGGGGCTGGGGCAGGGGTTCCATCCCCAGAGCTGCTGCCCAGACAGATCCTGAGCTGCCAGCAGAGGGTTTGTCAGTGTGAGAGTGCTCAAAATCCGCTGCTTTCTGCTGGGAGTGGAGAGCGTGCAGGGCATGTCCCCAGCACAGGAAGATTTGTGCACTTGGGGGGTTATTAATGACCTAAAGGATTTTTTGGAGATAATTAATGTTGGGGAATAGCCAGATGTGGTGGCTGCAGAGCTTGTGAAAGCAGTTCACCTTCTGGTCCGGGGTGAAATCTCCAGAGATGGGTGCTGGGTTAAGCGTCTGGAGCTGTTCCAGTCTGCAGATGTCACCAGGGAATATGGGGACAAGGTGAGGGGTTTTCATGGAATCCCAGACTGATTTGGGTTGGAAAGGACATTAAAACTCCTCTGGTCCCACCCCCAGCCCTGGGCAGGGACACCTTCCCCTAGGCCGGTTTGCTCCAAGCCCTGTCCAGGCTTGCCTTAAACTCCTCCTGGGATGGGGCAGCCACAGCTCCTCTGGACAACATTTATAGAGAAGGATTTTGTGGATTCCAGTTCACGTTTGACTTGCACTTAGTGCCGTCAGTGGTGCCCCCTAATTTTTCTGAAATTGCTGCAGCTTGTGTCCTTATTTCATTGATTTACACCAGCTTTTTCCTGGTCACCGATGAAACAGGACAGATTTATGGGAGTTGTTTTCTTGCTCGTCATCAGCTGGTGAAGCATTTGGGGGAATCTTCTTTAGCATGAGAAGGTGGAGAAGCTGCAGATGAGCCTGGGTGGTCAGTCCAGGCTACCCCAAAACAGGAGAGCAGCAAGAAAGAACAAACAGGGGCTCACAGTGCCAAGTAACGGTTTGGGGATAAATCCATCAATGGATTTATACGGATTTCCCTCCTGTGATTTGGATCCCCACAATCCAAATCGTCATTAACACGACTATTAATTCACCTGCTGGAGTAGCCTCTGGGTTGCGCGGTGCTCAAGAGAGGGGCATCGCCACCCTGCTGGAGCGATGGATGTGGCAGGGATTTCTTGGCTCCCTCAGGTGAAGACCCAGCCCAGGCTGGAGGGGGACGTGGGCAGGCACAAAGGGGGTGATTCCCCAAGCCTGCCCGTGGCTGCGCCCGTCAGGAGCAGCTCAGGGGCTGCTGCTCCCGCTGTGCTCCTGCTCTGGTGATCACAGAGAGATTCCTGCCGCTTCCCTGCCGCCACTGCCTTCTGCACCCTGGTCATCCCCCTGTGCTCCCTGTGCTGCGCAGCAGGAGCCCAACCAGGGAATCCCCCGCAGCTCTGCTGCTCTCGCCCTGTTCTCAGCCTGCCCTGCCTTGGGAAATAAAGGGGCATTAATTCCAGGGGAGATGAAGACTCTCTGTCTGCCTGGGCAATTAGGAGGGCACAGGGAAATCTGTGTCTCTTCCCGGGCATTGGCTACTCCATTAAAAGCCTCTCTGCTAATATATACTTATATATGCAGCCTGCTTTATGTGGCTTTTACCACATATGAAATGGAGACGTTATAATCAAGGCAGTAATAACGAGGAATGATTAAAAGTAACTTCTGATTGTTTTGGCTTCGGTGGAACATATGACCCCAAGCTGCTGACTCAAGACGAAATGAGGTGGGTAAAAATTCTTGTTCCAGGCTGTGCTCATCCCCGAGCACAACCAGGCCCTGTGTATGTCTTGTACAGTGAAACCATCCTGGTGTATATTAAAAAAAAATATAAATTAAAAAATCAAATCTTTGTAAAGCAGCCAGGTCGATGGAGCAATCAGACAGCCCAAACCATCCTACAGGGATTCATTTCCCATAGGGATATTTGTGGAGATTACAAAATCCCAAATTCCTCTGAGGTCTGGAAATTATTTGTACGTCGGTATGAGAGATGTAAAATGAGTTAATTCAGCTTTATGGTAATTGGAGTGAGCAGCACCTTCTGAGGGCTGTGAGTCAGGGCTGGGGAGCTGCGTGGTTTCGGGGTGGCAGCCTGTGTGGGGGCACGAGGGTTCACTGTGTTGGGGTGAAAATTCGCTGTGTTTTGGGGAAATTAGGAATTGGGGGGGCCTGCAACATCTTTCAGCTAATTAAGTAAGACTACAGCAAGCTCACTGATCCAGAAGGAATCCTAAGAGCAAGAAAAAAAAAGAAAAAAGGAGTGGACACAGTTATTTTAGAGTAAAGCAGTGCAGAACCTTCTGTCAGCCCAGTTCTGGGTGGTCTGTGAGTTGCCGTGTTGGTGTCAAAGTCTGAGCTTTTTTGGGGGAGCAAACTGCCCTGACTGGCTCCTGGCAGGGCAGCAGGGCCACGTCCAACTGCTGGACCACGTTTTGTTGGTTCCCATTCACGGTTTGTTTGGAAGTAAAGAGAAACTCTTTGTAAATAGAGCTGGAGAGGGTGGGCAGCGGGGAGGGCAGCCTGGGGGGCTGGGGCTGCCCGGTGAGGACCGGCTGCACCCTCCGCTTCAAACGGGCTGCGAGATGCAACCCCGGTGATGACAGCCTGTTCCTTCTTGAAAAATTCTCGGGAAAACGGTGTCAGCGATGGAATCAGCCTCGGTGCCGAGCTCAGAGGGTGCTTTTCTTTGCTCGGGGCAGTGGTGCTCTCCCAGCTGCCAATATTTGCTCCTCTGCTCCCGCCCTGTTGAAGGAGTTTGATAAATGTCCCTCTGCTCTCTGAGCGCCACTGATTTTATAAACCTCTGGGAATATCTTGTAAACTCCCTGCAGTAAACAGTAAATAAAAGTGGTTGGTGTTTTGCCTGCAGAAATAAATATTGACTGGTTAGAAGTGGGATGGGGCTTTTTTTTTTTTTTTAAATTTTTTTTTCCTCCTAGGAACCGTGGAAAGAGGACGAGGCAGTGGATTTGGAAGACTCACAGCTGCTTTTCTTGGCTGTGCCCGCTCCCAGGAGCTGGGTGCTGGGCTGGCCCCGTGCTGGGTGTGTCCTCGGGGGGACATCCCGGGGGAACATGCCGGGGGATGCACTGACCGGGATGGGGACCCCGCGGGGGCTGGCGCCCGCAGCAGCGCAGGGGGGCCGTGACGCCCTCACCTTGTTACTGCACTGGTTTGGGGTTTCCTGTTTGTTTACTTCCAGAAAAAAAGGAAGGAACTTTTAGCTTGTCTTTTGCTCAATCGTTTCCTTTCACGGTGAGTAAAAACCGCGGAGCTGGATGCCGAAGCCGGGGCTGTTGGGACATCGGCAGAGGTGAGTCCTGCCTGCGCGTTTCACCGAATTTTTGCACTCCCTGTTCCCTGTAGCTCCCGCTCTTGCCCCAGAGCAGTGACTGAGCGGGGAATGGCAGCGCTGGGAGAGCTCCGGCAGCGAGCTACAGAGTGCCATTAATCTGCTATTCCCAGCAAAACTCCAGCTCTGGAAAACGGGGGATGCCGCCGTGGGGTGCGCTGGAGGGGCTGGAGCTGGGAAATCAATTCCCTGTGAGCAGCAGGAACGGCTGAGCCGGCAGCCGCGGGGAGGCAGCTGCCTTTAGTCCCTTGCGGAGATCATTCCTCTCCGGAATTCCCTCTCCCCCTCCGGAATTGCCTCTCCCCGGCCCCCGGAGCCCCTCTCCGGGGCGTCGCGGTGCCCCCTCGGCGGGAGGATTCCCCTGGCCCCTGCAGCTCCCGGCGGCTGCTGGGGACAGCACAGCGAGCACTTTTATAGGGTCAGGGGCTGCCCTCCTGCTCCTCCCGCCTCGGGGAGGATGGTCCCGCTCCTCCGAGCCCCAGTGACCGCCCTTGAGCTGCTGCCATCCCAACCAACGCCCCTCTCCTCCTGCCTTTCCCCCCCAGCCTTTTCCCCTCCCTCCCTTCTCGTTATTGCTCCCCGCCCGCTGTCGCAGGGGATGGTGCAGGGTTCTCCCCTCTGCCTGGAGAGCATAAATACCGCTGGGGAGCTCCGGGAGGCTGCACTTGGTCCCAGTTGCTGAGCCGAGACCTTGCACATCTCGCACCTCCTGAGGCTTATTCCGTCCTTTTCCCCCCACTCCTCCTTTAAATATTCCAGATACACTAATTTATTTTCCACAAGCAGGCTTGGAGGAGCTGCAATTACCCGGAGACTTGGGAGTACTCAGCAAGGTAAGCGTAAAGTTCGGTCCTGGCTTCTGAAATGTGGTTTTGGGGCTGGGGGGTGCAAGAAATAACTCTTTAAGAAGGCACAGTTTTAGTAACTTCTCCAAGAAGTCGCCTGGATGGTATAAAATAACACAATACTGTCTGAGCTTCCCTCATGTGCACTCTGCAGAACTGAATGCAAGATTAACAAGCATTAATCTGGAATGAATGGGAGGAGTTTGCAAGTACAGGAGTGGATTTCCATGCAAATAGAAAATACCCAGGGGATGCTGTTGCCGTCCCCAGGAGCTGATACCTGTGGGCACATCGGTGTGCTCCAGGCTGCCCGTGTTTGTGCAGCCCTGCTCTCAAGTCCTGTAGGGAAGGAATTTCAGCGTCACCACGTGTGGTGGCTGTTACCTGTGGGTTTTCCATGTGGTTTTCCACAGAAACTCCCCCACTTGGGCTCTGTGGGAGTGGACTGAAATGGAAGATCCAGGTGTTCTGGCGCATGGCCTTGGAGATGCTGAATCTGTGTTCAGTGCAGTGTGTCCCTGTTGTCCCGTGTCTAGGAACTTGTCACCCTGCTTGTCTTTGGAGGCCACCACGATTCTGCACAGCCTGGGCTGTGTGCATCCCAGGGAGAGAGATGACCTGGACGTTAGTGCATCACGCTGTGACGTTATCCCTGGATTTCTTTGCACAGGTTAAAGCTGATCCCAGGCTAACCCAGGCTAAAACCTGATCCCAGGCTAACTCAGTTTAGAAGCTGATCCCAGGCTAACTCAGTTTAGAAGCTGATCCCAGGCTCAGTTTAGAAGCTGATCCCAGGCTAACTCCCCTCTGTTTTGCCATTTTAAAAGCTCTCCTGACATCCTGAGCTAACTTTGCACTTTCCTTCCTTATCAGCTGGTGCCATGTGTAACTCCACAGGCCCTGGGATGTTTTAGCTGCAAATGTCACCCATAACCCAGGAGCTGGCACCCACCCATGTGCTGCCAGGGAGGCAGTCAAAGCTCAGTGTCCCAGAGGAATAAGGTGACATGGGGACATGAATGCAGGATCAGCCTGCATGTGGCTTTAGCAGAGTCCCTGCCAGGCTTCAGATGAGACCAGCTCTCCTGCTTGCAGTGCGAAGCAGACACCATCCATTAGCTGGGGAAATAGCTTTCTAAAAATAATCTTTCCCGAAGTCCAGTGCTGCACTTTAACTCCCTCAGACCCCAGAAGAAGGCCTCCCATTTCTCCCCCCTTTGGACAGGCTTTACAGCATATCCAGGAGTCCTTTTCTGCTGACTCAGTCATTTCTGATGGCTCCCAGATGTTCACCTGGCACCAGCGTCAAGGGCCTGATGTGTTTAAAGGGAGACTGTGCTCCTCTTGAACCCTTGGAATAAACAGCAGAGGTTCCTCAGCTGACTGTCAGCTGATAATTTTCTGTGAATAGTGTCAAACCCCAGCTCAAAGGCAATGTGATTTCAGCCTCCCCGCATGAGGCATCGCCCCAGCCCTGCAGGGCACTGGGGCTGGCTGGCCTGGAACACACACCTGAGCATTTCTCTGCGCCTGGGCACCAGGGTGTTGAGAGGCAGCTGGATGGGCGTCTGAAATCCGTGAGAGCTTTCTGAAACGTGAGCCACTTCCAGCTGCTCTCAATTAATCTGGCCAGGGAACTCTCTGCTCCCCATCCCTCTCTGATCCTTTATCCTCCGTGGGATGCTCAGCGCTCCTCACCCCAAGCCGAAGCAGAGGAAGGCACTCGCACACCCCGAGTGAAATAGAAGATAAAGCCAAAGTGACCTAATTTTAAAGAGGTGCTGGTACCCTTTTGCTGGCAAGTGGGAGCCAGGGAAGCACATCCCGAGGAATAATGCACCATCTGTTGGGAGGTTTTGGCTGGCTGGCCGGGCCAGACGCGCTGGCTTCGCTGCGGAGCCCCGAGCGGGGCAGCTCCTCTGGCTCTCCGATGCTGCAGCTGATTTTTTTTTTTCAATCTGCCCTTTCTGAAAGTTCAGTGTTTGCCTTAGATGGGTGGTGGATTTGGGCTCCTGTTCAGCAAAGGGCACCCGGCCAAACGAGGGGTGCAACGGCCGCCTCTGAGCGCCGGCTGTTCCTGCCGGGAGAGCAGCCGGGGCTAAATGGCCACATTGTCAATGGCCGCGGCACTGCAGCTATTTTTAAACTCTCAGGGAAGTGCCTCAAAGTAGGAATTGTTCCCTGAATTTGGGTCAGACAGTCGACAAAAGCAACTGCTCCTTTTGCCTCCCCTAGCCCTCCGCAGCCGGGTTAGAAAGTCGGGCTCCCGCCCGGGGGCAAGCAGGGCTGAGAAGAGGATGAGGTTAAGGGAGTGTTTGTCCCCGTGCCACCGGCGTCCCACCTGCCAGGTGTGCCCGGAGCTGGGGACAAGGCTGGCGTGTTCGCCCTGCTCTGCGGAGCAGGAAATGATGAGAAGCTATTACCTAAACTGAGCAAATTACATCCCGCATTGTTGTAGCCAGGCAGAGGCTTAATGCGCTGCCTGGAGAGAGGCGGAGGGCAGCTGGTTTTCATCTGCCTGAACGTTCAGTCCGGGAGAGAAGCCTCAGACAGGGACTCGGTGTCTTTTGTGCAGTCAGCCAACCAGTTTTCGGGGGTTCTCAGTGTTCTCAGTTTTTTTGGGGGGCTCCTGTCTGTGCAGAGCACCTTGTGCTCGCTGCTCTTCTCCTCAGCTGCTGCCGGAGTGGGCTGGGGGAGCAGGGGCTTGGGGCTCTGGGCTCAAGCCTAGCTTTTCCAGCTGGGACTCAGATGGCTCTTCCCTGCTCTGGCTGGCTTCCAAATCATCTGGGCTCAGAGTGTCCAAACCCCGCGTCACTGGATGAGACTTCCCGAGTAATTCCTGCTGATCTGGGGTTTGTTTCCTGCCGCGGCAGAGGAATGCTTCTGCGGGGCTGTCAACAGTGCTGTCAAAACCAGATCCCCACCTCGTGTTGAGGACAGGGATAGAGAAGCTTTCTTCCAAAAGTTAGCCCTGAGGAGGGAGATCCTGTGCTTGCACTGTCTGTACAGAGGCTCTTGCCCCCGATGGATTGATCCTGCTCCAGGGGCTCTTGGATCCTACTGGAGAGCAGCGTGTGCTGTTACAGCCCTGCACAGCAGCACAGCTCTCCTCCTGGGAATGGGAATAGATCCTGGGAACAGCTCCTGATCCAGAGAAAACCAGCCAAGGATGGCTAGATGGATAAACTGGAGCGGGGGGGGGATGGAAGTGCTTGGGAATGACGGGCAGAGCAGGAGCCCTGGGGAGCAGGGGACAGCGATTATCGAAGCTGTTCCAAGAGCAGAGCGAGACCCTGCGCGGGTGCTGAGGGAATCCGAGCGCCTGGGAAGGCCTGACCTGGCCGGGGAGGGCGGCTGCTCCTGCTGCTCCATAACTCACATCCCCGCCGGGGAGCGGCAGCGGGAGCCCCGGGGCGTCCCGGCCAGCGGGGCTTTTTCTTTCTCCTTTATCCGGAATGTATCTGGGCTCTGCCAGCCGCTCGTTGGAGGGGATAGCTCCAGATGTGCCCCTGCCTGCGAAGGGATGGAGCTGCGGTCACTCAGAGCTGCTGGGCACCGCAGGGTGGCAGCTCCGCCAGCGGTGCCAGGGGGGCAGGAGGCATCCTCCTGCACGCCTGGGGAGTGCTCGCTCCCACACCAGCATCAGTGGAATTCCCAGGTGTAATAAACTGAGTCCCCACCTCTTGTGGTGCTGTTCGGGTCCTGTGCCTTTGGGGTGAGCAATAATTTTAAGCACCGCTCCTTTCCAAGCTCAAGTCTGGGCCGTGTGACCTGGTTGTTGGGGGGCAGATGCACCGAGAGCTCCTGTGGCACTGCTCTGACTGCCTGTTTCTCCCCAAATTCCAGACCTGCACTGAGCCACAGGAGTCCCTGCACAAAAACCGTCACCATCACCTCCATCTCTGCTTCTGCTGGCAGCATGAATCCTGCCCTGCCTTGGATCATTCCTCTTGGATGTGTGCTGCTGCTGACAAAGACAGCTGAGAGCTTTATCCTGCCCAACTCGAGTCACCTGGAGAGCATCCTGAGTAAATATCAGGATGGGGAAGCTCACTCCAGGTCCAAGAGAGCCATTTTATTCTCAGACAGACAGGAGATACTGATGCTCCACAATAAATTGAGAGGCCAGGTGTATCCAGTGGCCTCCAACATGGAATACATGGTGAGTCTAGAGCCTGATACGTCACTTTGTTACTGCTTTTTTTTTTTTTCTTCCTAACTGTATTTTAATTTTCCTTGCGGTGGAGGAGGCGTACCAAATTTCCTCTGAAGTAAGTTTTTCTCAAGAGGTTTCCTAAAGCTTTTCATTCCAGAGAGAAGGATGCTTTAGATCAGTGGCCTGTTTTGGTTGGAAGGGGCTGCTGATGGGTCATCGAGTCCATCCTCTGCGTGGTTTCAGCACTGGTTCCATTATTCATAAAGGAGCATCTGGCCCAGCCCTGGATGCATCTCTGGTGATGGCAATTCCCCAGCCTGCCTCAGCAGGTTCTTCCATTACCTTCAGGTCATAAAAGCAGCAAATTTTCCCCAGTGTTTAACCCCTGCTCTCCCTGTGAAAGCTTTCAGGCTGCTGTGGGGACACCACAGTCTGCTTAGGGCATCTCCTGGGGGTTTTTTGGTTGCCAACCCAGCGCTGGAGGTGGCACCTGCCCTCAGTCACACACTGGGCACCTGAGCTTAGCCATGTGAGCCAAACCTCCACGACGCTCCTGGGAATCCGCACAGCACCACAGGGAAATGGGGCCTGAGGAATGTGGCTCCACCTGCAAAGAATTTCAATCGCTGGGAATAGCTGGAAAGGCTTTGGGAGTTCCTGGGTGGATGGGTCAGTGCTGTTGAGTTTTGTAGTTCAGGAAATCAAAATAAAAATTTGGTCAATGTATTCTCCCACTTCAGAGGGAGACCTTTAAAGTTGGAGGAGTATGAAATATGCCTTTGGCGTCAACAATTCACATGAATGTGTTTTTTTCACCTGATGCCAGAGACCCTGCTTTGAGCTATTTTTGACATGCCATCAAAATATTACAGGGCCACAAAATGATGTAGGCAAATAATTACTTTTTGTGTGCCTTTTCCCCGTGTGCAAATACAGTTCTGACCAAAAACTAGTCTGACTTCAACCGTGTGCTCCTGCTGACGGATCAAATGACGGATGACTTGCTAAGACCGTGTTTAAAAGGGTAGAAGTACACTTCAATGTGATGTAAAATCGTTCGCCAGCTGTGCTGAAGTGAGGGCTGCGAATGGGAAACCCTGCCTTTTGTGACTGCGGGGAGCAGGGAAAGAGAAAGGAGGGCAGGGGATGGTGAGGAAGGACAGCTGTCCCGCAGTCTGCCCACACCAGCTGGGTTTCGGCCCCGCTTCTGCCAGAAATCCTGCGCCTTTCTAAGAACCGGGGATTGTCTCCCTTTCTCAGCGGCTCTCGCGTTATCCTGCAGGGAAGTACTGCCAGAAGAGGCAAGTTGATGCATTTCCAGAGGGTAAACACAAAGCATGAGCAGGGCCAGGGTGTTTTGGTTGGCCGTGGGGCTGGCAGAGCGGCCGAGTGCCCACGGCCCGGCCGCTGTTTGCGCTCGCGGCGCGGTCGCGCCTCTGTGTTTGCCTTCGCTCAGGGAGCTTTTCTAGTGGTTTTTATGGGTGATTGAGGGCAAATGAAAGGGCCCTATGTGCTCTGGAGAAAGGAGCTGAGTATGAGATGGTGCTGCTTGGAAGGGCTATAATCAGCCTTTCATGTGCTGGTGTTTACCCAGTAGGACTTGGAAATGCCATGTGTGTGCTGAACGGGAATTTCTCTTTAATCCTTTGTCCTGCAGAGGACATTTCTCATTTGGACTCGTTCCAGAGGATGGTCTGTCTTTAGAACCACAGATAGACTTTCCTCTTTCCCTTTAGTGCCGGAGTGGAGCGTCACTGGAGATGTGCTGGGATAATTTGTGGATGAGTAGGTAGAGCTCGTTCTTGCCCATCGACCTCCAAACAGTGCCTTGTGAAAATCCTTTCTCCCAGCTCCATATCTGGTGTATTTGAGTGGTCTAAAAGGAAAATGGGACCTAATATATTCCAGGAAAGGGACATATTTAACTGCTACTGGATGAACTTCAGTTGTTGGACACTGTCAATAAGAATGCAGGAACACAGTGAGTCCTGTGACTTACCTGGAGATCAAAAGAATTGTTCTATACGTACGGGATAAAGGCAAAATGGACTGAAAAATGAAGAAAGAAACGGTTTTGCTGCTGGGTGTGTGTAATTAACTGAAAGCTGGCACAGGTGTTCAGCGCTAATGGAAAATGAGTGAGCAGGACACAACTTCCTGACAAAGCTGGGCCAGCTCAAAATTACCTTAACCCCTCCACCAGCGTCACGACCGACACTTGCAGAGTGCATTTGGACTGTTTAACAGAGGTGGATGGGTGCCAGGGCCAAAACAAACTCGTTGTTAACAGTCCCAGAGTAAAAAGGACATAACGGACTCAGAGGAAAAAGGACATAATAGATCCTAAGGCATGGTGACCTTTTAAGATGGCTTAGTCAGATGCTTTCAGCAGTGATGAAAGGC
This sequence comes from Donacobius atricapilla, assembly GCA_013397315.1. Taxonomy (NCBI): domain Eukaryota; kingdom Metazoa; phylum Chordata; class Aves; order Passeriformes; family Mimidae; genus Donacobius; species Donacobius atricapilla. Next base: position 76,775 of record WBMY01002300.1, on the reverse strand, counting down.
AGAAATCTTTCCTCTTGCGGCGGCCTCAGAGACAGCTGGATAAAGCAAAATTGTTCTCGGTGCAGATTGCTGGAAGGAAAATAGTTTGTTTTCATGTATAAGGTATGCATCCTTCCTCTCAACTGTAGGGTGGTGGCTTTCCCTGTCAGGATGGGATAGTGTTTCTGTGGGGGTTAGCAAAAAGCATCCCCACACCTCTGCCAGGACATGCCAAGTCCTGGTAGTTTGATGCCACTTTTAAAAGGAGGCTGCCAGTGTTGCAGGAAGGCTGAGCTGGGCAGGAAAATGAGCGAGTAACCTGATGGCTGCAATTCAGGTGTCTGGCTTTGTGTTTGCAGGCTCCTTGTGGGATGCGTTATTTAATCTGGACCGACAAGCTGTGGTATGACGTGTGCGTGCCATGCATGTATTTTACATATACACCATCCACATCACTTTGAAAGGACATCAGAAATTTGCAGGAGTAACAAAAAAAAAAAAAAGAGAGAGTCCATGTGCTAAATCACTTTGAATCACACACACCCAAAAAATTTTCAGCCTCTGCTTCTGAACGAAGCTGAGCCCAGGCTCGTTGCGCCTCTGGCTTCAATCATCTTCCTAGATATTGCTTTGCATATTGGCATAAAGGATCCTTGCAAGTATAGCTGGGAAAGTCTGAAATCTCTCTTTTTTTTTTTTTTTCTTTTTTTCCCCCGCTATGTTTATTGCTCTGAAATAATTCCAGCCTCCTGACCGCATTCGTGTCTGAGAAGCAAGAGGCAAATAACTGCTCTAATTTCGATGGGATGGCTTTGTAATCTGACGCCTGCAGAAACCAGCTTCTCTCCTCATGCAGCAAAAAGCCGTGCAGAGATGGGGCTCCTTCCCAATTACCTGTTAAGTGTCTTTTGTCCGAGTTCATTCATTTCATCCGCAGGCAGCAAAGGGAGACCTAACCTGTATGCTCACTTTAATTCCCATTTAACAGCCTCCTGCTCGGGAACGTCTCTGCATTAAATTAGGAGATTCGGAACATCTCCTCCTCCGGGGCTGCAGGGAATAAAGCTGGGGAGGAAGCCTGAGGAGCTCGGGACGCCTTGGGAGAGTTTCTGTGGCTTTTGTGCAGGATGGGAGGACAGCTGTGGCCGGTCACTGCCGAGCCCGCAGAGCGGGAAACCTCAAAAAGCTGCGTCTGGGCACGGCAGCCTGAGCAGAGGGTTGGGGACGTGTGGTGGGTCTGATCCCATCCCTTGCAAGGAGCTGGAGGGCTGAGAAGGAAATCGGTTTTGTTCGCTGTGTCAGAGCCGTGTCCACGCGGGGGTTTGCAGACTGACGTGGGTTTGCTCGGTCACTGCTCAGCCCGAAGCTGAGCTGGCGAGCTCGGGGATGCTGCTGGAGTCTGGGATGCTGCTGGAGTCTGGGATGCTGCTGGAGTCTGGGATGCTGCTGGAGCCTGGGATGCTGCTGGAGTCTGGGATGCTGGGAGAGCTCCGCGATAAGCTGCTCTGGGAGGCCTGGGCTGTGAGCTCAGCGGGATGAGGTCATGTTTGCCTCGCTGAGATAGCGGAGACACACCAAGTTCCAGGAGACACGGCCTTTTCCTGCCGTCTTATCCAGGGATGCACAGTCCTTCCCTGCCCCAGCTGCAGCTGCCCAAGACTGTGTCCACATATGCTCAGAATGAACATCTGATGGTCTTTAAACGTGCTGGAGAGCCTGGATGTCCTGCAGCCCTCCCGGCTCTGACAGGTCCTTCAAAATGTGTGAGATCAGAAGCTGCTTCTCTTCCGGAGGAGACAGGACTTGGAAAGAGCAGCTGGTTGTGATGGTGAATGTCCAGAGAGGACAGTCTCGTGCTGGCACGTGGATGGGCTGGATGCGCATTACAAGACCTCTCTTCTCTTTGGTTTTATTTGTAGGAATGTGCGGTAATATTTTAATCCCAACGAATTATCCTCTGAGGGCTGTTCTGAATAGAGCAGCTGTCAGTAATTACACAATGAATTCAGGGCACTGGCTGCTGGGCCCAGCAAGTCTGGCCTTTAGAACAAATCCTCTCCTGGGCAGCAGAGCCAGCGGAGCTGCTTTCCTGTTTGCCTTTGTGTCATGTTGGAGCTCTCCTTTGGCTCACAACTCTGTGATATTCGATGAGGAGTGATCTCACCCCAGCATCCTGCCCTCAGTGGGAACAGAAATGGGATTTGTCACTTCTAACGTGATGCCTGCTTCGGTGAGAGTGGAAAAAGCTTAAAAACCCTGGGACTTTGCCACCTCTGATGTATTTGACTGGATCCACTGGTGGCCTCTCATTTATTCTGGAAGGAGAAGGGGATCTGAGGCCGAGACTCAGGCCCACACTCCTCGATTCAGAGGTTGGATCAGAGATCTCCAGCTGTGTGGTGGTGGAGGGAGGGGAGCTCTCCACTGCTGGAGTTCCCCTTGGTGGGAAAGCCTGGAGATATCCCAACAGAAAGGACGAGGGGTGAAAAATCATGCTGAAATACATCAAAGCACTGAGCGTACGTCAGAACTCCTGCAGGACTCAGAAATATGTGTCATGTTGGAGATCACGGGATCTCCAACCTCGAGTTTTAATTTTTTACAACATATTAGAAAAACAACGGCCTAGAATATCTTGTGGTTTAGGGTGGATGGTCTGGATGTGTTCTCGAGGTCTTGCCACATGGATCTGTGTGTTTTCTGATGAAGCATCTCCTCAGAAGCACGGCATCAGCTGGGGAAAATCACAGACCCTTTAGTGCCCTGGACTTTCACGGCAGGGGAACTTGCTGAGAAATGTGACTTTAGCACAGAAATGTGATTTGAGCACGGAAATGTGGTGCCTTCACCAGGACAGGCCACACATGGAGGGGTGATCTGTACCTTAGTCTTTTTCCTCTAACTGCTGTTGGTTTAATCTCTAGATCTAGCGAGTTTGAGATGAAAAACTGACCTGTTCTCTTCTCTCCCCATGTCCTGAAGACCTGGGATGAGGAGCTGGAACGGTCAGCACACGCCTGGGCTCAGCAGTGCATCTGGGACCACGGCCCCAGCGACCTGATCAGGTCAATTGGGCAGAACCTGGCAGTCCACTGGGGCAGGTAAGGCTTGGGGTGCTACAGGGTCATTGCAGAGGGGGCTTTATGGGGCCCTCCTTCAGAGACAGCTGGGAAGATTTGCTCTGGTGCTTGGCAGAGCCCTGGGGAGATGGGAGAAGAGCTGGGGGTCATTAATTGTGATGGATTCAGTGGGATGGTTATTGCGGTTAACGCCTGCAGCCGCCTTCCACTGAGACCTCCCAGGAAACCAGCACTGATCTGGGCTCCTCCATCCACCTGGATCTCGGGGTAGCACCTCTGTAACACATTTAAAGTCACTCCTTCTCCTCGAGGAGAGCAGGTACAGAAGTCTGAACCCTTGCTCCTAAATCTGCTCTTTCAGGGAGGGTTCCGGCCTCGTGCAGCTGAAGGCTGAAGTTTCTCAGGAGCAGTGTCTGCATTCAGCTCAGATTTTGTGTCTGGATTCAGTGTAGAGTTTAATTATCTCTTGCTGTGTTTTCCATAAATATTTATCTGGCTCCTGATTTTTCTTTACTGGAAACACTTTGCAGGGTTTTCTTTCAGTTCCTGGGACAAGTTGTTAAACTAGAGTCATTAACCCAGTTAGGAAAGCTGATATGAAGGCTTCTAAAGGGATTTTTCTCTCCATCTCAATGTGAATTTTGTTTATTGTTAAGCCCCTGTTTTTAAGCTTTTTATAGGTTAAACCTGCTTTGCACAGCAAACATTTTGTACTTACTCAGGAGCCCTGGGAATTTTGCCCCCATTTCCTTGGTGGAAGTCCAGTTATCATTGTTGTAAATCAGGTAGAACTTGGTGGGAAGCAAGCAAAATTTGCTGGTGTGAAATTAGCCTGATGTAAAAACTGGGCCCATTTTAATGATTGGAAAGTAGACTGGTTAATTCATTGGAAACAAAGTCAAAAGATCGTGCTGTTCTTGGCTGTCCTACAAGTGCTCAGGATGGCCACGGGTTCCTGACAGAGGAAGATCCAATCTTGCTCCCTTTGCGGTCACAAAAAAAGAAAGAAAAATCAGATTTATCTCAGCTTTTTCAGGGACGGGCCATAACCTGATTGCCTCCATTTCCTCTCCTGTAAAATAGGATTCGGAAAGTATTCGCTTCATGACATCATGGGATGGATGTTTTTAAAATACTTCTAATGAATGATTTTTAATGAGAAGTTGGCTGAAAGGAGAAGCTCCAGTGGGTAATGATATCATTTGGATTGCTGGCAGCTTGCTTCGTGTGAGCTGTTGAAAGCAATCAAAGAGCAGTGGCTTTGGTACAGTTTGCAGATCACTCTGTTTGCTCGCTGTGCACTCAGCGTATGAAGTGTCTGTGAGTTTTTACAGGTAGTTTTGACACCTATTTTGCTCCCCAAACAGCACAAACAGCATCAGCGCTGTGGTGCCTGAGGCAGAGATTGCACACAGGGTCCAGGGGGCTTGGTGCAGGGGAAAATTGCTGCCAAAATAGGTAGGATAGGAATGCAGTGCACCAGCTACTCCACACCAGCTCCTGGTGGGATGTGAGTGAGGAAAAGCCCACTCACTGTCAAAGGTCTCACAGGACCGGCTGTGAGTCGACTTCCAGATTGAGCAAATTGCCCCGTGGTGAAATAGGTACATGATGGCTTTTGGTTTAAGATGTTTGGCAAAGCCCAACTTCTGTTTACTTTCAAAACACAACCTTCCGCCAAACGAGAAGTTATTTTGTAGTTGAGTGGAAAAGTGAGAGGGCATTTCAGGTCAGCAGCACTCGAGCATCATGTCAAACCTATAAATCGTACAGAGTCAGGTCAGGCTGTGAATGTGAGGGGAAAAAAAATCATAGAAACACACAACAGTTTGGGTTGGAAGAGACCTCAAAGATCTTCCAGTTCCAACTCCCCTGCCATGGGCAGGGACAACTTCCACTGTCCCAGGCTGCTCCAAGCCCTGACCAGCCTGGCCTTGGGCACTGCCAGGGATCCAGGGGCAGCCACAGCTGCTCTGGGCACCTGTGCCAGGGCCTCCCCACCCTCACAGGGAACAATTCCTCCCCAATATCCCATCTAACCCTTTGTTTTAAAAAAAAAATTAATTTTTTTTCTAAATTTGAAAGCTTCTACCAGGACATCCTGATTCCAGCTGCCTTTTCCCCCCTCAGGTATCGATCTCCAGCGTTCCACGTCCAGTCCTGGTACGATGAGGTGAAAGATTACACATTCCCATATCCTCACGAGTGCAACCCGTGGTGCCCAGACCGGTGTTCAGGTGCCATGTGCACACATTACACCCAGGTAAAGGACCCCGAGGGGTCTGTACCCACACTGCCCACATCCCCCTCATGGCTAGATCGGGGTAATTTCCTTATTTTCAATAACTGCATTTCCCCTACAGATAGTCTGGGCCACGACCAACAGGATTGGCTGTGCTGTGAATGTCTGCAAGCAGATGAATGTGTGGGGAGAGATCTGGGAGAACGCCGTCTACCTGGTCTGCAACTACTCCCCCAAGTAAGGCACAGCAGCCGGGCTCTCTCCAGCTCTCCCAAAACTGGCAGCTCGCTGAACTAGCTCGGGATCTGGGGAAGAGATTTCAGGCAGTCTAGACTGGTGGTTGTGGCTTTAAATTTTTACTTTAGGCAGCAGCACAGGGCTGGTTTGAAACTACTGAGCGCTGCCTGGAAAACTGAATGAGAGGCTGGAGCCAGGCTGGAGCTTTGATGTTCCTGCCACGGGAAGGGAAAGGAGGAGCAGGAGATGGCCAGGATGGAGTTGGCGTGTGCTGCTGAGCAAGGCTTGCTCTCTGCTGTCAGAGGGTGGGAAGGGATGAGGTGGTGGTTGATGCCAAAAAAACCCTGAAACAACTGCAGCAGTCAAGATCTCACTAGCTCGACGGGTTTGATTAAATTTCAAAATGAAAATCATATTTCTTGCCCACTACATCCAGGAGAAGTTTACTACCTGGCAATGGCAGTTGATATTTTCTGGTTTAATGGCTAATAGGAGAAACATTCCCACTCCAAGCCCTTGGCAATTTAAGACTTCAAAATAAAATGAAATAGGGAAATCGTTCCGTGCAGATGGAGTGGCTTGGGGAGCATCTGACCTCAGGGGACCATAGTGCAGAATAATAGAAAGGAAAAAGAAGTGTGGGGCTGCAGCGGTCATGTCCCAGGCAGAGCTCTCTGGGTGGGTTCCCCAAGCCCCTCTCCCCCTGTCAGATGAGGACATTTTGCTCGTGGTTTGGTGGGATTTAACAACCTGCTCCCTCTGAGGGATAACAGCACCTCCCACAGAGCCCCCACAGCAGGCTGGGCCACTTGCACGTCATCCATTCAGAGCTGCTGGATGGAAAAATCCTCTATTTCTGCAGTTTCTGCTTAATCTTTTCTCTCTGGCATCGGTGCACATTGTCCTCATGTAGCCTTGTAGGTGGAGCCCGCTGAAAGAGCATAACCCAGGAGTTTATAGCCACAGCTTAACTCCGGCTCCTTCAGCCTCCTCATCCCCAAGAACCTGCAGGACAGGACGCAAAAATGGGCTGCTGTTTCTGGGGAGTTTCTTCAGCAAAGTGCAGCAATCCATTGATTTACTTCTGTTTACATAAGCTCCTGGTGTTTGTATTGGAATGTAATGTGAAAGCAACACAGCACACAATTACAGTAAACCCTAAAAAACGTTGTTTTAGAGACGGAACGAGGAGGAACACCTTTCCTACAAGGCTGGCTGTTTAGTCTTCATTTCGTTGCCCCAGGCCAGGATGATGTTCCTGGCTCTGGAGGCTTAGAAGGGTTATCTGGGTTGTCTGATGGGTGCTGTCCTCTCCTGTGCTCCCAGGGGCAACTGGATCGGAGAAGCTCCGTACAAGACCGGCCGTCCTTGCTCCGAGTGCCCGCCCAGCTACGGGGGCAGCTGCCAGAACAACCTCTGCTACAAAGGTACCTGCTGGGGGCCTGGGGCGCCTCTGCGGTGGGGGACAAGGCTGGAGCAGACGAGTGGAAGCTTCTAATTAGAACCAGCCGCAGCTTCGCGCCCCTTTTAATTAGCCACCCTCAAAATTCCGATGTCGGGACACGTGGGAAATGGTCGGCCACTGAAAGCAAGGATGCCTGAGCTGCTGAGAATCTGGAGCTGGGATTCAGCACGTTTTCCTGGTGAAAGCAGGGAGCTTGGATGGGGAGAAGCAGCTCTGAGCTCCCGTGGGTTTGGCACGGGAGCTGCAGGGGGTGTTGAGCGCTGGCAGGCTGCGGGCAGGAGTGATCCCATCCCGGAGGGGTTTGTTGGGAAGGGGAATGTTCTCCAGGACTTAGCACAGGCATCGTGGGTGGGCAGAGCTTGGCTGCCTGCCCTGCTCCTTCAGGGGCCACGGATGGAGCCTTTGCCTCCCTCCCCACCTTGGTTTTCTGCGATGTGAAATGAAAGCAGCAATTCGTGTCCCTTGGAGGAGAGGAGGGGGATCCTGAAAGGCTTTTCCTGACCTGTGGAGTATTTTTGGAAAGGAGGTCAGGAGAGTAAAACATGATTAGGGTGGGCCTCCGGTGCAGCAGGGCTACCCCCAGCGCCCAGGATCTCCCGGGGTCATTTCTCTCCTCCCGAGTGTTTTGTTTCCCAGCGAGCTGGGCTCTTTGGAAACAGGGAGATTCCCTGGAGCCTTGCCCAGAGCAGAGACTTATTTTGCTCCCACCATGCATTTCTCATTTTTTGTCTTGTGGGGTTTGAAGGACGAGCGCAGGTGGGCAGCAGGGAGAGGGAAGGGGATGCCCCGATGGAATACGAGCCCTTCAGCAAATTTGTGTTTTCCTCCAGAGGGAAGAGCTCAGTGGGAAACAGAGGAAGGAATGCCAGCACTTTTTTTTTTTTCACAAATTAGTGGGGATCCCTTCAAATCCTTTTCGTGAGATGCTGTAAATGCTGCTTCATGTGCAGAGAAGCAGGAGAGGAGTATCCTGTGCCGCATCCACTGGGTACTTTTGATCTCCCAGCTGTTTAAACGCAGATCCTTGTCCAGCTAAATCATCCCCACAAAACACGAACCTGTGTGACCTGCCCAGCAGTGTGAGCACACTGTGATTGTTTTGAACCCCCTCTCTCTGCCAAGATCACCGTTACCAGGATCCCATCATTGCTGAGACAGACGAGACCAACGAGGTGGAGATCCCGCAGGTGGCGGAGCAGAAGCCGGTGCAGTTCCACCTGCCAGAAAACAGACCCGGCAAAACCACCAAGTCCAAGAAAATCACCCCAGAATCCTACATGAGTAAGACACAGCCTCTCTCTTTTTCTTTCTTTTCCTCTTTCTCCTATAAGCTTTGAAACCCCTCTGTGGGAAAAGGTGTGGAAAGTGAGGAGAGGAGGCTCAGCGATAAGGAAGCTGGGAGGAAGTTTGAGTGGAGTGTGAAAATTCACCGCTAATTGTACAGAAAGCTGCTAGAAGGGGAGGGCGAAGCTCTCAAAAACAACTTGTGCCTTCTGCAGATCCATCTGTAAAAGTTACACGCTTGTTTCAGTCGTTTCATTGAATCCTAGGATGGTTTGGGTTGGAAGGGACATTAAAGCTCATCCAGTGCCACCCTGCCATGGGCAGAGACATTTTCCACTGTCCCAGGCTGCTCCAAGCCCTGTCCAGCCTGGCTTTGGACACTTCCAGGGATCCAGGGGCAGCCACAGCTGCTCTGGGCACCCTGTGCCAGGGCCTGCCCACCCTGCCAGGGAGCAATTCCCGCCCAAAATCCCATCTAATCCTGTCCTCTGGCAGTGGAAGCCATTCCCTGTGTCCTGTCCCTCCAGCCCTTGTCCCCAGTCCCTCTCCAGCTCTCCTGGAGGAGCCCCTTTAGTTCTGGTAGCCTTCCCTTCCCCAGGTGAGCACTCCCAGCTCTCAGAGCATCTCTGTGACACCCTCTGACTGACTCCAGCAGTCCATGCCCTTTGTATCTCAATAAAACATCAATGTACCAAAAGTCTCCTCAGTAATAATCAGTATTACATTTAGGAAATACTGGTTTTATTTCTCCTTTTAAACAACTCCACACTCAGCACTTCCCCGTCTTCGCAGCTTTTCTGGGGTTTGTAGCTTGTTTCCTCTGTATTTCTTGCTTGGGAATATTTCTGAAGTTACTTGTGGAGCTGCTGGTACTTCCTGAGTTGTTTTCCAACCGCTGTTAATTAAAAGACACCGATTGAGAAAACAAGGTGGGGCAAGCCAGCGGCACCTTTTCAAGTTTATCTGCCGGCATCTGGAGAGTCTGTAATTAAAAGGAGAATGAGAGCTCTGACTGCAGACCTCGGGCTGTAAATCAAAGCCTCCAGCTGACAGCTGCATCTTCCTTGCTAATATTGCAAAGACACCTGACTCAGGTGAAGGGCTAAAGAGGCACCAACAGCTCCAGGCTGGATAAAATCAGATTTTATCTTGTTGCACCAAACACCTCCAGGAAAGATGTGTGGAGGTTGCTCATTTCTGTAGCTCAGGCTGAGCAATTTCCTTTTTAAACAAATGTATGTATTGGATTTTTTTTTTTTTTTCTTCCCAGCACAAGTCATTACCTGTGAAACCAAGATGAGGGACAAGTGCAGAGGCTCAACCTGCAACAGGTAGAGTTTTGCTGATACTTCTTGGAGTGCTGAGGGAATAAGTAAATAAATATTTACTTTTTATTACTGAATACTACTCAGTTCTTGCAAACTTAGGATAGGTTGCACCAGGTATTTTCTGTGACGCTCTAGGTAGATCTCTTTAGGAAATGCCCCAAAATCCAACAAAAAAATCCCATAAATTTCTCTTAATTCAAGCCTTCAGCCAAGCCTGGCTGTGGTGTGATTGGGTTGATTTCATTCAGCCGTGATGATCCACAGTTTCAGGTGTCCAAAATAATTTAATAAATTTAGGCAGAGTCATTTCTCGAGCCTTTTTCATGCATTCCACTGCTGTCCAAGCCAGACCAATAATTCACGGCTTGTCCCCTCCCAGCCAGTCAAGAACTTCTGGTTACGGTTTCTGCAGAGAACAGGACAGTTTATCACTTGGAGAAAAACCAAATCCACAGAACCTAAATATTGGTCCGGCTCTTAAGGAGGGTGGAGCAACTGTTTTAAAAAGTAGCTATTTTGCAAGCTTGTTTTTAAAACGGGAGAGCTACGTGAAATGAATGGAATGACTATTAGATGAAATAGAGCCAAAGTCTGTTTTTCTTGAATTGTTTTTCGCCACCCTCAAAGATATGTATCTTTACCAGGTATTTGTGCCCAGCTGGCTGCTTGTACAGTAAGGGAAAGATCTTCGGAACATTTTATTATGAAAGTGTAAGTACCTTTTAATAGCTCCTGGATGTAATTTGTGGGAGTCAGTGGTAATGACAGAAATGGGAAATGTCAGCCATTCTGGTGTAATTTGGCTTTTCGTATTCTCCGGCTGTGGTGCTGTAAAATGGTGCTAATAAAGATTATCTGTATTTTCCTCATCTTGGTGTTGAAAAAAGGGACAGGCTCTGGGCAGGCAAAGTGGCTCCAGACGTGATTTTGTCAGGAATTGCCCTTAATGTGGACAGCCATGGAAAGCGAGGGATGAGGATCAATAGGCAGCTCCTACAAAGGTCTCTTTGTTCATGTGGGCAGCTGTCATCTGAAAAGAAACTTTATGTAAAAAACACTCTTATATAAATAATGTAAAATAATGTTTTCAGCTGATTTGCTTGACCTTAAATTAGCAAGATAATTTATAAATAGAGCACAGCACCATTTTCTCTTCAAAACTACTTCTGGGGTGAAGGAAGTTGGAAGGTAAAAGGGTTTTTTTGAGTAAAATCAGGGGTTTTTTCCCTATTCCAAATGCTGGTGCATGACTGCATCACCCCTGATGTGCCTTTGCCCTGCAACTTCTGTGACTGCAGACACCCGACCCCTCCAAGTGGCGTCAGCAGAAATATTTTGGGTTTGAATATTTTGTCGAGAGCTGGAAATATTTCAGACTGGTCGCTTACTTCCAACATTGCTTTTCCTCTAAATTGTATTTAAATGTATGGTTTTGTTATTTAAAAAAAAAAAAAAAAAAAAAAGCTTGCCATTCAACCGGGCAGCGCTTAAAATAATAGTAATAAAAGGATCAGGCTGTGTTGGGAGAGGGAGATTTAACAACCAGATTCCAAAGGAGTGTACTCAGCTTGTTTTCCACTTCGTGCTTTGGTGGTGGTTTCATTTCTGCCCCGTTTTTCACGTAGCAGTTGGGCAGCGTTGCTCCGTGAGTGACATTTTATTAAATCTATTTCCCACTCCGTTTATTTATCTCTTGTCAGTCCTCCAGCATATGTCGTGCTGCAATCCACTATGGAATCCTGGACAACAAGGGAGGGCTGGTGGATATCACGAGGAAAGGGAGGACACCTGCCTTTGTGAAGTCCACCAGGAACGGCGTGGAGTCATTCAGGTACTGCCTGCACCAAAAACTGTTGGTATTTGCTTGAAATACAAGCAGATGTTCAGTCATCTTTATTGCTCTCATGTAGACACAGTGATCCAAGTAATTCCGCTCTGCTTATTTTTTTTTGTTTGTTTGTTTGCTTGTTTTACAGGAAAAGTAAACCTTCAAATGCATTCATGGTTTCCAAAGTCACAAGTAAGTTTTGAAAGTTGAAGGGAAGAAATATTGTTGCTGGAGTTTTATGGGGTGCTTGAAAACATCATTCCTTTCAGGGCTCTCTTTCACTTTCAGTGGTTGTGCCAAATGGTTCTGTGCCACAACCAAACCCTGGAGTGGTGGTCCAGGGTGATCTAGAACCTTAGAGTGACCGTCCACCCACCCAGGGCAATTCCACCTCCACCCACCTCATTTTCCTGGGCGCATCCAAGAGGCAGGTAGAGAAATAGGTGATAATGAGCCAATGCTGATGGATCATGATGGGATCCAGACTTCAGCTGGTGATAGGAAAGGGGTGGAAGTTGAACCATCCATCTTTAAAAGCCTCAGTCAAGCGTCAGCACTTACAAAAACTGGAAAAAAAAATGGCTAATGTCCTAGTGCAGTAATGCAATGAAAAACACAATATATATGAAATTAGTTTTTAACAGTGAGCCATCACATTTCTGATGGGAATAAATAAACACTGATCTACTTTTTTAACAATTCCCACTTTCTGAATATGTCTTTGAAAATTCCCTCCAGCACAGAATCATCCTTTGGATTAGACCCAGCTGAGCCCCTTTCAAGGCAAACTGAAGGTGTCAGGATGTTTGGGCTCCACATCTGGAGGTGTAACAGCCCCCCGTGTTGTGGATCAGCTGCTTGTCTCCTCTGAAGGCTGTGACCTTTTTAAGGCCCCGTTGTGGTGTGGTTGTAGGATCCCTGCTGGAGAGCTGCTCAGCCCCGTCCTGGGGTCCTGCTGCTGGAGCAGCTTTCCTCCCGGCGCTCTCACTCGGACGAGGGTCTCACTAAATGCATCGTGTGGCTCTGACCTGTGTTTTCTGCAGCAGCCTGAGCTTTTGGGTCTAATAATTTGCCTTTCCACGTTTATCTTGGCAGCACAGACTCTGGATTGTTACACCACGGTAGCTGAACTCTGCCACTTCAAAAAGCCAGCGAGCCACTGCCCAAGGTAACACAAACCTGTTTGTTTTAAACCCTCTGTCCTAAGGAGGGGCAGCTTAACAGCAGTGCTGAGGGCCCTGAATTTCAGGGCTGGTGGGAGAGGAGCGGATCATGCTGGCTGAACCGGAGGAGGGGTTGGGAATGGTGTGTTGCCTCCTGCCACCATGCTTTTCTTGGCATCGCTGTAGAAAATTCACTTCGTGCTTTTGGATGGCTTCAAGTAACGTCTCAGCCAGGCTGCACAATCCTGCCCCAGGATTACACTTACACACTCTCGTGTGTGAGTGTGCAACTGCACACTTTGTCTTTTTGCTTCTGCATTTGCTGGGTTTTGGATGTGATTTTCCTTTCCACCTTAAAATACGAAAGAAGTTCTGGAAACCGTGCGGGATTAAGTGACAGGGCAGGCACAAACACATGCAGAGATTTAGGTGCACAGAACTGAGCAAAAATACAGGTACTCCCCCTTGAGAGGGTCATAAAAGACCAATTCCTCTTCTAGTGGTTCAAATCCCTCTATTTGCAGTTCAGCAGCAACAGCCAAATGTCATCTGAGGGGAGCGAATAATCAAATTCACTGTTGCCACCTGCAGACCAGATGCAGGCACTTGAAATCTCCCAGGAATGCAGCTGGCCTTCCTGTGCAGCAACGCTGCGGAGAATAAATCTGAATACATTGTTTTCTAGGATTTATTGCCCAGCCCACTGCAAGGACGAGCCGTCGTACTGGGCATCGGTGTTTGGCACCAACGTTTACGCCGACGTGAGTACAAAACCTTTCCCTGCCTGTGGTGACAGTCCTGCCCTGGAGCTGGGGGCACACTGGGGTTCAGGGGGGAAATTCACACTCTCTTGTGGTAGTTCCATGTTGGGGTGAAAGGTGGGGTTAACAGGCTTGGGGAGCCCTTCTGCTCTCCAACGCTGATTTATTCTGCAGGACTCGGATGTGTCACTCCACAAGTCCTTGGGTTGTGGCCACTGGGTTTGGTGAACCCTTCTGCTCTTCAGCACTGACTCCTTCCTAGAGATTTGATCACGTCCCTAAACCTCCCCGGGCCTTTGGGCTCTGGCTGTGAAATCATGGGTGCGCTCATTTACCTTTGTAAAGCGTTTTGGGATTTACGGATGAGCACCAAAGGGGTTTTATTCCATCCTATCACATTACAGCTTTGACAGAAAAAGACCTCTCTCCCCTCTCCTCCTCCTTCTGGGAGATGAACAGTTTCTGAGCAGCCAGGACAGAGATCAGAGCAGTGGAAAGAAAGTGTGTGAGCTGGTTTTATGGGTTTGTTTTTCTGAGCTCTGCTCGTGGGGATGAGCAGACACTCGATGCTAAAACTAGACAGAGTCATTTTCTTGAAATCTCTTAATATTAGGCCTCTAAAAACTGGGTCTCGATGTTTTTCCATTTGCGGGTGCCTGGTTATTTTGGGTTTTTTCTTCACTTTCTTTTTTCCATCGGGGATTGTGTTCAGGAATGCCAACTCCCTGGGCAATGCTGCCCTGTAGCCTGTAGGGTTGTGGCTGCTGAGAGCCTGGGGGAAGCAGTCAGCAGATTGTGGACCCCCAGCTTTGGCTCACCCTGGAGCTTTGCAGACTGCTGAGAAAATCCATCCTGCAGGAATCATACAGTAATTTGGAGAAGCAATTTTGAAAGCAGTTAAAAAAAAAAGACACCCACACTATTTTTAATTTTGCTCAAGACCAATTTTTTTTTGAAGGTAGAGCTGCACAAACAGGTTACCCTGGACTAGCTCACAGGCAAATCCACGGAGCAGCTGCCTCCCTGCAGTACCTGCCTCCTGCATGCTCCCACCTGCAGGAAATGGGAAATAGTTTTGTGTTTTTTACAGAGGACAAACCTCCCTCGGATCACCCCCGAACGGGGCCTGTGATTACAAAGGAATTAGGTGAGGAGCAGCATCCCAGGCTGGCATTGCACTGACGCAAAAGGATTAGTGTCCTTTAATGAACCCATTTCCTACCCTCCCTCCTGGGTATTGTTTCATAAACGGGGGCACGGATGGTGGCTCGGGAGGAAAACAAAAAGCAATAATAATAATAATAACAAAAAAGTATTTGGCCACTTCCTCCAGGGTTTGGTTAACCTTTTTTTTGGACTACTGTGCTAGCAGGGTGATGTGGAGGTGCCAGGAAAGCCTTGAGGTTGGCATGAGGTTGGTGGCAAAGCAGGTGGAACCAGCTGGGGCAAAGAGTTTGAGGTGACTCTGAATGGTGCTGCAAAGGGAGAGGTGGGGATGCTGCAAGGCTCAGAATGGGGAGATGAGAAGAGAAATAATCACACCATGCAAGGAGAATTTGGGAAAAGCTCTTCCCAGGGAGAAAGCCCTGTGCAGGATGCTGGGATTTAACCCAAGCCCACGGCTGAGGAGTAATTAAAGCAGGCAATGAGCTGGATGGGACAAATGCTGGTTATCTGGGAGGGCTTTGGGAAGCCTTCATGTCTAGTGTGGCACCTTCAGGGCCCTGGGGGTGCTTGGGCTCCAACTGGGTCTTCTTAAATAAGGTATCTAAAAGAAAATCAAGCATTTGGCTCCATTTCCAGTCTGCATTTTGCTTTAAAAAGCAGTTCAGGGAATGTTCATGGGGAAATCAGTAAGGCTGTGGAACGGGGATGTAGAGGAGACTTGAATTTTGGGGTAAATGAATAAAATGCAAGAAACATGCAGTGGTAAAGGTGGACAGGCCTGGTTCTGGGGTAATCATAGAACCATGGAATGTTTTGGGTTGGAAGGGACTTTAAAGCTCATCCAGTTTCACTCCCTGCCATGGGCAGGGACATTTTCCATAGACCAGATTGCTCCAAGCCCTGTCCAACCTGGCCTGGGTGCTGGAGCTGTGGGAACAGACAGGAATCTTTATGAAGGTTGTTAAAAAGCTTTTGAGTTCCATGAGACTCTGTCCTTTGTCACTCCGCCTGGCTCCTGGTGTGACATAATCCTGCAGGGGAAAGCCATGCCCATCCCTGCCCAGGATCCCTGTGGAGCCAGGAAAGAGAGCAGCTTCCCCACTTTTGAGATAAGGTTTTTATCCACAGTTGTGCAGTGATTGCTTGGAGGAGGATGGATGGAGGGATGGAGGGATGGGTGGCCTGCACAGAGAAAGGAGTTTGTCACCGGAGCAAACCGAGCTGTGAGTCACCTCACAGGAGATACGAACTTAATGATTAAACCAGTCACACTAGTGAGGAAATTCTGGGTGATTAAGCTCATAGTCAGAGAATATTCTTAATGACCCACTATAAAGTGTGTTGTCATTTTATGGTGTGTACCTGGGGCTCATTTCAGCAGGAATTGGTCTCAGAGCATCCCGAGGGGTTTCACCATGGAAAACTCTTTTATTGTTCATACTGCTGTACTCTGAACCTGAAAGGGAAGGCCTTGTAATATCTCCTCTTCTAAAAGCTCTGATCAATTAATCAAAGCACAGCCTGGCCTGGGACATGAGAGGGCTGTAATCCAACAGAGTGATAAGAGGAGGTTTGGAATAAGTCTGTTGGTCAAAGCTTTGAGTGAGCGGTGGAACAGCAAGTCCTGGAAAAAAAAATAACAGGAATGCTTTGAAAAGAACATCGTTCAGGATGTCTCCCAGCGGAGAGTGTTGCAAATTGATCCAGGAGAGTTTAATTTTACGAGCCAGTTTTAGATTTAGAGATTTCCCACCACATATTAGGGCAAATTCACTGCATATCTTCCAAACACAGCATTCCCTTGCTCCCTTGACCATATATAGAAGCAAAATACCAAACTGGCACTCCAAACTCCGAGGGCTGCCAAGAGATAGGCCATCCAAAGTGATAAATATATAGGGGACAAGGCAAGGCTGCCATATATGGCTGTGAGAGGGAAGCAGCCTGGGCTGTATTGTACATGTGCAACGGGAACAGTTGCACTTGGCACTGGTTTTGTGGTGCTCGGGTTTGTAGCGATCAGGGCATTTCTGGGCTTGGCATTTTCACCTGCTGCAGCGCGCTGTGCAAAGTTGGTTTTTCCTTTCTGTTCCTCCAGCGTGCTGTGTGCAAAGCCTGCAGAGAGCTGGTGGCCAGGTTTGCACTATCCCTCAGCCCTCTCTGCTTTTGCTCCCTTTTCCTGGATGCTTTGGGGGCTTAGTCATCAGTTGTTACTGGTTTGTGTTCCTCCAGCTCTTCTGACTCTGCACATCTGGGATGAGCAATAGAGAAGCTTCAGTCTTTGCAGAAGTGTAATCTCCCTCCACTTTTGGTGCTGTTTTATGGGGTAATGCCCATCCGAAAACTACACCTGTCAATGGGGGCAGCCCTTCTGTCTTTCCTAGAAAGAAGGATGCAAACTGTCCCAGATAATTGGTGGTCATTTACCTTAATCCAGGAGAAGCATTTCCTTCTCAAGCAGCCGTGTGAATAACCTTTGCTGAGGTCGGCGGCACAGAGTTTCACCTGGGAGGTTTCTCTGGTGCAGTGCCAAGAGGCACGGGCTGGGAAGTTGTCCTCAATTCAGTCTTGGCCCTGGATAAGATGAAGAAGTGTGGGTTTAGACTGGACACTGGGTAGGAATTGTTCCCTGTGAGGGTGCTGAAACCCTGGCACAGGGTGCCCAGAGCAGCTGTGGCTGCCCCTGGATCCCTGGCAGTGCCCAAGGCCAGGTTGGACAGGGCTTGGAGCAGCCTGGGACAGTGGAAGGTGTCCCTGCCCTGGCAGGGGTGGAACTGGATGAGGTTTAAGGTCCTTTCCAACCCAAACCATCCCATGACTCTATGATGATCTCACAGGTGCAGCTCCACCTCAGAATGATGGAAAATCTGCTTTTCCTCTGTGGTGATGGTGGATTCTTTCACCCAGGGACTATGGCGTACCTGTAAGATCTAGCTCCTAGTTTGTCCGAAAGAGGGACAAAACAGCTTCATAACTGTTTATTTTCCTATTCCCTGTTTTCCTTGGCGTTTATGGAATTGATAACTCTTCACATATAAAACACAGACATCGCATAAGTCAAAGCAATTAAATATCTTTCAGAGCTCCAGTATCTGCAAAGCTGCCGTGCACGCAGGGGTCATTTCGGACGAGAGAGGCGGCTTTGTGGACGTGATGCCCGTGGAAAAGAAGAAAACCTACGTTGGCTCCCTAAAGAACGGCGTCCAGTCAGAGAGGTGAGACTTCATCCCTCTGTGCCTTCCTCCTCTTTCCCACAACGGGCTCCGCTGCCTGTGGAAGTGAGCAGGCACCAGCCCGGCAGGCTGGGGCTTGGAAGGACGTGCCCCCCCAGTGGCACTGCCAGCTGTGACACCAAACAAACGGAGCCTGGTGTCCTGCTCTTGCCTTCCCCCTGCCAGCCCAGGCTGCTCTGAAAGCTGGGAGGTGTTGCTAAGCTTTGTTAGATTTTGTTCCAGCACAAGTCCAGATTAATACATTTTGCTGTGTGTTTAACACATCAGGAGATAAGCACAGATATTTTCAGTTTTCGGCCCGGGTCATGATTTGGGTTTTATAATTTGGATTTCCATTCAGTTCTGGCGTGCGGGATTCATTTGTGTTTGTTGATTCGTGTCCTCTATTCTCTTTGAAAGAAGCATGAGTAAATTAACCTCTTGAGACATGATCAAACACTTTTTGAAGATGAATTTCCATCCTTATAGGGTTTTTTTTTGTAGTTTCTCTTGGCGCAACCATGCTGGTTTCAGTGACCAACTGCAAATCTGTGCTCCCCAAATCCTGCACCTCCTCATGATCACAACAATCCAGTCACAGCTCATCCAATCCTTTCTAATTTGAGACTTCACTTTCAGTCTGTTATGTATTTTTTCAGATATTGGTGTGATGGCACTGATTTCTCAGGGCTATCTCCACAGGTTTAGAATTTCCCACAGTTAGGGAGGGTTTTGGTCACTGCTAACTCTCTCTGCTCAGTGCAGTTCTTCTTTCATAAAGACCATACAAAATTCTATCAAGTTTGCTGGTTTTATTCTAACAATGGATATTCCAGAATGCTTTAGAGCATCTCAAGAAATAAAAGCAGACTAAGACAGGAAAGCTATAGATGTTAAATATGGGGGTTTCAATATAGATTACCAAGGGTCAGCATTTTCCAATTTGATAAATTGGATTTAGATGAAAAACCTCTGGTTCCTTTGAATTTTTTTTTTCTATCTCAGTCTTGCTTCCATTGATCTTTTATATGAAAAGACAACTTTTTACTGGGATGGCAAACTGTGCCCTAGAATAAATCCCACCCCTCTCAGGAATGTGCAATGTGAGCAGGCAGCGCTGACCTGAGAGGTGAGGGAAACCAGAGACCTCCTCACAGCGGGGATGAAGATTTGGAAAGTGTTATTTACACTCTGCAATAAGGAGCAGCTCCATGCTGTGAGATCCACCAGACAGTGAAACGGCTTTTCCAAGGTTAAGGTGAGCCCTTACCCTTTAGGGCACTGGAAATAACCTCGGGTAAAGATACACACCCAAACAGGTATGGGGAAAGATTGCCCTGAGGATTTGCTGAGTCCTTACCCTTGTTGCAATGTTTATTTTGGTGGGAATATGAGATTTTGTATTTTTCCTGGGTTTTTTTCAGTGCAGTGGGGAATAGAAGCACCCCCTTTCCCATGCACACAGCCACCCAAAGCAGCTTGGAGTCAGAGCATCTGGGGACACCTCTGCAGATTGAAAATGAATATCTATATTTATTGTCATTTAACGTGAGCTGAGCTGGCCATTCCCACTGCCAGCACTAGGAGCCAAGCCAGACAGGCCCTGGGAACTTGCCAGCCTATCTGACAAGTGTTTTTTTAGGAAAACATATTCCTCTTTATGTCTGAATCTCTGCATAAGGGAGCACAGTGTTCCTTGGATAACAGCTAGGGCTGTAGGAGAGTCTGTTGCCTTCTAGCTCCTTTTGTTGGCATTACCACTGCAGATTTGGATTGAAAACACGAAAAAACCAGGTGAAACCATGGATTTGTGCCACTTCTTTTTCATCCTGCTTTATCTTTCTCCTGCTCCTGGTAGGAGAGAGAGAGGAGAAATTCAGAGTTGCCTGTTTGAGTTCTGCGGTGTCTTCATTTTGGTTCATTTTGTGTCTGTTTTCTTTCCCTCTTTCCTTTGTCTCCAGCCTGAAGAACCCTTCAGACGGGAACGCTTTCCGGATCTTTGCTGTGAAGCAGTAAACCCCCAGGGAAGGTGCAGGTTTCTTTGGGAGAGCTCTCTGTTGGTCTCCAGAGACACCAAAGCTCCTCTGAACGGCATCAGCTCTGCCCGTACCCTCCTTGCCGACCTCCTTCAGGGAATTCCAAAAGAAAAGGGGGGAAAAAAAAATAACCCCCAAGAAAAGACCCCAGGTTCTGACTCAGCTGTTGGCATCTCATCCCACCCGTGCAGCGTTGTATCTTTTTGTCTTGTGTTTTTTTGTTTCTCTAGGGGCATTCAGCGACCATAAACTGTTCTAAGTTTCATTTTACCAGAGGTGTTGCTACACAGAACGGCCGTGGCTCCACGTGCAGCAGATTCAGGGATCTCAGCCCGGGCCTGGATGGTGTTTTTAGGGTGTGAAGCTTCTCCTGGGATGGGTGTGAGGATGAGCAGACTCGGGTGTGAGCGGCTGTCCAGGCGCTGGACACTTTGAAATGAGAAACTCGTTGGAAAATTGCATCGTTTGGGGAGAGGTTGGGCTTTGACAGAGTGCTTTTGTGTATGTTGCATGGTTTCTGTACAAAAGAGGGTAAACAGTGGTGTTTTCCCACTGAGGTGGCGTGCAGCAGCTCTGCTGCGTGAGGCTGCTGGGTGCCTCGGACGATGGGGTTTGGGGATGCTCTTGGCAGCCAAAACTGAGGTTTTGTGGGCCTGGAGCAGGGTGTGGAATGGTGGCAGAGATCCTCACTGCAGAAAATGAGGCCACCGGGTAATCCAAAGAGCAGGTTTAGTGTTTGCTGGTCAAACACTCCCAGGTATTTTGCAGGTCTGGCAACCTCTGAGCGGTCAGAGACTCGGGGCTCCTGTGCTGGCACATCTCATCCTATACTCCATGCCATAACTTCAGTTAAATGCAGTGTATTGGTTTATACAGCAGTGCTGGTTGTTTTATAGTAGTTAGGTAGTGATAAAAGTAATCTTATTTCTGCTAGGAATGGTTGCATCTGCAGGAAGCAGGTTCACTTTCCCTTTGTGAAGCTCCTTGTAGCGTGTGCAGCTATGAGACTTTAAAGATGAGGCATAAATTGGAGTAGATTAATTTTTCCTGTCCATTTTGTGAAGCAAACAGATCCCCGCCTTCAGTGCAAATGCTGTACCCGTGAGCATTTGATATCCAGGATGGTGGGTTTTGCAAAACTCGTTGAGGTGTTGTAATGATGGTATTCCATATTTTGATATTTTTGTCTTGACGTGCACCCAAATGCGTTTCAAAGCCAAGAGAAGGCCCCAGCATGAGCTGCTTTTTTAAGGCAGAAGGATATGCTCGGCTGCATATCGGAAATGAATTTTTATGATTGGTCTAAACACAAATCTGGTGGGTTTTCGATACACAACATCCAGTGACTTCAGCCATGAGAAGACAAAGTCAACAGTGTATCTTCAGTTCTTGTAAATGCACAGTCCTTCTGCTCAATAACTGAATTGTAATATTGGGCAACAAATGGGAAAAGTATTTCCCTCTATTTGGCAGATGTTTCACAGCTGCTCTTATGCCCAGGACATGTTTGGTTTAATCTCGACAGATATAAGAGCCATCTCATCAAGGTCTTTCAAAACACAGACCAAAAGCATTTCTATGATTAAACGCTTCTTTAATTCTGTAAACACCAGGAAACCAGCAAGGAAATGACATTTAAATGACATTTATCACTCCGTTTGTTCCACTACTAGGATTTATTTCTGCATAAAATCTGAATTTGGAAAGAAACCTTTTGTAAAACCTGAAATTGGAGCTGCTTTGCACTGTCTCCAAAAATACTGCACAGAAAAGCTACTTTTGGGGTGGATAGAGAGAAGTGACTCTTGGTGTCATCTTTATGTACTATTGTTGTCCAAGGTGCACAGCATTGACTTTAGATAGGCAAACCGAACTATCTCTTTTTCTCACTAAGTAAATTGATGTTAAAAGCAGCTGGAACATATCCTAGAAAAGCTGCTGGTTGGGAGCATTTGAGATGTTGGCAGTGAGGAAAAGCTTCCCTGTTCTTGCCTGCTGCGAAGCCTTGGGGTGTGCAGGGTCTGGTTCAAGCCCATCCAACGCTGCAGAACCTGGGACACCCTGGGCCAAACGAGGTGGGAATTGAAGTGGAGAGAGTGAGGGGTGCAGCCGGGTTCATGGGGACTCCAAGAGCACATAAAACACCTCGACTCTAGTGTGGGATCCATGAAAATTGCGGATGGAAGGCGATGGAAAGGAGCATGAGGGCTCTTGGAGTAGAAGCCAGGGGATTACTGTGAGCACATAAAAATCCAAACAGCTGGGAATGTACCTAGGTGATGGAAAGGGGGCAGGGGAAGGGGTTATTATTCCAACAGAAATATCCTAAAATGCTTAATTCAAGTTACAATTGCGTATTTTTATCTTCAGCCAACTGGTTTGGATTTTTAGAAACCGATGTTAATTTAAGTCTGTATCTGTTTATTTTTGTATTTGTTGTACAAAAGAGAAATTGTGACTTTACTACACAAATATTTTTCGAGGTCCTGGGTGCTATTAATTTAAACATACCTCCACCAGAATTAGGGGCGATCAGGTCCTCCAGGGCAGTCATGACCTATCAATGACTTGCAATCATGCGTGCTAGCTATTCATAAATAGGTGGGACAGTACCAGTTTTCAGCCAAATATTGACAGATTTTATTTCTGATACCACGATATTTCTCAGCCGGCTATGTTTCAGTGCAGCTTGAAGATGCATCACGTCTGTATCTCACCAGGCCTGTTCCTCCTCAGCCCCAGCTCAGCGCGTCTGCTGGCACCTGAAGCATCCAGGTGTAGCCAAAGCTGATGCTGCCTGGTTGTTCTTTTCCAGTAATTTGGGATTTGGGGGCAATGGCTTGGTCGCTGCAGAACACCTGGCTCAGCCAAGTCTCCGGGAAACACAACCAGGGTGAAATCCAGAGCCTGTGCTGGTGGGGCCTTGGCTCCACTTATTCCTTCTTTTTAAGACTTTCAGCCAACAGCTGGTTGAGGAGGCTCCAGCTGGTCACTTGTGCAGTCTAAATATTTAGGGCCAGTTCATAGAGTTGCTTTTCTTTTTTTTTTTTTTTTCTATGAAAAATGGTGTATTTTACTTCCTATGTATAAAAGTTACTTGTAAATTTTTGTTTGCCTTTGCATGTTTTCCAAGGGGCCGTGGTTGTTTATAAACTCGATTTTTTTGTTTTGTTCTAAATACAGAATTGTAAAATATCTTTTCCTCCCTACCCTTCCATTTTCTTTTGATTTCTGAATTATTTGTGAAATAAAACCTTCCTGGAATGAATGCTTGCCTTGTCTTTAATGCTCAGCCAGAGTTGGGTTTGTGTTTAGAAGAGCTATTTGGGATTAATCCTGGGGACTAGAGTGTCCCCTGGAGACTCCAAATGAGATTGGGATGTGCAAAGCCTGCTCCACAAACAAATAAACTCCCCAGTACCCAGGCATTAAAACTCAGTCTTTACCCCATCAAAAACAAGAGGTATCCTTAGTGAAACACAGTAAGGGAAAATCACTGCCAGTCTTTGAATCCCTGCAACCTTAGGCCTGAATTAGATTAATGGGCTGGAAATAGTGTTTAATGGTTTAGTGCTTCAAAATACAAGTGAGGTGAACCCCTCCCCACCTGAGCAGGCTGCTGGGAATTGCTCCCTCGGTTTTTTTTGTTTTTTTTTTTTTTGAAAGGAAAAGTATCCAGATTTTGTAATTCCCTTTGACATTTTCTCCAGGCTCATCCTTGCTGACAGCACCACAAATCAAATCTGGTTTTTTTTTTCCTGGTAATCCAGCCCCACTTGGTTAAAGGAGCAACACAGGGAGGTTGATAACTCATCCTCTAGACAATGAGCACCAGATGGGTTTTGACCAAAATCGTGGGCTGGGCCATGGGATGGGGTCCTGATTGACCAGGCCATGAAATCTGCGTTTTTCTTTACCTACACAAGAGGATTAATGTTAAATCCAGAGATGTTTGCTGTACTTCAGGGCTGGGCTGATGCTGTTATGGCTGAACATTTCCCTATCCATCCCAACCTAGGACTGATGAGGTAACATCACTATTGCCCTGCCAGTGACTTCCGTCAAAGGGAAGTTTCACGGCTCCTGAGTGCTCTGCAACTCCAAACTGCCCATTTGAGTGCTCTCTGTGCTTTCGTTCCCCCATTCTTACTGCTGCAAAAACACCTCCTTCGCTGGAAATGTGTGAGAGGATTTTCCCCAAGCAGAGCTTAAAGGTAAGCAGAGAGGGGAATTGGGGCTAATGGTTATTGTGAGGCTGCCTAGTGCGCCCCATTAATGGCAGCGATGGTTTGATATCCTTTTTATTGGTGCTACAAAATGCCCCACGCTGTGATTTGGAACCAGACGATATTTAAGGTCCCTTCCAACTAAATCCATCCTGTGAATTCCATGGTAAAATTTAGGTCCTGGCTGGCCTAGAGAGTGGAACAGCTCAGCACTCAAATTTTAGGGCTGAACCTGAGCCATCCTTTGGGTTACCTTCCCATTTTTTGACACTGGTTTTGTCTCCTTTTGCTGGAGCCCTGGGCTCTGTCCTCTGCTCACCCACCAGAAATTGGTGTTGTTACAAGCTCTGTGCGAGAGCAGCCTGGCAAACAGAGCTGTGCCTTCCTCCTCTACAACAGGTAGAAAAAGGCAGGAGAAAAATGAATTCTTTTTTTCCCAGCTGGACTGAGATTCAGATTCTGCTTTAGCTGAGAAGGCATAAAGATTGGAAGGCTGAAGGAAAGCAGAGGGGAAAGAGAAACCCACGTGGAGCTGAGCGAGGGTGGCAGAACTGATATTCCCGCACTGCTGGGAATCCTTGGGGATCAACAAGCAGCCGGGCTCCCTCTGCTCGCTGCTTCAGGCACAAATAGCTCGTTGCTGGTGGTTTTGCCTTCTGCTGGCTGCTCCTCAGCCCGCGCTGAGCTCATCGGAGCCTATGTATAGCTCGGGCATACCTTGGGGTGGGTGCCCTTCCAAAAACCCGCAGTCATTTATAGGATGCGCCCCGGAGATGTTTCCAAAGCCATTCTGCAAACGATGGGGTTGGCTCTCAATTTACACTAAGGACCTACTTTAAGGCACTTAGGAGGCATTTATGCCACTTGAGGGTGTGGAGAGAGCAGCGCAAAGAAGCCTCAGTGCAAACAGAAACCGCCCTTCTATCTTGTTGACAGTGGTTAAAATTGGGTTAGGGAGTTAAGTCAACAGACAAGGTCTGCCTTCTGCGGCTCCCTCTGCTCCTCACCCCGCGGAGGGCTGTCCACAGCGTCCCTCAGGCACTGCACAGCCCAGCACAGGGCAGGGAGAGTCAGGCTCAAAAGGAATATGGGATATTTATAGCGGGAGAAAAGTCAGGAGGCGCAGGTGGGACGTGAGAGCTGAAGCAGAAGGGAGCAAAATAAATCCAGGGCTTTGGGGTGTCTTACAAGGGCTGATTCTGTGAGGTTTGGGCTCCTGGGGTTTAGGGGCTGTGGGTGGCTGTGAGCAGGCGGGACCTGCCAACACATAGAACTGTCCTGAGGAGTGCTTGGCTGATATCCGAGCTTTTTATTTCAGCAGCTGCCTCAAGGCTTGTTTCTGCACATCTCTCTTTTGCACGTGTGGAAGCTGAAAAATGCCACCTATGAACTAAGCCCAGGGGCCAGAGGACAAGTTTGTCAGAAAAAAACCTCAGAAGCAGCCTGATTTCCCTATCCACCAGCTGAGCAGGTTTTGTAAGTCTGAAAAAAGAGAGTAAAACCCAACAGAGATTGACTGTAGGGGGTAGGGGTATTCATACCATCTCACTTGGTGTGCTTTTAATGAAAATATGGTTTGTATCAATGCGGGGAGCTTCAAACTGCAGCAGCACCTGTGCTGGAAGAAACAGGCTGAAGAATCAGATGACGCTTGGAAGAGTAAAAGGAATAAATAATAAAGGGTGGAGACCAACCAGCAAGGAACAGCTCAGCCCAACTGAGATAAAGAGTCAAAAGCCATCACGTTATGGCCAAGGAGATAAAAGTGCTATCAGGTGTGAAAGGGTCAGCAGGACAGGTGAGAAACCTTTCAGCTTTGCTTCCTCTGATCAGGTCTCTGGTGCAATATGACAATACCTGAGTTTGTACTGATACTGCCTGGAAAATATTCAACTGCCTGTGGGAAGTCCAGGAGGAAAGAAAGAGAGGCCTGAGAGCTGTAACAGCTCCTGAGAAAGCAGGAGAGGTCTCTGAGGAGGAAAAAGGGGAAGAAGAGGATGCCTGAAGAGTGTAAAGGTACGGTAAGGGAGAGAGGGTTCTTCATGCCCAAAGGGGCCCCACTGGGAAGGGATGGGCTTAAAATGTAGTAGGAAACACCAAGACCATTGATAAAGGTTCTGACTGGAGCAGATTATCTGTGTGGTTTTTTCAAGCCACCATTCCAGGTTTTTAAGATTATTCTGGATGGCAGCTCCTAGAATGAGATCCTGCTTTGAGTGGAGCATGGACTCAAAAATGTCTTGATGGTCCTCACAGGTATTTTATTTTTCCTGTAATTTTCAAAGTAAAAGGAAGCGTTCCATCATGTGGGATGGGCTATCCTCTGGACCGGGATGGTGCACAAGCAGGGACTGACATTTTCCTGTGGGTGGCTCAGGTAGAGATGACCTGGCAGAAGAAGCCTAGGTAAAGGAGTGCAGTGTCATGGCAGTTATGATAAAAAAATAGTCATTGTTCTTTTAAGTCTTTGTTGTTCCATTTTGGTTTTTTTTGTTGATTTTGAGGGGGTTTTTTTTGGTCTTTTGGCAGACTGATGAATTCTGAGGTGCAGTTGCAGATGGACCTGTGGCCGTTGTGTCTGAGATAAAATAGTGGGGACAACCCTTCAGAAATGCTGGCAGGGAAGGGGTGATTTGGGGCATCCCCTGGGGGTGTTGCTGAGCCAGGCCTGGCAAGGAGGGGGTGATTTGGGGCATCCCCTGGGGGTGCCACTGAGCCAGACCCAGCAGCACAGGCGGAGGAGGCATCTCCTCCCAGTGCCAGGCGTGCAGCACCATCTGAGGACAGGCTTTGGGTGGGGAGAGGGAGACCATGGAAATTTTCTCATCTGCAGAGTCATGAAACCATCCCAGGCGTCTGAGGGCAGCTGGCCAGCTCAGCAGGCTGCCTGTGCCTTTCCAAAGACACCGGGGATGTCAGGCTGTCTCAAACCCTTACAGCAAAACAGATGCAGGGAGCGGAGTAGCCCAGCGCTGGACAATGCTCTCCTCGGGAAACAGCTTTATTATCAGCAAACAACGACCTCTGCGAATCCAAAACGCTAAATGGGGATTTGTTTGGACACCGAGCATTTTAACGAGAGCCATAAAAATTAAGAAAACACCCAAGTCTTCGCGAGCTCCAAAGTTTCACGTCTAGACCAAGGAAAGGACTTTAGGAGCCAACTCTAGCTGATGCTGTGGACAGCTCTGGATGCAGTTCCAGAAAATGTGATCCACTTTTAAGGGGAGTTACTGGAAAAGTGGTCAGGCCCTGTCCCCTTGGCCCTGGGCACGGCGTGGCACAACAGGGGGGCTTGGAATGGAGGGTCCCCCCCGCCCCGGGTGTCCTGCGCTGACGCAGGAGGGAGTTGTGTGAGGTCTCTGCTCTCCTCTTATATAATCCCTGACTTCAGATAAAATTAATGCCAAGTACCCAAAAAAGGGATTGTGCGTGCGCTCCCTTCGCAGCCTCTTCCCGTAATCCGAACACAGCGCTCGACTGTGACAGGCTTGCCAGTAAAATCCAGGGTTTTTTCCCTTTGCCATGGGATCCAGGTTTAAAATTAGCCGTGTCCCAGCAGGGCCATCCCTGCCAGCCTCAGTGCTCGGCGTTGGAGGGCCAGGGCCTCAAAAAGAGCCCAGCAGCCCAGTTTAAACAGTGACCAGAAAAGTTTGTTCAGGGAGGGCTCCCTGGCTGTTAACAACAGGAGCCTCCGTCAGCTCCTTCATCGAGAAAACACTCAAACTTTATAAAAATACCTCCTAAAGTAAATATCAGTGAGTCACAGATACTAAATATTAATAATTCATACATTGGGAGCAGAAATATCAGCAGGACCTGTAAGGCAGGCCTTTTTTGTGTGCAATATTACAGAATTGGTATGTGTTCATCTTTTTCTTTTTTTTTT
>WBMY01002300.1:0-48828 GCA_013397315.1 Donacobius atricapilla | reverse complement strand
TGTGTGTGCCAACCTTTCCCATTTGAGACACAGGCTTGGAGCTGCTCCGAGACCTTAGGTCAGTGAAGCTGGTTGGAGGCTCAGTCCCACAAGGGCAGCATTTCCCTGGAAGGGACCCAAGCAGGGAGGGCATTGAGCAGCACTCCTCACCCAAAGGTCAGTGGTGGGGCATTCCCAGGGAATTGGAGTGTCTGACTCCCTAATTGCAAATTACTGATAAATGAGGGGGTTGCTTTTGATTGACTGACCTTTAGGAAAAAAAAAATCGACTCCAAACCAACCACATTACATAAAATTTATGCAACTACCCAATCCCCCAAAGCATTTTTTGTCTCATTAAGGATCAAACTGGAGTGAAAGCCAAACCTCGTTTTTGTAGCGAGGCAGTTTTAAGTAAAAAGTGGCTTTGTTGATCAAAATATATTAAAAAAGGATTAAAAAATACGCTGAGTTTTAAAAAGTGAAATTGCAGTTATTTCAGTAATTTCTTTTCATGTTTGAAAGTGTGGCTTTTTAAAAGCTTGTTGGAGTTGAAAAGCATTAATGAAAAATTTTAATTCCTTTTGGGTTTTTTTCTTTTTTTTTTTAATTTTCCCATGGTGTTTCACTGTCATTTTCTGGTTCATGTGGAGCCTGAGATGCTATCTGGGTGAAGAGAGCAGAATTTTTTTGTTGTTGAAATTGAGAAGGAGTGTCAGCTAAAAAACCCTAAGAAGTTCCAGACAGAGCTGCAAAGGAGAAAGGCTTTTCTTGAGGAATGGAGCTGAAGGAGGAGTGAAGAGCAAGGGGCCATGACAAGGACTCAAACTGGGGCCTAACACCTTATTTTTGTGAAATCTGAGGGAAGTTTTGCCATGCGCTTTGAATGAAAGCCAGTCCCCAAAATCCAGGGGGTGAGTGGAAGTCAGGATGGGAGCTGATCCTTATGCTTTGAACCCCCTCAAACTTATTTTCCTTTTCATCCCAGATAAAAAAGTGTTTTATTCTGCCTGCTAGGAAAGACCCAGTTCCATCATCAGTAATTCCACGACGCTGTGTCCTGGCTCTGCAGCCCATCCTGCCAAGCCTCCTGCCACTTTGGTGGTCCCAAATTCCTTCTTGCTTCCAGCTCCTTTAAGCCAAGCTCCAGTTTTGGAAGGACTCTGGGACAGCTTTTAGCTCTGAGTAATTGATTTATTAATTAGCACATGCATTAGCTTGGAAGGCAAGAGCTTTTTTGGTCCCACGTGGCTGTGCAGGTGGAGGTTCTTTTTCGGGAATGGGGAGTGGATGCTCCTCCCCACATTTGCTTTCTGAGTTGATCCAATGGGAAGAGAAAAGGGGCACTGTGGCTGTAGGGACAGTGCTTGCCACGGAGCTGTAGTGGCACTGAGATGCCAGCAAGGACACATGCAGCCAGTTTTCCTTTCCTTTTACCCTGAGGGTCTCAGGGGTGCAGGATGTGAGTGCACGTCCTGCTAATATTCTCCAGGCAGATTCTCACATGGTGCTGAAATTGTCCAGAAATGCTGAGGACACACTTCTCCCGTCCCCTGAAAGCACCAGGAGGAGTTTGACTAAAAGCTCTGCCTTTTTTCCAGGAAAGCCATCTTCCGTGGGATGCTAGAGGATGTCATTCTTCCAGCTAAATGCAATAGGGAAATTTTCTCACTAGGAAAAGACAGCCACCAGCAGCCTCATTTTTCCTGAGCTAACATTTGGGTTTTCTGGAAATTATGGGCACCATCCCAGCTGGGTGGCTGGGCAGACAACACAGCCCTTGTCTCTACCTCTTTGTAGCAACGGCTTCCCAGTGGACTTTCCTCAGGGAAAATTATTGGAACAGCTCACTCGGCCGGTCACACAGCACAGGCGGCCTGGAGAACTGCCAAGGATGAGAAGCCTGGATGGAAGCCCAACTCCCGTTCCAGCAGCGATGGACAGCGTCGGTTCTGTGCTTGGTCACTGGCGAGTAGATGGCCCCTGGCAGCTGCTCCTTTTGTAGGCCCAGTTTAACCAGCCCCGTGCTGAGGGCTGCAGTGAGATTTTGTGCACCCCATCCGTGGGAGCATCTCTGGTCTGGTGGATGAGCAAAGGAGTCATTCCCAGAGCAGAGGGAATTCCCATTCCCACCCACGTCTCTGACCTGCCAGCCCTCTGGGCACAGTGGTTTTGGCAGATGTGAGCTTCCCATCCAAGCCCTGCTTTAAGCTGAGCTCTCCTGGACCTCTCATTATCTTCTGTGATCTCTGCCTTTAATAAAGACAGACCTGACGCTCCTGGGACTTGCACACCCACCCCTCTTTATTTCCCCTCCCAGAGAGGGGCAGGCAAGGCCGTGATGGGGACAGTGGTGGCAGCAGCTGTGGGCACAGACTGAGCTCAGGGAACCCCCTCATGCTGGTGGTGGCGGAGGTTTTTCCTGGGAGAGGAGTGAGACAAGAAAATTATTGGAAGAGGAAGCAAAAACGAACCACAGACTCATTTTTAATGAGTGTACTGAGAATTACTGTAGATTTCAACATCTGTTTTGACCAGACAGGAAGAGAGGATTGCAAAGGGTGCAAGACCACAGACCCACTTTGAAAAGAAAGGCTCACAAAAATCTGTCAGGACCTCATTTATGGATCTCATAAAGCAGGGCCTGAGCTGGTCATTGCAGGTCTGCTCCCAGTTTGCACAAGAACCCCAGTTCTGTGCAAACCAGAGGCTCCGAACCAGCCATGCAGGAAAATGTAGATTTTCTGGAGTGGGGGCATCTTTGAGAGGGCGTCTTTAGAGGTGAATGATTTCCTCCATGGCAGAAGCAGGACAGGAGATGGCATCAGCCCATGGTCCTGGCTGTCGATGGCCGTGCTGTCCCCTCTGGCACTGAGAAAAATGTGGCAATTCCTGCTGTGGGAAAGGGCTTGTAACCCTGGCTCACCAATTTTCTAATTAAAGCCCTTGAGCGGCACTCCCGATTTGTTAAAGGATGTTGCACAGAAATTAAAATAACCAGGCAAATGTGTCACAGGAAGCCCAGAGGCTGGAACCACAGCTGCGTAATTCCTTCTGCGGAAACTGCACTGTGGGTTTTCAAATGGTGATGCCCCGCTTGGTCACAGCAGCTCGCTGAACTGAAGCTGCCGCGCTGCTGGTTTCCTCCCCGGTTTTATTGAGCTCTGCTCGGGGCCCTCTGCTGGAACAGCTGCGGGGTGCTGGTGGGCTGGTGTGGAGCAATGTCAGGGCTGTGTCACTTTTGGATCAAGCGTCTCATACCCTCCGGGCATGGCAGCACCTCCATCCCGAGCATAATCACCCTCATTAAACCTCATTAGTGCCAACCGAGCCAGCGGGTGATGGGTGATGGGATGGGGTCACACCACCTGCTGCGACCTCATCCCTGGTGCCACCCGAGCTTTTGGTGTCTGAGCCTGCTTTGTGGCAGGATTTGCAGGGCAGGAAAGGCAGTGCCCATCCCAAGCCCAGAACCAAGGCACCGTGAGGAGAGGCCTGTGATGCAC
The DNA here is from genome assembly GCA_013397315.1 of Donacobius atricapilla. Lineage (NCBI taxonomy): Eukaryota > Metazoa > Chordata > Aves > Passeriformes > Mimidae > Donacobius > Donacobius atricapilla. The sequence goes on along the minus strand of WBMY01002300.1, from coordinate 45,343 downwards.
AGCAAAAATCCAGAGGGACACTTCCAAGTAAGCCTGGACTCTGAGGAATAGGATATGAGAGTGATGGGATGATCTTCAGTCACTCCTCTGCCTCACACCAGCTGAGACAGTGGTCCACACTCTTGTCACTGTGACAGGTCTTGGAATTAGTACTTTAGGGACATGGGAATAGATTACTCAGTATTGGGTAGCTGGTAACAGGACAGGAGGGAATAAAATGAACTTTCATGAAGAGAGACCATGTTGTCATAAAATATATATATTAGAAAAGCAAGAAAGGCTCAAGGGAACATAACGGAGCTACTGTGGCTCTTGACTCTGTCCAGAGCAGACGTGAAAGCCTTCACGGTGTGCCAGGAGGTGAAATCAGCCACCAAGAAACGCCTGTCAGCAGGACAGTGTTGCTCCAGGTCCGTGAGTTATGGATTCTGGACCGGAGGGCTGGGAAGAAGGGAGGTTGTGGAACATCTTTCCAATCACGTCAGGGATGTTGTTGCATTGTTTGCAGCCCCGTTCGGCTGATTCAAGATTTCCAGGGCTTGTGCCTCATCACAATAAAAGCAGGAGCTGCTCACATCCTTGTCCACCCGGAGGAACCAACCTCAACCTGGAGCTTTTAGCGCCAAAGGATGGAACTGGAGCCATGTCCTGAGCCACAGGAAAGCCGGCCACGTGTTGGAGCTTGCTGGATTTTCCTTCGTTGTGCTTTTGCTCATGTTGGATCCCTGTGCACAGCCTGACTCATGGCTTTGGGAAAGAGAGGAATCAGCGTTGCCTGCTCAGAAATCCAACTGCTTTCAATTCGCCCAAACCACCATGCTGGACTCTGAAGTTCCTTTTGTGGATGACTTCCAGCTAAGATTTCTCATCAGCAGTCATCAAAGGATGCAAACAGCAAACAGTTCCACATTTCACTCTGCTGCTCTCGTACTCTGCTTTTCCCCTATCTTGTCCCCTTTGGCACAATGTCCACTTGCATCAGTCTGAGGTTTATTTTTGGAATGAGCATGAGATTGCCTGGAACCTCTCCAAAAACGTAACTCGGGCCACTCTTTTGATCATGGAGCAGATAAACATAATTCTGTGCTTGCCTTTATTAATTATTTGCCCTGAGAAAGCAACTGGGATTTTGCCCATGGCCAGCAGAGCTTGCAGTATTTCTTTGGATGGCCTGGAACAGGCATGCCCAGGACATTTGAAGGGTTTTGGCGGCTGCTTTAGCAACACTGGTCTGAGGTGTGGCTGTTTTCTGATCAAATCTTTTTGGTGGGAAAGCTGAACTGACATCTGAATTTTGTGGCATTTTAAGCTGGAAGTTGACGTTTCCTATGGAAAGTTTTAGTTCTCTCGTGGGAAAATGAGAGCATGGCCAATCTAAATGCTAAATAAAGTCACATATTGCTTGAAACAGTTTTCTGTGCTCGGTGAAGCGGCGAGTTACTCTTTGTGGCTCTGTTGCTTTACAGAAAACCCCTCCACCCTGCCCTGTAGCTGTGTCATCCTGAGTTCTGACATGGTCTGGATTTGGACAGCAGGAATCAAAGATCTCGGATTGTGCACTGTAATTCTGATTTTAGAAGAATGTCCTTACAGACACAATTTCTCTGCCTCGTGGTAAATCTTTTAATCTGTTTTGATGTCTTGGGGAATCTGTCGCAGGTATCTGGGAGCTACAATTTGTAATCCTACTCTGATTTCTTGGCCAAATGAAAGAGAGAATCTTGAGAAAAGTTTCATCCCTGAAATTTATTTTTCCCTAATGAAAGCAAACTGGCATCCTCTGCTGGGTTTGCAGCAGGGGAGCACAGGCTGGGTTTTCCATGGGGCTGAAACTGTAAATGGCTTTTCCAGGGTGTGAATGGGATGCTCAGTTTTTCAGGCCCTCATCAGCAATACCCGAGGGGGTGTACATTGGCACAACCTCACGGCTGCTGCTGGACCTACTTCACTCCTTGGCTGCAGCCTCCCAAGCCCCACCCTGGGGATACCGACAGAGTGAGGTGGGGAAAGTCAAACACTCTCAACCCACCCCGAAATTCAGGGGCAGGTGCCCTGGAGACAGCTCCACCAGAGACCAGGCTTCAGAAGAGCTCTTGGAGGGGCTTGCAGGTGCCAGCTGTGGATTGTGACATTGCTGAGGGCGCTTTCCTGCTACAGCTGGAAAGGCTGCATGGATTTGGGCAGTGCTGCCCTCTCCCAGGGAATCACACGGGCCTGGAAACAGAAATAAACTTCCCGTGGCATTGCTTTTACGCGCCTGCTTGCTCCTCTGAGGTGTGTGGTGCGTGCAGGGGCCAGCCTCAGCAAATGCATCACCCTCCCTTACTGCAGGGTAATTTCTAGACCCTTCCTTGCTTCACAAAGGAAAAAACCCGATCAAGTGCCTGGACGAAGCACAGGACAAATCCAGCTGTTCTACAGATGTGGAAGGACACAGAGCCTTTTGGTCCTGTCTGCTTTAAAAACAAACCAACCCCTCCACTGCTTCAGCCTCTTAAGCACTGTCACAGCCTGTCCCCGCCAGGGGAAAGGACAGATCCCCTCCCCATCCTTCACGGCTGGAAATCCATTTGCCAGAGATGTGTTCGAGGCTTTGCACATGGAGTTGTTTTTCGCAGTCTCGGGGCTCTCTGTGGGTAAAACGACGTGAGCAGAGCAATTTCGGCGAGCACCACAGTTGTCAATAAAATGAGGAGCAATGTTTAATAAGAACAATTAAATGGTGAACTTGACTTTGCTGCTGTTTTCTCAGGCTGAATTTCTGTGGAGAGGTTGTCAAAGAAGCTGAAGTATTTCCCACGTGCATCTGTCCATTGGATGGACTCAACTCTTCTCTTGGCCTTCAGATTTCTTCACTTTTCCTGATGTGCCCAGCTGGAATTGCAGGTAAATTGCACAAGAGGCATTTTTCAGCTGTTCTGATAGGAAATTGGTACCTGCCTCAGGTTTTCTGTGCATTTAAAGCTGAAACACATCGTCCTTTACCCTCTTCCTCTGTTGCAAGGCTTTTTGTAAATACACTCAATTTTCTCTTCTGTTCTGCTCTCCACGTTGCGATATGCTGGAAGATGTTAAACAACAAAACAGCAAAGAGGATATGTTTTGTATTATTTTGTTTATAAGAACACTCTGGACTGGTAAATAGCTACACCCTTGGTAAGTGTTTTCAATTTTCCCTTTGAAATAAGAAACAAGCTGCTTTCAACAAGCAGCTCTTCCCGGTCAAGGATTTTTCTCATTTTAGGGTACACATATAATTTGAAAATCAAAATGTTTCCAGAAAATGTGTTTGGGCACGTGGTTTTTTTTGTTTGTTTTGTTTTTGTTTTGTTGCCGATATTGTTTTATTTTGGTTTTTTTAGAGCCATGTGAAATCCAAGCTGTGACTATAAAGACATGACTGTTCATGATGCTGAGCAGAATATCTTTCAGTGGGGGAACCTACAAGGGATCCATAAAAAGACACAGCAACCCCCTAAAGTCACTTGCAGGAGAGACTTGATTTATCGCCAATTAATTCTGCAAAGAAAGTCTTGTATAACAAACCAATAGCTCGAGCTGGGTAGGGAAGAGTTGTACCTTCAGACACAAGTCAGCAGCCTGGATTATTCCTTGGAAACAAATGACTGGGCCATGGCATTTCACTTCTCCTGCTTTTTTTTCAGTTGCTCCCAACAGTGCAGAATGATCACAAAAATCTCATTTTTTCCCAGGCCATGCTTTTTCCCTGGAGAATTCCTCAGGCATGCCAGACACTTGGTCCCTTTTCCCAAGCTGGGCACAGATGTGGGACTCTCCTTGGCTTCACCATGAGAGAGCTTGAAAAATTAGGTCCAAAATTGAGATGTCCCAGATCCAGCTTATTCCAGGTTGGCTTTGCATCCTCACAAAGGATTTTTGGTCTTGCTGAGGCCGGTTGGGTTTTCTCTAAATGTGCTGTATTGTTCTGGACTTCCAGAGAGTGTTTTTGCAACCCAGTTTAAGGTCACCTTGAGAGTGGCTGGGCTCGGCAGAGCTGATTTCTGGGCCCTGGCCTTGCAGTGGATCTCGAGCTTTTGACTGATTACACAAAACATTTTATAGATGGAGCCTGAATAAACCCTTCAATTAAGGTCACAGCAAATTAGATTCCAAGGTTGGAGCACTTTATGGCAAGCAGACTTTTAGGAACTGGTTGTATTGAGAGGAATGGTTTGATTAGAGAATGAGAAACAGGGCTGGGGAGACAGGAACCTGACCTCAGCAATAAAATGCACAGAGTTGCTTTTATTCCTCCTTCTTGGAACCCGGTGTACAGAGGTACAATTAAACAACATGGCCAACATTCCAGCAGGCCAAGGCAAACCATTTGTGCTTTTCCTGACTCTGGGCACCTGCACAGGGCTTTGCTTTGCTTTAAAATTCCGGGCCAAATCTTCTTCCTAGTATTGCAAGGTGGGGAGCGGGGCTGGGATGCCTGGGAGGCTGGAGGTGCCCTGGAGCTGAGCTGACCACGCTGAACCCAGGGCTCTCGGGCTCCCCCAGCTCAGAAGCAGCTCCTGGACACCACCAAGCAGCACCAGCTGAATTTAAGGATATCTGCAGGCAGGATGTAACTTGGAAGAGCGACCAGGGCAGATAGTCTGGGTCACATTGTTGGAGTCAGCTCAAGCTGGAATAGCAGGGAGGAGGAGGAGGGAACACAGGAGCAGCCAAACACCCACACGACCCCAGTGCCAACCTTCATTGCTTTTGCAGGGTTTGATTTGTTGTTTCCTTAGAAAACCAGGCTGAGCTCCCGGCAGCAGATCGTTTTCAACCTCTCTGTCTGAGAGAGAAAGGGCTTTGTCCCAAAAGAAGTGGATATTTCCAGTATCACTGGAAATGCTGAAATTCTGCTTATTCTTCCTTATCTTTCTGCACGAGGAAGCCTGTCCAGGAGCAGGGCTGGGACACTGGGATGCTGCTGCTGAGGTGAGAATGGGATGGCCTCTGGTTTGCTGGTGAGGATGGAGCTGAAAGGGGTAGGAGAGAAGGGCATGGACACAGGGAGGATGAGCCAGCATCTGTGCCTGGGTGCTTTTGGCCAAGTTTGGACCTTCTGCTCTACAGGATGAGTGTGGTTGTCCCAATCCACGTGGTGGAGCTGCAAGGTGAGACCCACTGAGCCAGCAAATATTTCCATTTACTTCACTCAGCACCTTCATCCGGGCATTGCGGCCCTACACTGGAGGTAACACAAGGTGAAGAGGCTTAGACAAAATTTAAACGTATGCTTTTTCACAGGCAGACACTGAGTCATGGTTGCACTGGCTCAGGAGAGGCGCCCTGGTCTGAAGGCAGCACTTCTGAGCTCCAAATCAGCTCGCGTTTGTGGAAGTTTGATGCTGTTTTGCAAAGTTTACTTTCTCAAATAAGAAAAAAAAAAAAAGAAGCAAAAAGAAAACAAAAAAGAAAAGAAACAGCCAAAAATATTGTGATTTCTACAAAAAACAAGTTGGAATAGGCCAAATAAAATGACAATCTCCACTTGGCTGGGAGAAGAGGTGATGCAATTAGCTGAGTTTTATTAAGAAATGAGTAGAAAGGTGTGAATTTGATACATAATCCATTTCTGGCCAGAAATACCATGGCATGGAGAACAGAAAAGATAAACAGCTAAATGCTTTAGCAAAAATGACCTGCGTCTATAGTCAGATAAGGCTCAAATATAAGACATAAGAAATGAAATCATAGGCTAAAATAAATTTGCTTAATTTATTTTCCTTCTCTTTTCTGCCAGTTTCAAGTTCCCTTCAAATCTCTGCCATTTGCTGAATTTTTCTGTGGCAGAAATCTGGCCTGGTCTTTCGCAAACCAAAACAATGGGAATGCTTTCAAATACCCCAGACAGATCATTTTCTCCTTGCTGTTCTCTTGATGTTAGAAAACCCGAGCTGCTTGTGTGAGACCTCTGCTACTGTGACCATGTAGAAAGAACCATGGTGTCCTCCAGAAGATGACATATAAAATTCAAAATGAGTAAAAAATAAATAAAAAAAAAATTACAATCTGCTGATGCTTTGAGAAAACCCTGCGTCTCTACATCAGCCTCTGGATTTGGGTTTTGGGGTTTGTTTTTGTTTTCCCCACGGGGATCCATGAGATCACGGGTATCTTAAAGCACCTCATGAGAAGCAAGAGGTCTTTGCTGAGCATCGGGGCTGCCTGAGCATCCCTGGAGAACAGCGAACATCCCTGGGGACCCCACAAATCTTCTGTTGCTGGCTGAGAGACCGGAGAAGGAGCTCAGCCCTTAACTGAGGTGAGGAAATTCTGTGTTATGGGAGGAACAAGGAGGCTAACTCAGTTTAGACTGGTGCTGAGGGCAGCCACCCCTGCGGTTATGCTGTTGGGCTTGGCTGTGTGAGAAGCACAGAGGGTTTGGAGGGATCCCACAAACCCCTCCAGGTCCTGCCATCCCCTCTGAAAAGCGGGGTTTGATATCTCCAGGTGTCAACGTTGCTGCTCTTTCTCACTCTTCAAATCCAGTAGCTGTCCTGCCTTTATTAGAGAAGTGTGGGTTTAATTACGTGTCTTTATGCCCATTTTTCAGGCCGTGGTTGATAAATCACCGTGTGTGGCTGACCCAGCCAAGCCCCAGCTCTCTCCATAGCCGTGTTTTCCATGGGAGCACATCTGTTCTGGCTGCTCCACCTATTTTTGAAGGTGTATCAACAAACTCCCCCTGGCTCTGACCTCCCAGCAGGCACACAGTGAGCACTCACCCCTTTCATTAATCAGCCTTGCGTCATTAGCTCGATTTAGCGGCAGTTCTGTCCTTTTTCTCCCTTTCATTGGTGGAGGAATGTCTGCAAAATATTTGGGTTACCTGCAGCAAAGCGTGAAATGTCGCTCAGGATGGAGCCCAAGCTGGCAGTGCTTTGCTGCTTCAGAGGACTTTGGAATGCAGTTCCTTGTGTAAAAACCAGAGCTGTCTGAGGTCACATCACCAGACGTGACCCTGAGAGTTACGTGATACTGAGGCAGCTTTTTGTTTTAGGGGTTTTTGGGTGTCCCTGTGATGCCTTGGGCAGGCTGAGCTGGAACAGAGACTGGGCAGAGCTGGAGAATAAAGCAGGGATTTTTTGAAAGGCCTTTAGGGTGCACCTTGGGCAGGACAAGAGCCTGGCCAGGGCTACACCCAGGGTGGTCACAAAATGGTCACAAAATGGACAAACGGTCACGAGGTCTCACACTTTGATAAGTTTGGGTCCATTTGCACATTGGGGTTTAATTGTCCAGTTACAGCTCCAGGCTGTGAGGTCCCCTCCTTCTTGTTCCTCCCTCCCGCCCAGCCTTGTTTGTGCTTTTGGGCTGAAAGTTGTCCTTGGTGTGCAGCAGGAGAAGGATTTGGTTTGTGTCCCTGCTGTGTGCAGAGCTGAGGGACACTGAGTGTGAGCTCAGAGCTGCGCTGCTGGGTGCACAGAACCTGAAATACATGGAAGTTGACACTTGAGGCATCCCCTGGGACTGTTTCTGGTGGCGTGGCACTGGGGTCTCCTCAGAGCAGAGGTGCTGGATATGCAGAGCTGCCTCTGGTGGGGCTGAGTGTGGCTGCAGAGCTGTGCTGACAGAGGAACTTTTAGAGAGCTTGCCTGAAAGTCTTTTCCCATTTGGCATCTGAACAGAGCAAACGCACACAAAACAGCATTCTCCTGAAGGTTAGAGCTGATCCATCCACCACAGCCTGCCAGAAATGAGAATAAGCCCATTGTCCTGAGTGTTCCCCTGTCTTAAGCCTGGAAAACTGGTATAATTTATTTCCCATCTCATTTCTTGACCAAACCATACTCTGCACTAGATTTTATCATTTCCTCATGCAATAATAACCAAATCTTTTCAATTAGAGGACATTCCTCTACCAGTGCAGCCGACATCCTGTTTTGCCTCCCGTGCTGCAGCTGCACATGGAGTATAAAAGCTTGGGGAATATTTCCTACAATCTCCTAAATCTCCAGTGTAATTTTCTAGCTGCAGCCCCTCTCAGCTGTCGCAGCACCTCCCATTTGGGATGGATTGCCCCAGGAAACATTTCCCAGCATGGCTACACGTCACAGAGCAAAACCTCCATTATTGGCATCCTACCTAGGACAGCAGAGCTTGGAATGTCCCCTCTGGCTGTGCAGGAGTGCAGGTGCTGCAGGAATTCTGCTTCCGGAAAGCTCAAGCAGAGCAGGAGATAAAAAATGAGTTGTTCTGGGTGAGATTTGTGCCTCGCACAAAGGATCCATTGGAGGACGTTGAGGTCACTGCTGGGGCTTTGGGGGGATTTCAGCTCGTGCCTCAGGGATTTGTTTTGCTGCCATTCAGTTATTGAGGGTGCAGATGTGTCCCCAGTGCCACTGTGCTGCTCAAGGGCAGCAGCAGGATGTGCTGCAGGGCAGCGGGAGAGGGAAAAGACCGTGGACAACTGTTGAAGAAAATGATGCTGGGTCCTCCTCCTTTTCTTTTAATTGCCTTAAATCCTAAGGCAAATTAAACCCGTATTTTAACAAAAAAAAATCTGACTGAGAAGTACAGTTTAGTGCTGCTTGGTGCATTTGGGCCTCGTGTTCTGCATAACAGCACCCTTGCGTGTTGACGGCAGAAAACCCAACGTGTGACTCACTGCTCCTGCTGCTCCCAGGGTTCAGGTGTCATGGTTTGATGGGTTTAATGCAAAAACTGCACTGAAAACAGAGTCCCTGCGGCAGAATCAACCATGTTTGTTTGCCAAATTGAAGTTTTCTCAGGATTTCTATGACTAAGATGTGTTGTTAATATATATTTGCTGCATATATTTAATTTATTTTGCATGTATATATTTACTGCTGCCTTCAGGATGTTTCATGCCAAGGAGGGAGAAAGAAATCCTAACAAATAACACATTCATGGAGTGCTTAAATCTGAAAACATGTTCCAGGTATTTGTTGCAAATAGAGCCAAAGGCCTCATGTGCTCCTTGGAGCATTCCTGGAGAGCTGCTGGCTGCCTTTGCCTTGATAATCATCTTTACGTGTTTAGCTGTGAACACACATTTCCCATCTCCTGTTGCTGTTTTTCTAGGTTAGACAAAAAAATTCTTGTTCAGGCACTGTGTTTTCCAAAATTGGTTTGTTTTTTTTTCCCCCAGCTCTTCTCTTCTGCCTCCTTCTGAGTTTATTCCCATCACCTTTCCCATTTCCACATCCCCTCCAGCCCCTGTTCCCAGCCCCTCACTCACAATTGGTTACCCCTTTCTAAGTACAATCCTTTGCCCTTCTTGGTGCAATCTGATGATTTTTCATTTCAGCAGTTTTCCAAGAATATTTGGAATTTAATCCTGCCCTGTAAAACCCTTCCTTACTGCAACACAAGCTCAGCCTTTTGCAAGTTCTCTCCTCGTTCCTTTATCCCAGCCCTGAGCACTAACACCACCCAGACCGGACTCGTGGGTCTGCCCAAAGACCTGACGCTGAACTGATGGAGCAGGGCAGGATGTTTTAATTAGTTCCACATTGACATTGAAGGGGTTTTGTCTCTGCCACACTCACCCCAGTTACTGCTCTGGACACCATGCAGGGCCACAGTCAGATTCCCGGGATATAAATCTCCTAAACTTTCTCTCTGCTCCAGGCTGGCTGGTGCCCTGCTCTGAGCATTATCCAGCTCTTAGCTGAGGAATGCCATGGGTTTTTTTCACCCCTCTTGATAAAAACGACGTTCTCAGGCCAGCCCTTTTGCCCTCACAGTGCCGATCCTGCGCTTCTCCCCGCGCCCCTTTTCCCAACAAAACCCCAGTTTTGGCTGCGCTCAACACAGGGCTCCACAGAGAGAGTGAACCCCTTTGCTTTTGTCGGGGAGGGAGAGGGATGAGGAGCCTCAGCAAAACAGGAAGAAATGACAAGGTGTGGGTTTATTGGATTCCCAGCCCCGGGGCAGGAGGATTGCATGAGATGGCATTTTTAAAGCAGCAGCATCCCAAGGTCACTGAGAGTGTCAGGCCTGAGATGCAGGTTGGTGATTTCTTGGTGTTCAGGGGCCTCATGACAGGGATTGTTGAGAGCCTAATTGTTGGAACCCTGGGCACTGAGAATTTCAGATTTCTGTGCTGGCAGGCGCTGACCCCCAGGCAAACTCTGCATTGGACCTGAGGCCATGGAGAAGGCTCCCAAAATTGAGTGACAGCCCTGGGATTGTGGGTGTGGAGTTTGGATAGAAGTGTGTGATATCACAGGGTGCAAAACTCAGAGTTTAAGGGTTTAGAATATAGTAATATATATATAAAGCAAGTTGGAGGATTTAGGGCATAGTCCAGTCCTTCTGTTTCACCTTCTTCTTCATGGGTCTGGGTGGCGTTTTGTAATTGGGTAGGAAAATCCATATTATGGGCCACAGGTGTTTGGTTATTGGGTTCAAAGTAAAAATAATTTAGGTATCATTTCTTAATTGGACAGTTTATCCTTAAAAGGCTTTGTAGAGAGATAGATATGGCTCCATTTTTTAATTTTGTTATCTAGAAGTGCTGTAGACCTCACAGTTTGTGAGACTGTAACATAGATAAGAATTAACAAACATCTGAGTCTGAATAAGAAACACCATCTCGAGCACTTAATCCCAGCTCTGGCAAAAAAAGGAGATAAAACGTGACACCAAATGTTGGGTGAGCCACATGGATTGTGGTGGCCTGGACTGGAGGGGTTTGGTGGAGGGTTTGTTCTTGTTACGCAGAATTTATTGTGCAATTTTCTTTGGTAGTTCAGCACCCTGCTGCCAGTCCGTGAACTTTTATGCAGAGAGGTTAGGGACAGGGATTGTAAAGGCTTTGACTTTCATTTTCTGGCTAGAAATCTCTACCTGGGCAAGAATTGCTGAGATGGGATCTGCACTCGAGGTGCTGTACAATTAAACAGGGTAAGAGCTCACGCACTGAGAGGTTCAGCTGCAGCACTTCAAACCCTGGATGAAGGGAATTAATTTTCTGGTCCACAGATGTAGCAGTTAGAGAAGTTATTCTCTTTATTCTGCTTCACTGAGGCTTGTGTTCCCTCTTACCATGGGAATAAGCTCTCAGAAATACTTGACATATATGAATTCTACTCAGTCTGGGCTAGAAATTTCTTGAGTAAGTCGCAAAATGAAAGAACTCCCAATTTATGCTTCCATTTCTTAATTATGTTTTATTATATAAATGTGATTACACTTCATAGCAATGGAACACAACGTACCGAACATCCAGGGGAAAAAAAAAATGAGATTGGAAGGAAAACAGGCTTCATCCTTGAGTTGAATTTGGACCTTTTACCTTTTAAATAAAACCATCTGTATTTATATTTTAAAAGTTTGTGAGGGCCAGATGTTGACAAACCCTACTATTTCCTCATCAGTAACCTGGAGAGTGACCCCTTTGTGCAGCCAGGCATGTCCCGAGCCTTCCTATACAAAATAGGGTGTAAGAAGCCAAAGATGGAAATTGTTTGCCAAAAATCTTTAGGAAAAAGGAAGAAAAAGGAAGGGATGTATACTACTGGGATTGTAGCCTTGGGAAAAACAATCATTCATCCTTGCTGCAATCAGGTGGGCTCAGATAAAATAAAAATGGGATAAAATACTATTCTGTAGACCAAGAAACTTTCCTCATCAAACTAAATTATTTTTTTTTTCCCTTGATTTCAAGCACAAAATTTAGATTGGAGCTTGGGTTCTCCTTAAGCCTGGAGTGTTTTGGGATCCTTGGCTTAGTTCATGCCTGCATCCTGATTCTGTTTTAATTTAAGGCAGAAAGAGGACAATATGTTTTTGGTGCCAGTTAACCAATTCGTATTAATTATCTCTATTGAAAATAAGGGTAAAGAGAAAGAAGGAAAACCAACATAGGCTCTCACTAAACTCAGCACTTTTAATTCAACCCCAGCCTAAACCCACATCACCTCTGGGCTGTTGCTTTGGCCTGGAGGAGCTGGGGTGCCCCCACAGCAGGTTTCTGTCAGCTGAGGAGCAGCAGTTTGCCTCCCTAACCCATTCTCCATCCCAGGAGCTCATTTCTGTGATTTCTGTGGGATGGTGTGGAGGCTCAGCTGTCCTGTGAAGGGCTGGCCCACGAGAGGCTCACAGACATGGCCAGGCTGGGACCTGTGACTCCAAACCTGCCTCAAACCGTGGCGTTCTGAGGGCTGGACACCGTGTGGGAATTAGTCACAGCTTCCCGTGTTCCTCCCCGAGCACATGAGGACCTTTGGTCTGATCCAGTCCTGATCCTCTCCTGCTCCTGGAGTCTGTTCACCTCTATTTTAGCCCAGGTGAGCTCATGGGGCTTGACCAAACTGAAATGGAAACTTTTTTTTTTTTTCAGTGCAGACATAACATCAGGAACCCTTGTTCAAACAAAACCCTCCTGGAGTGGCTGCAATTAAACCATGAAAAGACATGGGGCTGGTCTTTATTTTTGAGCTCTTGCCTCTACAGTGATTCAGGCTGGCTTGGATAATAAAAATAAATCCCTCCCCCTCTTGCCATAAATCAGCATATTCTGGCTTTTGTCCCCAGGAAGAGCCTGTCTGTTCTACTGCCAGTGTTATTCCCAGTTCTCTGTCCCAGTTCTAGGACTGGATCATCTTCAGGGACAGGCTGTTGCCTCCTGGTCTTTCTTACAGTTCCAGAAGACTGCGGAGACCTTTGTGAGTCATCTCCTTCCTGTCTCTGCTCTAAGCAAACTGTCCTCCACATGAGCTGGGCTGCAGGACGGTTTGTGCTCTGGACATTTGGCATTTTTTACCCAAATTTACTGAAATGTGGGATGGATGGGAGGTGTGGAGCAGAAGGTGCACTCATAGCCTGACCACCCAAACTCCCCCCTCTGGTTCCCTCTCCCTTTTCAAACCCTTCTCCATGTCCACGTTCCCTTTCCCCCCACCTCCATCCCTTCCCAGCACCTCTTGGAACTTTGGGTATGTCTAGTTTTAAGACTTTACCCATCTTAAAGGCCTTCTTTTGCTAAAGATACAACAGGCAATATTTTCCTCTGCAAACTCAGTCCTGGGACACCAAGGATGCTCATTCCAAATTTCTATCAAAATGATGCATATTAGAATATGAAAATTTGGGGCTTGCTGTTGCCAAAAATTGGTAGGAGTCACGTGTAGAAGACTTCAGGTTCTTCCTCTCTGAAAAGGGTGTTTTTCCTTTGGCTTTCTTTTTTTTTTCCCCGGTTGGATGTCATCTGTCTGAAGGCTTTAGAAAGAATCCACAGGAGTTTCATAATTTCAGCAATTGGTGCAATAAATTAAATAAAGAAGGTGTGTGGTTTTGATAGGGATGAAACAAGTACGAGCATAACAGCCCCACTGGTAAACAGAGGACTTAAGGAGCTCATGCAGAGAAATCCATAAAAATATAAATTAATTTCCAGACCAGGCTTGGAGTTGCAGCAAATATAACTGAAAAAATTCTCAGTTTTACTCCATGGCTTTATCAACAAGCTGCCCACTAATGCTACGTTTCAGGAATGCACATAAATGCACATTTCAATACAGTTAAATTCAAAACAATGTGAAAAATTATTTGAAGTCCCACCAAAATCACACAGAATATTTGAGGTTGGAGGGAATCTCTGCTCAAAGCAGGGTTTACAACAGCAGACTCCTCAGGAGCAATTTAGGTGCTGATTTTATTTAATAATTTTTTTCCAGAATTGTGACCTGAGCTTTTCGGTTGTATTTCTGAGGTTAATGGGACCCCTGGGAAATTGTGTTTTGCTCCTTTCATTTTGTGCTGCCAGGTTTGTGTCTGATGCAGTTACAGTTCTGATGATTTTCAGGCTTCCTGCCTTATTTTGAGGTGACAGCAACCCTGACACTGCAGTAATACTGGAGAATGAATCACCACGAAAAGAGTCACCATGAAAAAACCAGCATATTCCCGACTTCTGAATGTTTTGAGTCCACCAATAAAGGCTTCATTTCAAATTTATAATTAATTAATTCTGCCTCCTTAGGAACAGCGGCCAGTGCTGATGCTTCCATGGAATGCAACAGTCTAGTGGGAATAAGAACCTGCAGGAGCTGGTGGTGCTGTGTCCATGCAGGAGTCAGCACTGAGAGGAGCCACAGCTGGGCTCAGATGCTGGAACAAAGCCTTAGAAAGGCTCTGAAATCCCCTCTTTTGGAGATTTTCAAAGCTTGGCTGGAGGAGGCCATGAATAACCTGATGCAATTCCTGCTCTTGGAAGGTGTCCCTGCCCATGGAAGGAGGTTGGGTCTAGATGATCTCCTGCCAGCCCGAACCATTCTGTGACCCCAGGAGTTTAGAAGATTCCATGAGTTTAGAAGCCCCGTTTCAGTCAGGGTTGGTCCCACCAGAGCCTCACTAGAGCCCACACTGCCCCGTGACTCTCGACCTCCTCCAGCTGGGGCTTGGAGGATCTTGTTCAGCCGCACGGTCTCACACCCTCTCCCCAGTCCAAGATTGCCTAAAACCTGATTTTTTCCCCTTTTCTCTTTGAAAGGATTTATCTCCTGAGCGGAGGCAGGCAGGCTGGCAGCTGGAGAGGGCTGAAGGAGAGGAACAGGAGCTCCAGATGATTGTCTGGACTGGCTCAAGGGGCCATCAGGTGTGAGGCTTGGACGGAGATTTGTGGAGTTTGACGCCTTGCCCAGACAGAGCTGGAGCTCAATCCCTCAAAGGCACGTCCGGCCAGACACAGCCATTGTGTCGGGCCCTGGAACAGGAATATCCTGAGATTTCTATCGGAGCCACACAAGGCTTGGCTTCACAGGTCACTGCCCTTCTTCCTGGCCCCTGCTGCTGATAAATAGCTCCAACTCCTGTGTGCAGAGCTGTTTGCTCGGTGCCTGCAGGCGTTCAGATCTACCCGAGGTGATTTTTGCCTTTTGGCCTGCGTGGTCCAGCCCCCAGGACGGAAAGCTGTGCTCCGTGAGCTTGGCATCAGCCAGATTTATTCATCTGCACTCTTGCTCACTAGAAAAAGCCTGAGGCGGAGGGGGTGCATCTTAGTAATGGCACCAAGGGTATTTATTTGGAGACAGGTTGAGATGGAGAGTGTCACTGTGGATTGCCATAAATTGAGCTGTTCTCTACTTGCCCGGTTATTTACGCTATGATGGTATTGCAGCTGTAAAATCCACTGCTCTGGCAGGGTCAGCCCCTGATCCCACTGCTGTAGGGCCGTGGCCAAAGCTCCTCCATCACAGATGCTCCATGCCCAGAGCTGCCACTGCAGTGTCTCTTCTTTAATCCTCACGCCACAGCAGCAGCAGTGACAGCCCAGGGTGACTCCCAGAACGGTGGCGGCAAAAATATTCAGATTATTTTATCTGTGCCAGATCCCGGAGTGATCCGTCATCCTCCAGAGAGCAGTGAGACCACCCCAAGAGCTGAGGGGCAGCACCCACCCTCTTCCTGCAGCCCACCTGAGGGGGCTGGTGGCCTCCTGCCTGCTGCAGAGCTGCTTCCCTCAGGAAAGCGGGGTGGGTAGCAAAATATGTCTGTTTTTAAGGGCCTGGAGAGGCCAGAAGAATTCAAACTCAGGCTTGGCAAGGCGCAGCATTGCAGCACATTCCTTCTCCACTCGAACTCCAGGCTGGGGCTGCACAGACAGACGGTACTGGCAAGGCAGCAGGAGTTGAGCTGGTCTTTTTTGGATTGTGGGGGAAATAAAGATTAATGCACCAACTGTAAACTCAGGGTGGGGGAATTTCAGGAAAGCAAAAAAAATGTCCTGAGTTGTGCCAGGAATTAATATCCCAGTTCTTGTAAGAAATATTGTCTTTCCAGTATAGCCAGGGCCGAATAGCTCCTTCTCATCTGAAAAGAATAATCTCTCTCAGGCAGCACATCCCACCAGACTTGGATGGCTTTGCTGTTAGGTACAGGTGTCCTGACTCTGCTCCTGAATCCACAGGGTGGAGGCAGTCCAGGGCTGAAGGGAGCATCATTCCCCAGCAACCCAGACCAGCTGTTGGAGAAATGATCAGAAATGAGAGTCAGCGTCCCCTGGGACAACGGCATCGAGGTATTTCCTAGGATTTTGTTTCATTTCTGGAAAGCTTGAGTCTGTCCTGTGTTGTTGGTTTCTTAATGGATTTTCACTTCAGTCTGAGGGGAACAGGCTGGCTCTGATTAATTAATTTTTTTTTTAATTTTTAAAAATTGTATTTTAAAGCCAAAAAGTGTGAGTGCAGGGGAAGGAAAAGAGGGGTGGCTAATGCTGAGTCCTCTGTTTTCTGCAGGTCAGTCACTGATCAATCACAGCTGTGACTGTGCAGGCTTTGACAGCGGTGGCAGGGGGACAGGGCAGCAGTTCTCCCTCACAGCTCCTTTTCACCACCACCATCACATTCTCATGTAAGTCCTTAGTTTTGTGAAGCCATCTAGCTTTCCATGCTCCTTCCAAAATAAATTTTCTGCTGATCTTCGGCTGGTTGTTGGAACCTTGAGGTGGCTTTTTGCAGGCTCAGAGCTGCAAGGTGCTCCTGGTCCCATCGGCCATTCAAACCAACCAAAAATGTTTGGGAGAATCTTGGCTGGAATTTGCTTAGGTCTGGACAAATGTGCCATGACTGCCCTTAAACATAACTAATTTAAGCGTCTCCAAACCAGAATAATCCTGGCTAGGAGCACCTCCCCAGGATATGGAGGAGGAATGTATCGACTGTGAGTTAAGAACCCAAAAATGTCCCATGGAATTCTCTATGGCGATTCAGTTACCATAAACAGTAATTAACATAGTTATTGGGCTCCCCACTGGCACGAGGAACGTTACATACTGTTATGTTTTCCACAGGCAAGCAGCCAAGCTCGGGCCTGAGTCGGTCTTGGTGCCTTTTACTTCATGCAAAGGGGATCACAGACCTGGGGCTTTCCCTCAGAGCCCTGCAGTGAGCTCCCCCAAGGAATTCCTCACCCAAAACTGGGATGCCTCCAGCTCTGGAGCATTCAGGAGGATCCACACATGGTGGGCAGAGTGAGGCAGACAAATGACAGCCCACCCAGTCCTTGGGACATGTTGTTGCAGCCTCGTTCATACCCAACAAAACCTACTTAAAAGTTTACTTTGATATTTCTTACTTTAAAAGTTTACTTGAATTTTTCTTACTTTAATAATTTACTTAAATTTTTCTCTTCTCTTACCTGTGCAGGGAGGGCTGTTCCCATGCAAATGTCCTGCTACACAACCCAACTCAGACCTGCTGAAGGGACCTCAGGAGCTTTGGGTTGAGAAAGGAGGAGATAAAACATGACCAAGCTCTGCAATGCCCCTTTGGGAGAAGGGAGCTGAGGTCATTAATCCCCTACTCTGGATTTTCTGAGCCTCATGTTTCCACCTTTAAGGGTACCAAGAGCATCACCAAATTAATGGTTTAAAAACTAATGATTTTTACAATCTAGCAACTTAAAGGTGCTGTTTTCTCCCTGAGGAACTGTCCTTTTCCCATCTTCCATGCTTTTGCTTTAAAGTCAATAAAGAACCTTTGCAAAGGAATGAAGTCTCAAAATCAAAACAGCAAAAGACAACAGATTTATTCCCAGAATCTGTGGCTGCACCCACGGGGGAGAGGTCTCAAAGTACCTGGAAAGCTCAGAAGTGGTGCCAGGGGGAGCTTCTTGCTCCTCTTTTTCCCCAGGGGGTTTTCTTCCTTGTGGCAGATGAAGGGCTCTGGGATGTTCCCTGTGGCACAGCCATTGAATTTACAAGACTGTGAAGGGTAAGGAAGGGCTGGACTGAAAAGATTTTGCTCTCATTTGGGCACCTAAAAATTATTTTGGATCTCAACCTTTCCAAAATCTGGCGTGAAGTGCTGAGATACCTCCCGCCTCTTAGCCAGGCCTCCTCCAGAGCAGATCCCGCATTTGCAGAAGTGGTGGGCAGTCCTGAATCCAGCAAAATCCAGCCTTGAGAGTATTCAGGGACCTTTCAGGGAAACTGAGGCACTGGGTTTGGCCAGTGGTGGCTCGAGCCCAAGCTCATCTCCTGGTGCCACATCTGCTGGTGAGCACAGCTACAAGGTCTGCATGCAAAGGTTCCTAGAGATTAGAGAGGGAGCCCCGTGTAAAATCATCCACCAGGCTCTGCTGGGGAAGAGTTTCCATCCTGAGCAACTCTCTGAACAGCTCACATAAATCTCAGCTCCGTGCTCAGCTCCATCCCAGCTGAGGCAGGCTGGTGGTTCATTCCAGGAGATTGCTGGAGAAAAGCTTGCTGGAAAAAAAAAAAAAACAAAACCAAAAAAAAACCCACCAAAAAAAAAAAAGGAAGAAGT
Organism: Donacobius atricapilla; assembly: GCA_013397315.1. Taxonomy (NCBI): domain Eukaryota; kingdom Metazoa; phylum Chordata; class Aves; order Passeriformes; family Mimidae; genus Donacobius; species Donacobius atricapilla. The sequence goes on along the minus strand of WBMY01002300.1, from coordinate 27,086 downwards.
AGGCAAAAGGACAAAAAGAAAACAAAGGCAAAAAAAGCAAAATATGCAGCCAAGACTTCAGTGATAAAACGGAGCAGAGGAGACTTGGAATGCGGTGTAGAACATGGTGTGCCGGAATCAGGAGCTGCTCCTCGGAGATCAGTGTTTGCTGCCCTGACGGCCTGGGTGTGAAGGCACGGTGTCCCCGTGTGTGTCACCGAGGGCAGCACTCCCTCCTGGGCAGCGAGGGACGCGATGTGACCTGCAGGCAGCAGGGGACAGTGGCACGAGTCTGCCAAAGAAAAAGGAAGACCTTGTACTCAGGTATTTGGCGGCTGCTGCTTCTGCCTTTGCCTCTGCCTTCTGTCTGTGTTCCCATCCCTCCCTTCTGTGTTTCACCCTCGCTTTATCCTAGGATTTTCCTAGGGTTTTCCTAGGGCCTGGCAGAGTTGTTGTCACTCTGGGTGACCGTGCCAGCTTCTTTCCAGGGCCTGCTGAGGGTCACCTTTTGTGCCAAGCAAAGGATCACAGGCCCATTTGTCTCCTCTATACCCGGGTTTTCTCACCCCAGTGGGAAGCAATCACTGGGAAACTCCTTTTCTCTCTCCCGTCTGCCGCCAGGGGTGGGTGAAGGCTGGGAAGTCTTTGTCTCCAGTCCCAGACTGAGATGAGCGCAGCCGAGCAAGGGATGAAGGTAACATCTGCTCCTCCTCCCCTTGTCCAGGACAGACCTGTGAGCTCTAGGGTCACACAACTATCCCTGCCCACTCAGGGGTTACAAAAGCCCTACTGCCCACCCAGGAATTCCAAATTTCTGCCCTACTTACTGTACCTCTCCTTAACACTAAACTGGGCTGCCCAGGGGCAGCAGTGTCTGGCTTAATCTGGAGAAACTCAGCAAAATTTATTTCATGTGTCACATGTTCATAACAGGTCAGGCTTAAGCAGCTTTTGGGTTGCCTAAACATAAACATGGGTGTTTGTTTTTGGCCCTGGGGTGAGCTCACTCACAGTCTTTGTGCTGTCTGGTGAAGGTTTCTGTACTGCTCCCTGGCCTGGGAGCCTGGCTGTGGCAGTGCCGATGAGGTGACAGAAAAGGTTTCTGTTTGCTCGGGACTTAATGGCAGTGGGAGCATAAACTCCTGGCTGGGAAAGCAGCAGGCTGCAAGCTACAGATCAGAGTTAGGAGTAAGGAAAAGCTTAAACCCAGCCCAGCCTTCACTCGCAGCCGGCTGGGAGCAGAGGCAGACACAGGGCTCCCCAGCAGGATGGATGAAGGTGTCAGCAGCCCGCTGCAAATCTAGGCCACATCAGCTCTTGCTAGCCATGAAAGCTGAGCCTTAGCAAAACCCTGACATTAATTTTGAGGAGTGTGTTTGGTGTCCAGCCAAGGAGCTTTTTTTTCTTGCTCAAACTTTTCCACTACAACTGGCAGAGCTGCAGCAATGGGGGATTGCACAATGCTGCATCCCAGGGCTCCAAAATCCAGGGAAAAGGCACGGAGCATCCCAGATTGCAGTAAGAATTAAGATGAAACAGTTTATTAATATAAATACATGGCATTAATTACTCCAGGTGTAAGGGTTCAGGACTTCATCTTCAAGAATTATCAGAAAAAACAATTAGCTGCAGGACATTCCAGGGAAAAGAGGAGCCTTGGTTTGTTTTAGAAACTGCCCTTATTTTGTGTTTCTTCAGTGGGCAGGAGAACCTTTCCCCCACTGCTCTCTGCAGCCTTTTCTTGATGAATGATTAGAGATTAAGAGACCTCCTGTGGATTTGTGCCGGGCAATTTGTTGGCTGGTTTGTAGTGCAGAGGAATTTAGGTGAGATAAACCTCTGGCCCCTGGTAATTTGGAAGGACCACGACTCCAACTCCCTTGGCACAACAGTAAAACCAAAAGAACGATTTTTATTAGGCTTTAGAGGGTAATAGAATGATTTCATTTTGATCATGCTTACCCATACTCACCAGGCATGGCAAAAATTCAGGTAGACACCCAAATCTTCATCTCTCCCCTTTGTCCTCCCCATCTGGTTTTCATCTGGTCACAGAAAGACAATAATAGTCTTTTGGGAGATGAAGAAAGAGAAACTAACACCAAGAAGATAATTACAGTGGGGTTATGGAGGTCAGAAGAACATCTTAACGTAATAAGGAGAATGGGGAGCTGCATTAGTTGAGTCAACAAAACATTTGCAGGAGGGGACGAATTCTCTGTTCCATTATTGAGCTTTATTTTCCCCCAAAGTTTAAAGCAGCGATGCTTCTGCTGTAACTCACTTGCTGTGGCAGGATTTGTATTGACTTTTGGGTCACAGAGTTTTCATTGCTGAATTTACAGAAAATAGTGGGAGGATTTTACTGCCGAGAGCTGGTGCGGGGAGGGGGAAATAAGAGAAAGGAGTTCTGTGCAAAAGCTTGCAGGAATATACAGCTGAAGAGCGTTTGATTTAAAGTTCAGACGTGTAACGCCCTCCCCAAGTTACCTACCATAAATTTTAAGCTGATCTTATAGTTTTGATGATATACTTTTTATGATGCATTTCATGTCTCATTTCCAGGCAGATTTACAGCCCTTACACAATGCTGGATGAGTGACTCCACATGCTTCATGTCAACAAGTTCTTTTCCTTTTTTTTTTTTAATCCCCCTGAAACTCCTGCTGGTTAAAATTAAGCCGTGTTGCAGTCAGAGTGCATTTACTCTTGTCATTTTTTGAACTGCTTTTGGTCATCATTTGGTGAAAATGGCCCCAAGAGCCTTGACTTTACAGATTGATGGCAAAAACACAAGGGCTGGCATCCCTACAAATTCCAAAATTGAAACAGGGTCTTTCTTATATATGTGTCTATAGATATATTTGTTTTTTGTTTTGTTTTGACCACCTGAGTTTTTGACGTGATTAAAGGACAAGGTGAAGCCTAGCTCAGACCTACAAGGTGCCTTTTCCAAAACAATCTCACCCACAAAAACAGAGAGAGATCAATGTCACCTTTTACAGGCTTACAGATGTGAAAATATCTACAAATGCAGAGTAGCCAACCATAACTTAGCACAACTCATGAGCTGTTGGAAAGAAAAATACCCTTACACTGGGCTTGGAATAAGCGCTGTGGCTTGGAGACGAGCATGGATTTTGCCCAAATGTCCTGGCTGATGCTTTGCCTCTGATGGGTCCCATCACCACCCTTGTACCCCCCCAGGGCCTTACACCTGTCAAAGCCAGCAACAATAAGCAAAACACCGTGTTTATTTCTATTTATTTCTGAATAAACACAAGCATATTTATATTTGTTTATTTCCAAAACCCTCAAGAGCTTAAAGGTTTGGCTAAGGCTGCTAGGATAGGGTTTCTCTGGCGTGTTCACAGGCAAGGGGCAGCAGGGATCTGCAGAAGCAGGAGGAATCTGCCCAGGATGTCACATCACAGCAGGACGGAACCACAAGGTCATTGCACCTGACTCACACAGGATGTGGCTTTTCTTGCCAGCTTGCTCTGAAATATGGAAATTTAGGTCATTAATCCCTGAAGGGGAATAAGTGTGGGGTGTTGCAAGGCTGAGAGCTGTGCCCACAGCACCAGGAAAGGAGAGGCTGAATCAGAGGAGGAAGGGATGATGCTGGGATCATCCGGGCAGGTTACGCCACAGGGATTTTACAGCCTGGTGGCACGGCGACCCATCTCCTGTCCCTCGTGCCAGGGCAGACACGGGGACACTGCTGAGATAATTAATCCCTGCAGAAGGTGGTGGTTGGAGGGGCACTGCTGGGTTCCATCCAGATTTTGCCTCGTCAGCGAGGCAGGAAGCACTCCAGGCATGGAAAAACACCCCGTTTTTCCTAGGAGCTGCTCTTGTTTCCCAAACTCGGAGGCAGCAGCAGAGGAGGGAGACTGTAACCGGGCTGGCAGATGCACCCGGTGCCCAACACCCTGGCCCAGGGTGGGGATGCTCCCTGCTCCCGCAGGAGCCCACGGGCAGGGCCAGGAGCAGCAGCTTTTCAGAGCTGGTTCAGGAGCAGGGACTTACGTGTTTGACAGGAGCAAAGCCTGTTCCAGCAGCTCCTGCAGGCACTGGGGGCATGCAGGGTGTCCAGGGCATGTGGAAAACCCCTGGAACTGCCCTGGGGGGTCCCAGACCCTGGCTGGGACCCCAGGAAAGCATTGCCTTGGACCTCAGTCCATGGGAAAAACTTCCAACAGTCACAAACAAATTGAAAACAACCAAGATTTAAAATAAATAGTAGTTTAGTTTGTCACAGGGTGAAAATTTGTAGTTCTGGGGATTTAGTATGGAAGTAGATCAGAGCAAGATGGAGAATTTTGGGCAGTGTCTCTTCTTCCTCTTCTTTCTGCTTCNGGACTCTGAGAGACAGAAAACCCCGAATTAGGGGAATGTCGGGGTGAGAAACTGGACACAGGGGGGTGGCTGCCCTCCCTCGGCTGCTTTTCCAGCCCCACACATTTGGCTCTGGGGGTCAAAGGGCTCCGAGGAGCAGGGAAGAGCCTCTGTTCAAGGACAGAACATCTTGTTAAAATATTTTCTCCCTACAAAAATGACAGTGACTTTTTTCAAGCCCCTGCCTGACTGTTCGTGAAGAAAAGCTGAGAACAGATTCCTCGCCTGCAGCATATTTCTCTTTACGACCTGAAAAGCAGTTTATGGATTTTCTTTAGGCAGAACTGATTTATCTCATGCCTCCCTCCACCCTCAGAAGAAGTCTGTCTTCTCTTTTTTATTTCTTTAAGCCTGGCCTTTCCACACTGTTCCTTTCAGCAGCCCAAACACTGCCTGGGCACCCTCTCACTGCTTTGCACCCTATCTCTGCAACGAGGAGCAGTTTTGTTGTCTCCTCTGGTCCTGGGGTTGCTTTGATGATGGAGCTTTAAGCAGCAAAGAAAAGCCCAGCCAGATGCCCCCAAAGCAGGATTTTAGACCTTTTTTTCTCCATGTCACAAGGAACCAAGTGCTTGATCAGTCCCTTTCTGCTTTTTATTTTCCTGTGGGGTGTTGCATCTTCCCACGTATGAGTTTAGCCTGTTGTGGAGTGGCTGGAAAAGCTGCTGTGGGGACAACTCACATACTAAAATTCAAAAAGAGAGGAATGGAGATAATTTCTATACTCCAAAGATTAAAAAAAAAAAACTGGGAAAAAAGCCCTGGTCTGTGGGTCACAACTATCACTGATCCCACTTCTCCTGGTGTCATCTACAGTTCCTCACTGCTGTCCCCAGCAATGGCTCTGGACCCCAGCTCCTCTGCTCTCCTTTGTCCTCTCACCTCTCCTCATATGGGATTCACCAAAACCTTTTCCACGAACGGTTGCTAAAACCTGGGAAACTTCTTTCCGCACAGCTTGAAAACAAAAGTTTCTTTCTTTTAATTTCTGTTTTCTAGCAAAGGAAAGCATTTCCACAGCGGGAAGAAATGTTTTCAGTCTATTTCCCTGGCAGCTGTTACACCTTATATATTCTCCTTTCCTTCAAACCCTCTCTTAACACCATCAACAAATCTTCCCGGTCGTGTTCTCCCCGGGAAGTGTTTGTATTTGTTTGTGCATTGTTAATTTTCTTGTCTTTTTTCCCCTAATTTAGTTAATGCTGTAAATTCTTCAGGGTGAAGGAAAGAGCTACATTTTGGGTTTCTCTTTGAAATCACTGACTTTATCTGGGCTAGACCACCAAGAAAAAGGGCAGCATTGTCTGCTCCGTGCAAGTTCACATTTAGAGAAACTTTGGGCTTCAATATTTTGAGTTTTGCAACATTTGCATATTAAGGCAGAGGATGGTTTGAGGACGGGATTGTCTGGAGTTCCTCAGCCCTCTGCCACTCAGCTGTCCATCACCTCCAGATGTTTCCTTGGCATTATTCCTTTGCAGCAAACAGAGCTCTCTCCCCGGCTGCCCAGAACCAACCAAACACCCGAATGTGCTGAGCCTCCTGTGGTTTGTCCCTCATCCAAGGAGCCTTTCTGAGGCACCTGAGCGAGCAGAAAATGCAAATGCAGTGCTGAGTTGGCAGCAGCCTGCGCTGGACAGCGATGAGGTCTCCATGACAGACTCCTCTCTTTCCCTGCTGATCTCTCTGAGTCTGTCACAGCTTGTCGTCCAGAAGTGATGCTCCAGAGAGCTGTTGTGGCTGCAGCCTCTGAGATGTGCAGAGAAAATGGCCAAATTTGTGTGCAAAATGTGTGCGAGTGGAAGCCAGCCAAGAGTAACGGGAACAGGCAGGTATTTATAAAAGAATGGTCCCTGCAGTGTCTGCTTCCCTGCAGAGGTGGGGTTTGGCCATGGCTGCGGCAGCTCTGTGCGTGTTTATTCAGGTCCAAGGGCTCGCGTGATCCTAACCTTTAGAATTTGTGAAAATCTTTATCTTTTCACTGTTTTCTGTTAGCTACACTGACAGAAAAACCAATGCAGAAGTCCAGCAGTAGTGAAAGCAGAGGTGGTGTTGGTATCTAGTTCAGCTAAGATAAATCTATTTCCTTCCAGTGGTGCTCCAGAAAAAGTGGCAGCAATGACAGATATACAGATAATTTTGCCTATTGTTATGTGATGACAATCCTATTCCTTTCCTAACACATACTAATGTTTCAAGCCTGCTTTTCCACGCAGCTCTAGTGAGGTTTGATTATTTCCAACTGGTGGAATACATAAAATAACAGAGAGCTGCTACACTCAATAGTGCTTCATGGCTGGTGGTCTGGCAGATGATCCATAGGAATACTTAGAGGAAAAGCATCTTGGAGAGCTTTAAAAGCCTTTCTTAGAAATGGATATATGTGTGATTCCATTCACTCCTCTGCCCCAGCCATGACAAATAAACGCTACCAGCGTCAGGAAGAGCAGTCCCGGGGAAGGGCAGCAGCAGCTCGTTCAAAAAAGGGATTTCAAAAGCTGAAATCTGGATGCAGAACTCTGCCTGGTCTGCCCAGGGAAGAGGGAAAATGTTCTCAGGGAGAGGGATGTCACAGAAAAAGAAAACTCGAAGTGTTTCCTGCCCCTGTGCCAAGTTTTTCTTTCTCTCCTGGGGAAAAGTTGACCCCTTTTCCTTGGGGGATGAGGTGCAACCCCATAAAGAAGCAATAGACCCCTCATCCCTCAGCCACGTCAGAGCAGACAAAGCCTTTGCTTTGTCTATGCAGCTTTTGTCCAGGAGCAGAGGCATTAATGAGCAGCATAATTAACTTCATGTTTGAATTTTTCGAATCAGCCAACGAAGACTCTAAGTAATAACTGCATGAGTAACTGCAGAAGAAAAGAAATACATTGTGGTGTCTGCTGCAAGCTGTATTTTTCTGGAAACAATGACTAACCCCGCTTTTCCAGCGGAGGATTTGATGTACATCCAGGCTGCGTGCATGAATCAGCGCTGACAACCAACAAACTGCGACTCCCCTTGCTCCTGCTGCTCCCTGCTTTTGCTTCTGGGCTGGAAGGATCTCATTTGCTTCCTCTGGTATCCACTGGATTACTGCTACTGCTGGGGGAGGATTGTGACGGTTCTGGCTTCTTTTTCTCTTTGCCAAGGTCGGGATAAATGACAGGGGAAACGCAGGTTTGTGTTGGGAGTTGGATGTTTATTATTTCTTATCTATTTACAGACTCACAAGCATGAGCTCTAACTAGCAAGCTACAAAATGAAGGTAAAATGGAGCACCTCTAACTCTTTCCAAGGTCGTTTAAGTGATAATTACCCAGTAACAAGGTGACACCTATATGATTTACACTTTTGACCCAATAATGACTGCCCAAGGCCCGCAGTGAGGATCTTTCTCACACAATTACAGAAAACCACCCAAACCCATGAAGTAGAAGGAAGAAGAAGGACTCAGACAATACCCAAAGTCCTCCATCTTGACTCGCATGTATTACTACACACTACCACTCTGGTGGTATCTCTGTTGGAATTCTGGAAACTTGGATTTCGGGATTTTAGTCAGGGCTCTCCCATGGTGTCACTACCCCAAGGCGAGGCAGGTGTCACCTATTGTTGTAGGACATGAAAAAATGAGTGACTCTAAATACTTTTCAGAAGGCAAAGGGCATAGAGAAGGCTTTATTGTCTAATTCTTACTGCCTTTTATAAGGTGCTCTGATACAGACTTAACATGATCGGTGAATAGAAATGACACCTCTTTAATCTCATTCGTTAAACTAGAGAAACAGAACTAGAAAGGCAAACATCTCTGGAGAAAGATTGTTTTGAGAACGGATCTGTTGTTTACTAAGATTGCTTTGAGAAGAAACTTTCTCAAGATATTTTTCCATTGGGAAAAGTTAGCAGCTGCTAGCAGGCCAAAATCTCTCAGACTCAGAAATATCAGGCCCACAGTCACCTGAGGTCCACATCCATCTGTGACACATCCCGGGCCCCAAACCCAGGGTGAGCACGGCCCCTGTGATGTGCTGCTGGTGTTGATCACAACTCAGGAATTGTGTTGCAATTCCGGGGAAATCACCACCCTCTATGCCTGTAATCCTGTGGATTTAAAAGGAATGTTAAGGCTGTAGTAACAAGCGCGAAGGGTTGCTCATGCAACAGCAATCCCATCTTCTAAATAACTCCAGGAGCATCTGTGTTTAATAGAATTAACCTTGCCTCAACAGCCTCCCTAGCTGGAAGAGTCTGAGATTACCCAGAAAAATAAAAATGACCAGGAAAGAGGTGGGTCATATCCAACATCTGCCCTTCCAGCACCACATTTCCACAGGGAGCAAATGGGGGGAGACTGGAGCTGCAGGAGGGTGGACACAACGAGGAGCTGCTTCGGAAAGACACTTGCCAAAAAAGCCAGAGATTTTCACCATTATTAATGCCAATTCACGTGCCTTTGTGTTTTCCCAAATTCTACTTCTCAGCGTGGTACAAAAATCTGTCAAGGACTGCATTTTCCAGCGGTTTGTCAGTATAAAAAGAGCCATTCCCACCCAGCCTGTTCCCAGAGTAAATATGTTTTTAGGCAGAGAGCAATGTAATCCTACAGATTTGCAGAGAAGCTGCAAACCCTCCTGGCAGTGCCTGAGGCAACATAAAGGCTCTGTTTCCATCTCTCCTATTTATGGAAAACCAAAGGCCATTTATCTCCTTGATTCCCCTGGGATTTTCTATAGCTTAGTCAATAACCATGAATTACTGCTTGGTCGAGTTATTTTAGGGAAAATAGGATAGGATGGGAAGAGGATGTGCCTCAGCAAACAAGCAGTGTCTCTAGCCTGGCTTCCAAATGGGGCCAGAGCAAGGCCCTCTCCCCTTCCCTAAGAATTAACATTGCATTGCAAAAATTGGGTTTTCATTTAAAACTTCTCTGATTAGAAGTGAGTTTAGAGTTTGCGCTGCTGATCTCTGGCTCCTGGAAGGGCTCCATCCACACACCCCTAACCCTGCTGGTCCTGGAAAGTGCTGGATTGTGGGCACAGGGAATTTCAGCCAGAGGTGAAGGGGTTACCTGGGTCCCCTCTGTGGCCGGAGGGGACCCAAAGGAGGATGTTCAGGGACATGGGGCAGGGAGAAGATGCAGGAACCCCCCAGCCATGGTGGCTGCTCAGTGTCCCTCAGTCCTGCCAGGGACAGGCACAATTTTTTTTTTTTGTTCCCATAGACATTTTGTCATTGCAAAAGCTTTTATCAAGCAATTCCAGAAAAAAAAAAACAACAACCCAACAAACAAAGAAAGGGAATATTTAAATCCTCCTGATTGGACCCAGAGAAATTCCTTGTGGTTTAACTGCTTAGACTTCATCTGTGTGCTGGCAGAGGGCCCAGCTGGAGGAGTGCTGGGGATGCACCCATGGCACTGAGACTTTCTGGAGTGTCCTGGGAGTCCCTCAGAGTGCTCCAGGATCCCCCAGGGAACACCTCCTGGTTTCATACCCCTCGACTGATGGTTGCTGCTGCTGCCACGAGGTTTTCCCATCACCAGTGACGCTCTGGCAACCCCAGGGCTGTTATTTGATTGATGTTTACACAGCAGTAAACACCCTCCTATTTATTTCTGCCCTCAGCACCTCACCTCAGTGTGTAGGGAGCTTTATGCTTCTGAAGTGCTTTGGCAAAAGTGGAGGGGAAAGTGGAGTTATTTCTGGCTTTGTTTTAAAAAGAAACACCCTGACAGGCAGATTATTTATTTATTTTGTTTTATTTCTAGGAGAAGATGCTGAGGGATGTGTAAACCACTCTGCAAGATCATCCCAGGAAAGGAACTGAAGGTGCCAGAAATTAAGTATGATTCTTCCCTTATTATTTGGTGGTAATAATTATTTGCAGAAAACCAAGCTTCTTGATAAAAAACTCTAGCTTTTGAGATGATGCAATATTTTGAAATTAAGAAAAAAAAAAGAAATTCCCTTCATTGGAAAGTTCTAAGAAGCAGGGAATGAAAGGAAGTTCCTGATCTACATGGAAGATTTTCCCCTACTCCATATCTGAACAGGTATTTTAAATTACATGATGACTCTGAAAGTGCAGTAATTTCTGCTGGGAGTTTAGTAGTTCCTGGGTTTGCTGTCAAGAGGAGCTATCTACTCTCCCTGCAGCTTCTCTAATTAGGCTGTAAGTTTGAAGAAAGGATGTCAGTCTCAGATTTTTCTGCTCCATTGGGTGATTTCCCATTTTATCAGGGTAGCAGGAGCGAGCTGCACTGTAGAGCTCTTGGGAAGTTTTTTCCTATTTTTGCTGTCCTCACTGCAAGTTTAACTGGCATCTTCATGAAATCATGCTGCCAAGAAAATCTTTTTTTCTTTTTTCTTTTTTTTTTTTTTTTCCATTTGATCTTTTCTCATCTCAGTAGCTCGGTGAGTTGTTTCAGCTTTAGGATATCTGAAATCTTTATGACAATTGTTTTGTTGAACACGGCCTGGGTTAAGAAAGAGTGACATGATTTGGGACAATTCTTTGTTTCCATAGCACCAAATGGGGTTTGTAGGGGATTCACCAAGAGGAAAGGTGTGCTGGTCAGAGGTGAGATGATATTTGGTTGGACAGATGCTCTTTAATTGCTCCTTTGAAGGTACAAATGTGGATCATTCCCTACGGGAATTATCTGTAAATAGGATATTTACTGTGCCTTGAAGTTTTTGTCATTTTACGGATGCTTGTAATTGAAAGCAGATAAACTCAACTCTACCTCTTGTATCTAACACAAAAGAAGCAGAAATCATCTCCTTGAGTACAATTCCTGGTGTAATTATAATAAATATTAATGGCATTGTAATGCCCCCCTGCTCAAGTTCTTACACTGGCTCAGAGCCTCTGCCCTCCAGCTCTCCCTCGCACAGAATTTGTCAGATTCATTAAACTATTCCCATGTGTTCCGGGGGAACAACTGAGGGTTTGGAACTTCTCTTGGGCAGCTGGTTTCTGCACGGCTCTCCCTTGGTGCCTCCTGTTGCTGCTGGGTGTCACTGCTGTCCTCGTGCCCCCGTGAAGGGCAGAGGGCCAGGTTCATCAGCCCTTACTCTAATGGGAACTAAAGACAGTTTGCTTCTTTTAAAAACAGGATTAAGTTGCTGGTTGGGGCAGGAAGGAACTGCAAGGGAGTCATTTGTGACAGTGTTGGCTCCTGAGAGATGCAGCAGACAGAAAGAGATCCATCTCTGGGTTTTAATCCTCCGCACCAAGACAGAAGCCCAAGACTTGTGTGCTGGGATAAAATCCCACGCAGGTCATAAATGTGCACCAATCCATCTTTAAAGAGCCTAAAGAGCTCTGAGGGGGTTTTTTTGCTGCTGCTCTGAGCAGTGTTAACAATCTGCAGTGGTGCCTCAGCCCCAGAGACAGAAGAAATCCTGGCAATAAAAAATGCTTCCTCCAGCAACACCTTCACCACTGGCACTGCTTGAGGGGCTGTGAGCTCACATGAAAGCAGCTGCCTCTCACCATTCCAGAGGACACATCTCCCAGGCAGTTTTAGCACATGGAAACCACAAAATAAGAAAAAAAAAAATAAAGGCAAATCAGGGCTGAAGCATGACATTTCCACCTCCACATACAGGAAGTAAGAATGGTTCAGTAGTGCTGGCACGAAAGGGACTGAGCTCAGCTTTCTGGTGTCGGGAAAGCAATAAACACCCATCTTTGAGCAGAGCTGGAGGTCACCTCGCTCTTCCTGCACACCCACTGTGGTTCTCTTGATCCTGTCTCCTGCCATCCCACGGAGGAGCTGGAATAACAAAGATGTCCTGCAGTGGATGGGTGATTGCTGAAAATGGGACTCGTTTTGTCCAGAGCACAGCAAAAAAGAGCCACTCCGTGCTCCAGAAAGCTCCTTAAACTCCCCCCCAAAAAATCCAGAATAAAGAAATAGAGGTGGTCTGCTAGATGGGCTCCAAGCACAGTTAGGGCAATGGAAGGAAAAGGTTTTCATGGAGACTTTTGTTTTTCTACACCAGGAAGAGGACAGGTTGCCTGCAGAGCACGGGCAGAATTTTGCCTGCAACTTGAAATGTTCATATTTCATAGAATCATGGAATGATTTGGGATGTCAGGGACCTTAAAGATCATCCAGCTTCAACCTTCACATTGCCCAGATATTTCATATTTCATGTTTCATAGATGAATAAATAAAGAGCAGGTACAGAGCTGACTTTTTGTTGTGGCATTCAAGTTCCCAGGGTCCCAAGAGCTCAGATTTCAGCCTTCAATTTCATTGCTAAAAGGAAATATTCAGTGCAAGCCATGGTAACACTGGCATGGGTTATGTGGACCCTTCAGAAGGGACCTCATCCCCTGGGAACGCTCCTGCCTTTCCAACTCTCCTTCTCTTTGCCGTCCCTGGAAGAAACTTGTGAGTAAATCTGGTCTTATGTTTTCTTCCCTGGAAGACAGAAGTCTTGGAGAAATGTCTTCCTTTGCTCCTCGAAGTGCTGTGGTAGAGAAGATGAACTGTGGTGTGTCCTGTGGCTGGGAATGTCAGAAGGGGGCACCTCTCTGGAGACAGAAATCACAAAATCCTTGTGATTTTGAAGGTTTCCTTCTGCTGAACCCAGAGATATTCCGTGGGATGGGATCGTGGGCTTGTTGTTCAACAGGGCTGGTTAGCAGCAGTTCAGATTTCAGGGAAGGCAAGGCAAGAAATTCCTTCTCCTTATTGTTTGTTCTCCAGGATGGAATTCAGTGTCTGAGTGTCCTGCCTAGCTCCATGGGTAGCTTGTTTCCTGGATGTCTTGAAACAGATGACCTGGAACAGATAGAACTTGGCTTTTTCCTCCTGCAGCTGTGAAGGACAGGAATACTGATCCTCCATTGTTATTTACTGGAATTCACACCCGCTTCTGAATTAGGTCGACTTTTAATTTTGAACAGGCTTAGTTTGATGCTGCCATTTCCAAGTGCCGGCCAAAACACTCCCTTCCACAGATGGAATAACTTCAGGGGTGGCATTCCATGAGTTGTCAGAAACTCCCCGTACACTCTGTGGCCAAAGACCTGACGGGATCTGTGGGAATACTCTTGCCTGATGTTCCTCCAACAAGAGGAGCCACAGCAGTGCCAGTCTCTGTTGGCGTCACCTGAGTGCAGTTTAATTCCCTGAGCTGCGGAGCCACTCAGGTCTTACCCTCGGCACAGCAGGTCCCGCGTGCAGCATCTTCCTGCCCAGTCCAGCTTCTGCTCCTGCTGGAAAACCAGTTTGTCTCACAGGTGTTTGATGCTTCTGTCAGTAGCGACCTCTCAGGAATGCTGCTTGGAGAAAATCCTGACAAACACCACTGAATGGAGAGGTGTGGGTGTTAACAGCCCTCACTGCTCGCTGGAATGGACTGGGGGAACCGGGAGTGGGTTTTGGCTAAATGATTTATCCTCCCTCTCACCACTTCCTCCATCTCTGCCTCTCTTGGACCATACCTGGTGGCAGGCATGTCAGACACAGTTAGTTTGATGTGGGATTATTTTATGTCTATCCATCTGAAAACAATTGTCATGAAACACCAAAACCTTAGTATTTCCTAGTGTTTATTTAATATTTTCCTCTTGGCTTCCTGTCCTGAAAGCAGAAACTGAAAACAAAAGAAATGTCTTGCACTTAGCTTGCACTCACTTAGCTTGCACTTTCTCCTCCTGCTGACTCTTCTGTTTTAATTCAAATTCAGGGGCTTTCTCTAGAAAACAAGTATGAATAAAGCACTTAATGAAAGCTCACATGGTAGTTTAACTTTTCAGGGTCCAGCGCCACTGTAGTTTATTTACTTGCCAAGTAATTACCAGTTTGAAATTGCAGTTCTGCTCCCAAGTTTCAGGGCAGTCAAATTAAACAGGAAAGATCATCCTCAAGGTCAGACAGATCTCAGAGACTTTAATGTCCTTGTTCCTGATGTGGGGAGGGCGCAGACTCATCCAGGTCAGTGGGGAGTTTGTCTTTCCTGGCACCAAAGTCTCCAGCCAAGTGTGGGAGATGTGTGGAGCTCCCTGGTTTTTCTGTTTGCTGCCCAGCTGATGTCAGCCAAGTTACTTTTAGCTGGAGCACAATTAGTCCTATTTTATCCCTCCTTAAGTGGTTTAATTAAATTTTACAGCTTCAAACCCCATACTCAACCAGCAGGGAAATCTAAATTTCCATCAATAAATGTTCTTAAACAGCTAAAAAATACCTGTGCCCTTAAATTTACTTAAAATCTGGCAGTGATGAGGAGATGGAAGTTTTAAACGTAGCAGTAGGATATTAAGAGAAGGCTGTATCACCTGTAGACCATCTTGGGGCAGGCCTGAAGAGCTGCCCAGAGGAGGTGGGAATACAGAGGTGAGGTCATCTGGGAGAAGATCCTGTCTGAGTCTTTGCTCAGGTATGAATCCTTTGATTTGTGTGAAGCATTTATTGAAGCAGACACCAGTTCCACGCCTCTGCCTTTCCCAAGGTGGGTCCTTTGGCCACGATGCTGCAAAACCTGGCTGGTGGGAGATACAGGTTTATTCAGGCAGCCGTAATTTTCTGAAGTAATGGAGAAATACCCTGAGTGCTCAGGCACTGGGAACGCCATGGAATCACAGAGAGGTTTGGGTCGGAAGGGACCTTAAACCTCATCTTGTTCTACCCCCTGCCATGATCAGGGACGCCTTCCTCTACCCCGGGTTGCTCCAACCCCCATCCAGCCTGGCCTTGAACACTTCCAGGCCTGCGGAAATCTGCAGATAAAGTCACTAAACATGTCACGGATCAGGCATGTGACAGTATCACACATTGCTTGTGGCTACTGGTGTCCCCAGATATGAAACGCTGATTTACAGCTCTTTTATGGCTGGCTGATATCTCCTAGTGTTGGAAATGCACAGTCTTTAATCAGTGTGTTTCCATTCACCTTTTCTGTGGTGATCTGCCCAAAAAGGCACAGGTATTTTTTGAGCCAAAAATGTTAAGGAGGTACCAAACCTTCACAATACCCTGGATGTGCTTCCTGTTTTTAACCAATCCAGGAAAATCATACCCTCTTACCTGGTAGATGTGGTGTTTTCTTTCTTCTGTTTTATTCTCCTTTTTTTTTTTTTTAGGAGCTCCATGCTGTGTTTCCACAGCCTTAGAAGCAGGGAATGGTTATGGGAAGAGGATCCTACTTTCCAGGCTAAATCCTCCCTGATATAAATCTGTCCCATTGGCAGTGCATTTTATCAGATCAGTGTGGCCGGCAAAGCACGAGAAGGGACAACAAAGCAGGTAAGAGATCCCCACTGGTTGTGTGCCCAAACATTGCAATCGAATACGTCAGCCATGTGTTCTTTTTCAGGGAGGAGGAGGAGATCAGGAAGTCTCCTAATCCTCACTGGGTTGCCAAAAATTGGAAGTGTGAAAGCTGCCAGAAAGAACAGGGATCAAAAGTGTAACTATTCAGTTTTTTTGGGGGAAAAAACTAACTATCCCATGGGAAAAAAAAAAGTATCTGTCTCTGAAAGGTATTTGAGGTGGCTTGTTAAAATACTTCTTAAAATACTCTCTCAGTCAGTTTATGGTGGTGGTTTCTGAGTTCTTTTAAGGGTCTCCTTTGAAGCTGTATGAGGATGCCTGACACAATTCACACCAAAGGAGCCCAGGCTGAGAAGCCAGAGAACATAACTCAGGTGGGGTTTTCCTGACTGCTATGAAGACTTTTTTTTAAATTATTATTTTTTAAATAGGTACATTTGTAATCAGTCTGGGAAATGTTGCAAAAAGACCACAACGACACAGACTTCCAGGTATGTACTTCGAAGAACAGCTTGTGCTGAAGTGCTTTATTTCCACTGCAAACTGCTCTGAAGTGGAGCTTTGCTGCAGGTTATTTGTGCAGGCTGTGTGGCTCAGGAGCTCTGCAGAGGGTCTCAGGTGGCACCTCCTGCCTCACAGGGGCTTGGGGTGATGGGGTGGCTCTCCCAAGCAGACAGTTTAGGCACTTAGGGCTGAAGTCACAAATGGAAAATGTTGCTTGGTTGCGGTTTAGCTCAGCATGTCTCTGTCTGAGTATAGACTCTCAATCTTCCCCTCTTTGACTCGCTGCCTGGTTAGAAAGCCCCTGAAAATCCACCTCCATTTCCACCAGGAGATTCCTGAGGCAGCAGAATTCCCCTTTCTGCTGATGTTTCTGGGCAAACTTGCCCTCAGGGCAGACACGCAGATGTCCATCTCTTCATTCCCATCCTGGGACCATGAGTGTTCCCCTACTTGTCCTGTCTTCTCCAGAGGCAAGGCACGACAAGGGGAGGGTGTGAGGGTGTTCCCAAAGAATCTTCAGCCATGGAGCTCAGCCTGGAGAGCTGATTGAGAGCTGAGCCAGAGCATGGCCATCAACAGAGACAAGGGCTGGCACCAGGGCATGGGATACAGGAGGAATTCTTGGCCCAGGCATGAGGGAGAGGCCCCACACCTCAAAGGTGGCTCCTCCAGCTCTGAATGAGTAGGTGAGGGCTGTGATTTTCCTCAGGACTTTGCCTCAGGGCATTTATCCAGCCCCGGATGGATGAGACTGAGACTGGGAGCCAGCACCCAGTGCCCTGCAAGGCTGTGGCTGCAGGCATGCTTCTTCCCCTGGCAGTTTCTCTTGGCCAGCAGCTCCCTGATTCCCAGGCCAGCTGTTCTGGAGCCCAGGCCAAGGGTCCTGCTGTCTCCACAGGCTGGACAAGGAGCCTTGGCAGCATTGCCTGTTTTGCACGTAGGATGTCCTGGGCTCCTCAGGGATTTCATCCTGCCTCATTTGCCTGAAGTTGTGATCAAGCTCTTCTTAGCTGACCACAGCAGCTCAGATCACTATTAATTCATGAGTAAATTACCCTTGCCAGCCTTTTCAGCATCACAGAAATCTAAAAAGACAAGCCTTGCCACTTTTCTCCCCACTTCTTTATCCTGCTAGTTTTAAAGTGTGATAGAAAAGGCTGGCTTAATTACCTTTCTCTTGCTGATAAACTTCAGCAAGCACAATAAGCTTAATAAGAAAAAAAAAAAAAATCCACCGAGTCATGTGTTCATAGCACCTAAGAGATCTACAAACCCAAGCAAGTGTATGACCAATTTGCCTCGTGTTAATAAGACATTAATGATGTCTTATCTCAGTGGAGGGAAAGGGATTGACATTACTGCAGTGAGTTTTCCTAATAGCTCGTGTTAATTAAGGAGCCATTCTGGAATAAGGAAGTGAAGCAAAGAGCAAGGCCAGCAGCAGAGGAGGCAGAGGGAGTGCCTTGGGATCACCCTCAGGGGAGGCAGTAAATCCCTGCGGGTTGTGCAAGGGCGCTGGGGCGAGCAGCAATTTCCTGGGGCTCTCACACATCACGCCCTCAGAGGCTGGGCTGCATGATAAGAAGGAAAAGCACGGCTTCAGCCGCTGGGCAGGTGGATGCTGTTTCTGCAGAAGCTTTGCCCATGACCCGGCTCCTCTCGAAGGTCTGCATGTGCTCCCAAGCTCTCACTGACCCACTTCTCTGGGTTGTGTTGAGCAGTTTGCCATCCTGGTGTCAAAGCAAGCAGGAGAGGAGGGAAGAAGGCGATGTTGAACCTTCCCACCTTTGCCACTAGGGAGAGAAAAAGGTCTGGAGAGGGTCCGTGCGGAGGGGCAGGATCCTGTCCTCTGAGCCACGGGAAGGTTGTGCTTGGGCTTGTTGGTACTGCTGAAAGCTCTAAAGCCCATGAGGACCCTTGCAGGGTGCCTGTGCCAAGTGTTGCTGTGATTTACTGAATTCACTGCTCATGGGAGAGCTGGGGGGAGTCCCTAAATCCCTGACCCGTGGCCTCTGGGATGGTGAACTGGGAAAGACCTTGCCCCTGCCAGCCCTTCCCCACCAGGAGCAGGAGCCCGGGCAGTGAGCAGGGTGAACCCTCTGCTTCGGAGATGGAAGGCAGCTCCCACAAGCAACAACTCAACATCTGTCAGGCGCTTCAGCTGCAGCTCATAATACTTTTATTTTTCCCTTTGTTCTCTGCCTTTTATCCTTTGATGACTTACCAGGCCACCCAAACCAGATGAGATCCCTGGGACAGTGTCTCACACAGCGGAGCAATATCAGGGCAAGGAAATGCCCCCTCAATTTCTAGGGAAAAGGGCAGTAGCACTTCGCAGAAGGTTTATTTAAACATGGCTGTTTATTTTCGCTGGAGATTGAGTTACCTTCCCTTATAGGAGTAATGTTTTTGGAATCCTCCTTGTTTCGCCTGTAATAGATCACAGTTGTCTGAAGGAAACGAGCGGGGCTCTTTGTCATTTTTCTTTGCTTTCCCTCCATTGGCAAGTGAAGGAAGTGCCCCAAAAAAGAGTAATTTGTTATGAACTTGCTTTTGACATTGTTGGCAGGCCCTTGGCATGCTGGCTACACAAATTACTGCCCTATCTCTGGGCAGACAGAGCACAGAGGCACAGCTCTTGTTTCTAATTGTAGGTTGGCAGGACCTCGGCTATCAAGCAACACAGACAACAAAGAGAAGAAGAAGAAAGGCCCCCAGCTGGCTCCCAGCGAGGGTGGCAGGGCTGCAGGGAGGGGAGCCCAGGTCCTGTTGTGACTCCAAGCCATGCTTTGTCCCAGCAGCTGCCAACAACCACACGGACAAAATTCCCTGGCTGGTTTTGTGGCTTCTGGCGGATCGCGGGCTCGGCTCCTCTGTGCGGACAGGCAACAATGCAGAGCTGCACCCAGGGCTCTTTAATTCTCTAATTCTCTGTGAGGGGATGGCATTTGGGCTGAGGCACAGCGCAGTGACCTCGGGGAACAGCAGAATGATGGCGAGGACTAAGACTTCAAAGAAGTTCTGAAGTGGCTCTGACTGTTCTCATCCCCATTTCTTTCTTTCTTTTTTTTTCTTTAATTGGGATTTGCTGCTCTGGACTGAATTGTTTGGAAGTGTTTGGCTGATAGAATGGCTGGAACTGGTAATGTCCAGCATCTAACAGGCTCTGTTATGATGTTGCTTTTCTTGTTTTTCCCCACCAAGTTCTGAAGAGCTTTAACCAAGGATAACATTTTTTTTGGTGCAACCATGAACGTGTACATCTAGAGAAACTGAGATTGTATAAGTAGGACAGGAACAGATCACGCCCCAGCGAGTGAGCAATGGGAAAAGGAAAAAACAGGGAGAAAATTACAGAACTTCTATAATTTTAAATGCCCTTTCCCTAGGGAATTGCAGTCCTCATCTCTCTGTCCCTGATCACTTCTTTATGGCTTGAGACAGAAAAGTGCAGGCAATGAGACACAAATATCTGTCAGGTGGCAGAAGTGGAAACGTTTTTTAGGAAGAGAAGGCACCTTCCCAGCACCGACCACCATTAATGTGGTAGAAATGCCTTTATTTGGGATCCTGGCAGAGCAGTCTTTTATCCATTGTGAGCTAAAAAATGGTGAATGTTCAGTTCTTTCTGCTGGGTGGTTTTGTTTCCTTTTTTGTTTCCTTTTGAGCCCTCAGTATTACTGGATTTTTTCTGAGTATCGTGGCGTAAAGGTGGTGCTCTTTGATTGACATTTATGTCATTTATGAGACTAATATGCATTCTGCTTTATCTGTTGCAACCTTTGGATGCAGCCATACTGCAGAGCTGACAATATATACACAAGAAAACAAAAAAAAAGGTGAGTTATTTTAGGATTCACAAGGGTGGAAACAGGGAAAATTGTTTTGATTTCCAGTCTCCATCTCCCTTTAGTGGCACTTAGGTTTTACAAGAACTTGGAGGGTGTATGGTTCAGCAAAAACCTTTCCCCAGACTGGGTGATGCTCATGCCTTGGTCTCCTTTAAAAATATGGAAAGAAATTTCATCTGATCGTGCAGCTTGGAATGTCAAATCAGAGTCTTACACAAATAATCCAGGTTTTGGGGAGCTTGTCATGCTAAGTGGGTTCTTTGGCATCGGCTGCTTTTGTTATGGATGGAGCCACAGCAGAACCACATTAGAAAAGGATATTGTTACAACACTTTCGGTATCAACAATGCTACTTGGAAAGGAATAATTTGTTCCAGATGACTGTTAAGAATGTCAGTCCTTTTTAGAAGGGATTTTTTTGTTGTTTAGTTGATTTATTCTGATAAAATTTGGGATCATTTAGGCTCCTGTCAAATAGTCAGCAAACATGGAGATAATGTGATTCACAGAAAGGGCAGTCTGAGAGGCTACTTTCATTTAATTCAATTAGATGTGCTTTTATATTGGATTTATTTGTTTTATCTTGAGTATTGTAGCAAATTTTCCTCTTCATGAAAGAGGAGGCAGAGTACAATTACTGCAGACATCAAAACTGGGTTAATTCCAAGGCTTTTCCATGCCACTGGCAAGCAATGGGACAGTTACCTGCATAAATAACTGGATGGAACAGCAGCTACTGATAAAACAGATGAGATTTTGGGAGGCTTGAAAGGAAAACTCTGTGATATATATCACACCAACATTTCCCACCAGACCCACATGCAAGGCAGGCATCAAACTGAAAAAGGAAAAAGATATTTTAAATTTGGCTTTGCTGCACGTGACTGGGGGGAGTCTGGCAAACTAAAGTTACTGTAAACCAACAGGTTTCTTCAGTCTCTTTGTGCCCTTCCTTTGCCCTGCTCCTGGGATGGCACCCATGGTTTTTTTATTTGGGATCTCCTTTCCATCACTGATGTCCCTCTGTCCCAAAACGTCCTGCGCAGACAAACAGCAGGCAAGACAAGGCTGGGAGCACCCCCGGACAGAGCTCAGGGGCAGCAGTGCAGGAAAATATCCCCTGGCCAGTCTGGCAAGGGGCAATTTTTTAATCTCCCTCTGCATTTCTGGTTTGTGAGGGATTCCAGCTCGTGGGTTTGTGCCTGCTCCCAGGCCCGAGGGTGTGAGCAAATGCTGTCGTGGTGTGCCTCAGCTTCTAATTGTCTGTTCTTCTCGAAACCTGCTCCATCCGGGCTCCCTCCCAGCTTCTCTCTAGGCCGCTGCCCAGGTCCCTTGGGTCAGGTGTTGCCAGGAGCCACGGGGAGAGCAGTAGGGGGTGGCTGGCTGCACCTGGGTGCCTCTTCCACTGAGCAACGCCCTTGCTGACCACCCTGACAGAGCTCAGCGCTCCCCCCTGCTCTCTGCACTCCCCCCTGCTCCCTGCATTCCCAGCACATCCACTTCCACCTCTCCAGCCACTGCATTTTCCCTCTGAGGACTTCAGTTTGGTTCCGAGTGTTACTGCAGCAGGCGTTAGTTAAGCCTGAAAGGCTTTTGAGGATGTTCCCCAGAGCTGAGGGCTGCTGAGCATCCAGCAGGGGAAGAGTTTGGGGAACTTTGTTAGTCCTGGATGAGCAGATTCCTGTTTTGTATTTGAAATAGATCTGCACCCTCTTGGTTAACAAAATATTATGCTCAGGATAACTACCTGAGCCACCTTGCCAAGCCAAAGAGCCCTAGGAGGGTTCCAGAAAAGCCAATATTAAATCCAGAGACATCAACATTAGTGAAGTAGGACTAAATGATCTCCAGCTGGTGCTGGCTCTCGCCTCAGGCTCTGAAATAAGTAGCTCCCTGGAAAAGAAGGAAAGATGAAGGCCGTGCTAACGAGGAGCAGAACCAAGCTTGGAGCTCAGGTCACGTTCTGTTTCCAGCCCTATCAAGTCCAGTCAGTGATAATTTCTCACCTCCCATCACTTGTGCACCAGCCACTCCATCAAAGACAAATTCCTCTGGCAGCGAGGAGGGATCCAGTCCCACTGCTGGAGCATTGGGCTGCCCCTGCTTCCAAGGTCTGGGTCAGAGGCAGAGATCCCTTGAAACTTCTCTTTTTCTTAATTCAATTAACTTTTTGTAACTGTTAATAGCATATTAACCATGATCAGAACTCACTACCAAGGGCTTCCGTCCTCAGTGAGCAGCACCTTTGAGTGCAGGTCTTGAAATACTTGGGGAAAATGATGGGTAAACATCAGCCATTGCTCTGTGCTGAACGTGACTTAGAATCACAATGTACGAGCAAATTAAAAGTCAGCACTAACATCACCTGGGTGTTCAGGAGCCTTCACTGTGTGTTTCTGATCAGATCCTATGACAAATGGGGTCTTAGAAGAAACAGGGATTTCACTCATGAATCATTTACTGCTGTGATTGGTGAGCTCTCCTCTCACCTGTACCATACTATTATTTTTAATTAACATCTCCAGATTCTCTGGAAAACCCTCCCTGCCATGTGAATCCATGTATCTAAGCAACATTGAAAATACCTCTGCTTTTAACTGTACCTAGAGCTGCAGAATCACAGAATGGTTTGGGTTCGAAGGGACCTGAAAAATTCCAATCCACCTTCCACTATCCCAGGTTGTTCCAAGCCCCATCCAAGCTGGCCTTGGACACTCCCAGGGATCCAGGGGCAGCCACAGCTTCTCTGGGCAACCAGGAGATGGGTATTTGTACGAGTGTGCTACTTGTGCAGCACTTTGGGGCACGCTGTCGGGCAGAGATGGATATAATGAGGCGTGGAAAAGATCAGCTCAGCTGGCTGGGAGCGCGGGGTGAGTAATCATCCCCGTGGGATCACAGCAGGTGGATTAGTTACTGGGCTGCCTCTGCAATAAGCAATTAAGGGAAAACATCTGTTTCACATCGCCCATTTCTCCTTCTCCAGGATACTGCTCTGGTTTGTCCCTGCGATGCTGCAGCCTGGAGAGGCCGTGCAAACACCGTGTGCTCCTGCGTGGAAAGCGGGGGAGGTGGCCGGGAGCACCAGGGCACGGTGAGGAACATCCCCAACCGACTCCCGACCCCCTCGTTTTATTTTCTGTTGGGCCCTGCCTTGTTCCGTTCCCGAAGGAAGCTGTTTCCAGGGCCTGGGAACAGCCCCGGTGGAGGTGCAGAAAATAAACCCAGGAGCCAGCTCGGAGACTCAGCATCTCTGCTGCCATCTTGAGTAAGAGGGAAGCCTGAGCATCCCATCGCTGTCCCTGCTTGGTCCAGGCTTTTAAAGCGCATTTTGTTCAACTGGCCAAGCCAAAGTGAGGTTCAGAGTGTTGGAAAGGCTCTGTTTGCACCTGGAAAGGTTTCCATGCCCACCAGGGTATCCATGGCTGATGCTGAGTGTCCTTGCTCTGCTGAAAATTGAGAGAAAACGAGGCAAAATGGTTTTTGTGCTACCAGAAGGATTTCTCTGTGCTCTGGGTGGATTTGATTGGGAGAGATTCTGTTCAGAGCGATGGCAAATCCAGAAAATCCCTGCTTTAGGTGAGCTGGTTTCAATGCTGCTGCTGTAGATCGACATTCATAGAAGTAAGAGAGGGGATTTTCCCCCTGAATTGTGAGTGTTTCTTACTGGGATAAGTTATCCAGTAGCTAAATCTGATTGTCTGTAGGTTATCACAATGTCTATGGATCTGCCTGCTAAGAGAACATAGAAAAATAATTTTTGAAGGTGTGGATCTCATTATTTAATTTATCCATCCTGCCTAAGCAAGTACTGCTTTCTCTGAAAGCCCCGTATCCTTGCTGCTCTTGTCTGGGATTTATTTTTCAAGCAAGGATTAGATAAAAAAAATATTTAATACACTTGATCAGCAGTGTGGGGTTCAGCAATGCATTGGTGTGTCACCTGCTGTGCACGCAGGAAATGTTGGTTATTTTCTCAATATCTTGATCTAAACTCTTGCATGTACAACTGGAACATAGATTTGGGGAAGAAATGTATCCACCCTCCTCAGAATGACATGAAAATCACATGTTTAATTTAAAGTACAATGGAATTGTTTCTTGGCTTGAAGTGCTTAAGCAGTATTAGAAAGTTTTGCCTAATCTCTGTTTTGCAGATTAAAATACAAATATTTCCAGTGCAACCAGAATTTATTAAAACAGGCTATTGCCTAGGGAAATATGCCTTTGGATGTGTTTCTATCAACTCTCCTGAAACAAAAATAACATAATTAGCATTGCATAATCTTCTAGAGAGAAAAATGGGGCAAAACCTAAGTGCATAATGAGAATATTGCAGCTGTGAAGTGTAAATTGCTTGTGGCTGCCTGGCTGGTTGTTATTCCTGGGGGCCAGTGCCAGTAAGAAAATCCTAGCTGGAAGAAAGCAGCAAGGCTGGAGATGTCCAGGAGAAAGATGAGATGAGCTGTTGTACAAAATTGGGAAAACAGGGTTCCAGAGTGACTCCAGAGTAATTTGTTTTATATATACTTTGTGTACCCATCCATGAAACCCAGGCCAAAAAGAAATTGTTCCAGTCCTTGGTGATGGTGTTCCTCCCTGAGCTCATGGAGACTCCATTGGCTCATGAGGTGTTGCTAAATAATTTTCAGCAATTGTTCCATTCTTCCTCCTTTTCATGGTGAAATCAGTTCTGTGGATCAGCTGCTCTTTCAATTAAAGCAATTAGCTGATTAAACTCTCTCCATGCAGAGAGATCAGATTTGGGTGGTTCACACATTGCAGTGACTTTATTTGGTGGGGAAGATGAGCATGTGGGGCTGAGCTGGTCTGGTTCCCCTCTCCACTTCTCCTCCTCACCTCTTGCCTGCTGCAGTTATTATCAGCAGGGATGTTTCTTGCAGCACTTCTGAGCTGGGCTCTTCCATCCCCGAAGTGCTGCTGAAGTATAGATAAGAGCAATAAAGAGCCTTTTCCCTCTGCTAATAATTCATCGGTGTTTTTATGCAGAATTCTGGCCTGGAGCAAAATATAATTGGCAGGCATCTTTTAACGGGGGAGGCCACAGTGACCTGTTTCATCCAGGGAATAACAACCCCGTGTAGTGCTCTAAACATCACTGAAATCAGAAATGAAGCTTGGCTTGGAGAGCTCCTCCAGGATTTAAGACTGTTTACCCCATTCCCTCCCTGAAATATCTGGGGGAGAAAACCCCAAACAAACAAGGGACAGAGATTAGGTTATTCCACGTGTCAGTGGAAAAATAGCTGTAGTAAATAGCAATATGGTGTAAAAATGCAGGTCTGCTCTGTCCCCGAGCCTATGACACTTACCATACATTTGGGTTCACCAGATTTGCTAAAAACTCTGCCCTGGGGGGAATTCTGACACTGTCAACTCATGAATGAAAAAAACCAGAGCAGTGTATAATTTGCTGCTTGACTCTGATTTCTAAGTGATCCATTTGATGTCACATATTCCTGAAGATATGAAATGGTTCTAATTAAAAGCAGATGTGCAGAATATAGCCTATAGGATGGATATAGGGAAAGCATGTGAGTGGCAAAGCCCACAGCCACAAATACCTCTCCAGTAGGGCAGCCTCAAAAATCGTCCACTAACATTATTCATCCCAGTGGTCTGCAAAGATTTATCAGGGGTTACAGAAACTTCCTGAAAATATCTGTGAGCCTCCGGGGTTTGGAGATGTGTTTGTCACTTGGCAAACAGTCGCTTGCTTTTACTACACCCACTGAGACAGCAGCAATTATGAAGTCTGGAAGAGACTGAAGGGTTCAAAAATGGATATTACAGGGAAAATATAGCTGGATGTTTACAATAATTTCTTCAATTGAAAGTCATGCAAAGCATCTTCCCATATGTCAGTATGTCTGCTTACCACCCTTTTTTTTTTCTTTTTTTTTTTTTTTGAGGGGGAGAATCTTTTAGAAAGAAAAATCTGTCTGCATTTGCCCCAAATACTTTAACAATAACTTGTCGTTTTGGATTATGAAGGATGGTTTGGGTTGGAAGGGATTTTAAGGATCATCCAATTCCCTCCCCAGCCATGGGCAGGGACACTTCCACTGTCCCAGGGTGCTCCCAGCCCTGTCCAGCCTGGCCTTGGGCACTGCCAGGGATCCAGGGGCAGCCACAGCTGCTTTGGGCACCCTGTGCCAGGGCCTGCCCACCCTCACAGGGAAGAATTTTTCCTAATCTCCCATCTAAGCCTAAATTTTTGCAGTCGAAAGCCATCACCCCTTTGCCCTGTCACCAAATGCCCTCTCCAAAAGACAAACACATAATCCTGAAACTCCAGGGGTTGAGTAAGAGGTGTATTATTGACCCACCCCTTTCCTTATGGACGCTGTTGAATCCCTATGTTGTCTGTGTAATTCTGTGCTTTCTCCGTGGTCCTTGAGGCACTTTTAAAAGCTATCCCTCACCAGAAATAAGGAAAAAGGAAAAGCCTCTGTGGGATGTAGGCCTGAGGGCCTGTTAGAGGCGATTCACACACTGGAGTGTGCTGCAGACTGTGAGGGTGCAATAATGCTCCCAACCAAGAGCAGCATTTCTGTCCCACATTCACAGAGTCTGGAGTGCCGTTAATGTCCCTCAGAGCTCTGGGTTGTGAAGGAATCACAGCACAAAGTACTGAACAACAGTGCTGAGTTAAATGTTTGCTGGCCAGTCTCATTTTCCATCTCTCCATGTCCAGCTGAGGTGGGTATTTTTAAGGACACTTAAAATGTTTTTTAAGGACTTCTGGGTGCAAATCTGGAGAGCAGAGGCTGACAGTGAAAGCCAGATTTACTGGCATTTCTCATCTCTTGTTTTCAAAAGAGATAAAATGGGGATTGGTGCTGTGCCTCAGCTCTCTAGAACAAGCTATTGGACCTGATGGAGTTGAACTCCATGATCTTTGTCTCTTCCAATTCTGTGATCTTTTCTAGCAGGTTTTCTCATTTTTCTTCTTGACTCTACCCCTTTGATGCTATTATAACTCATAGATGTTTACTCTAAAGCCCCATCAATTTCAACACAAAATGATAATCCATCATTTAAAAAAAAATTAAAAA
>WBMY01002299.1:75173-95658 GCA_013397315.1 Donacobius atricapilla | reverse complement strand
GCTCCTCCTTAGTATCTGTTTCTCAGTTCCCCGAGAGCTCTTCTCCATTTTGCTTCCCATATGAGGAGTTGTGCATCTGTAAGAATCATTGAAGCAATGGATCCACAGTCATATGGTGTTAGATCATAAGTATTAAATGTGCCTTTCAAAAGCTGTTTAAAATATGGAGATCCTAAACCATTGTCTTTCATTGCTGTCAAGAGGTCTTTGATCACTTCATGATTCAGATGTTCCCACCTTGGGTTTGCATTCTGTGTTCCATAAGTGACTGGAAGTGTAATGCTTTCTGTATCAACTGTATCAAAGTCTTTCTCTTTCAATGCTTTCTTTCTGATGTTTGTTCAGTCTGTTGTGCTGGATGAACCTGTAGGAATATGTCTATAAAGTGGGGTCAATTGCTGTGCGTTTTGCCAAGATGCAGCCTCTTCTATCCCGAGGGTTACTGGCATCCCAGGCACCCCTTCCCCTCCTGTTTGAGGCATGGGGAAGTACAGTTCATTTGGAGCACACTCAGGGAAACCCATGTCTGAAACCACCATGGAACCAGCAGGTAGCCTAGATACAGGCATGTAAGGAGTCTGTACAGAGGAGGTGGGAAGGGAATGGCTACCTTGTGCTGAAAGGAATAACTGGGGAAAGTGTGCTCCCAAACGTGGATAAAATTCCAAAGCACAGTTTTTTAATTGAAGAAATAATTGCCTTATAAAGTCTTTTGAAAATTGAAAGGATTGTGAATGGCTTGAGGAACCAGGTCTGTACTCCGGTTGGTCTGAAAACCAAAGCCTTGGACCAGACATGTGAGGAGCTGAAGCAGCAGTCACTGTTGTCCAGAAATTGGATGAAGCTTGTGATAGCATTGGAATACCTTGTGAAGTAGTAATTCTGATGATGTTTTTGTCAGGAATGTGTGTTTATTGCTGTTCTAGAACAGGAATATTTTGAGCTCTGTATTCCCCAGAAATTGGCAAAAATTCTTGATCTACGGTGTTAAAATGCTTTGGAAGATGCTTTTTATAAGGGGTAGGAGAAAAAAGCTGCAATTGTTTGGAGAAAATCCCCTGTCCTGGTTGTTCTTGATTTTGAAAAGAGCTCTGGAATTGTTTGCTGTTTTGGTCACAAAACGAGACCCTGCTTGTCATTGATGGAAGGGGACGGCTGGAGCACAACTGGCTGTGAGAGGGTGTTGTCCAGGGGAAAGCCTCCTCCTTGTTCCTGCCCCATTCCTGTCCCTTTTGGCCCTGTGGCAGCATCTGCCCTAAGCCCTGCGGGTCTCCGCGTAGCACGGTCTGTTCTGCCTCTGTTTGCTTGATTCCCATGTGTCCCTCTGCCGCTGCTTGTGTGATGCCAGGGAAAATGGGTGGAATCTTTGTTGTTTTCAATTCATCTGTGAGTGTTGGAAGTTTTTCTCATGGACTAAGGTCAAGGACAGTGCTTTCCTGGGGTCCCAGCCAGGGTCTCGGACCCCCCAGGGCACTTTGAGGGGTTTTCTACATGCCCTGGACTCCAACAGAGAGAGAAATATTCATGAACCTTGAAATGCAGGAGCCCTTAATGCTTCTATCTAAATGGAGGAAACAGCATTCCTACAATTATCTTTAAATGAACAAGTGTCTGTATAAGAAAAACGGCCTGTAATCTTAAATCTCAAGTTTATAACACAAGGTAGTATTGAAATTGATCATTTTAGTTCTAAGTCCCTAATTTTACAAAATTGATCTCAGCTGGTCAAACTGGCAGAAGTTGCCCAGGGAAGTTGTGGCTGTCCATCCCTGGAAATGTTCAAGGCAAGGTTGGATGGATCTCTGGGATAGTGGATGGTGTCCCTGCCCGTGGCAGGGATGGAAGGAGATGGGCTTTAACTCCCTTTCAACCTAAACCATTCTGTGGTTCTATTCCGTGATGCGTGCATGTTTTGTGACCTGATCAGATCAGATACAGGCAAGCAGGTAACCCCTGGTGATTGCTGAGCTCCCACTGCAATCCAGCAGCAGGAGGTGAGAGGATTACTCTGTCTGCATATGCTACTATATTATGCTACATTACTATGTTTCTCAGCTGTCCCTTAAGTATGGGAAGGGACCAAATTTCAGGATGCGTAAATATTCTGGTGACTGGTTTCTTGTCAAAATAACTCTCAAGGGATCTGTAATCCTTCCTTGTTCATCTCATGGACTGCTGTTCAGGTATGTGAGCTGTGCCTGGTTTTATGATTTCCAGACATGCCTGCTCTAGTCTCATAGCTGAAACTGCATCTGCCACAGAACCTGGGTAGGATATCTGACTGCAGGTGTTGGTGCTTACCATGGCACAGTTATAGTACTGATACCTAAAACTAAAGCAGACCAATGTGAAGGCAGTGTGTAACTTCCTACATAGCACACACAAAAGCAATTTCACCTTCTTATTACTTTGAGGTATATAACATCTGGTTAAACTGCTAGATATCTATTTATAAAAGTATTTAGTCTTGATTTAAGACTTCAAGCAAAAATGAATCCATCATGCTCTGTGACAAAATGTTCCAGTGGTTTATAACTTTCAGTGTTAAAGATGTGAAGCAATTTGTAGTTTGAATTTATCTTCTACCATGAACCTTTGAAACTCATTATGTTTCTCCTTTCTTAGATTAAAGAGCTGACTGTCAGTTATCCAGTCTTTTGCCAATTCTTTCAGACTGATCAAATAGAACTTTAACCTTTTTTTGGTCTAGACTGAGAAGGGGATTTTCCTCAGCCTCACCAAAAGGCTTTTCCCCCACCCTCCAACTTCATGACCACCATGCTGCTCTCTCTCGTGTTTCCACCCTTTTTTTGTAAAGTTCTGTGCCTGTTATGCACATGTAGGGCTGGACACAGGATCCCAGTGTTGGCACTGATAATGTTTGGAAACATTATATGATGATGGCATTGTGCTTATGGGAATGGCATTGCCTTTGTGTCCTAACTTTAATGAGACCATTTGTCCCCCTTGATTTACATCCCAGGATGGCCTGTAGCCTCACAGATGCAGTCATGCTTTGAGCTTGACTGTATCCAGACTTTGATATGTCCTCAAACTCATTGCAGAGTTCCTTTTATATGAGACACCATCCGCAGGCTGTTAACAGTGACCTAATGTTTGCTTTCTTCTTCGTGCTTGACTGGAATTTAACTATAATATTTGTTAAAGTTAATACAACAGCTCATTAAAGAGGAATAAAACTCCCTATTGGGTTGCAAAGCATTGTGGTTAAAGATTGGAATTTGGCTTCAGGAAATCTGGGTGTTATATTAGGTTTTTACTGTAAACTGCCTGTGCAAATCTTAAAAATCAAAGGGACTTAATATTCTTCTGCTCTGGTTACATTGTATAAAATGGAGCAACAATTTTTGGAAGCAATTTTTATTGTCTAGGCAACGGGTGACCTAAAAAAAATTTGCAAGGCTGAATAACAGGAACAAAGTAAAAGACTAAAGAGGAAATTAAATGAAGAAAGCACAAAAACAAGAAGATTCATAGTAGCGTAGACTTGTAAAAAGATCCTCCTGGAATATTTGTTTCAGATTCTTCTATTACTTGTATTACGATTTAAATTTTCAGTCAGCAAGCCCATTTTATAATTAATCAGGCTTCCCCACATTTAAAATCCCTCTTGACAATGTGACCCAATGACCCTGACCTGAGTGTTCTGTTTGCCTTTTTTCCTTCAATACCCTTTAGCCTGTAATGCTCTTCTGGATCTGTGGTTCTTACACTCTCTATTTGCAAATATAAATATATAGTTTCATAATGCCAATTCTTTGTGCTTGAAACACAATCCTTTAATCAAAGAGAATCACATGTATATCACAAATATATACATATATATATGCATGATGTCATTGCGTCTACTCAAGTGAGTGCTTGGATGGATAATAATCAGGTTGGAAAGCAATATAATAATGGTTAATCTTGCCAAAGATCTGTTTTCACACACATATTTAAATCTGAATCCAAACCACTGTCCAGGAGAGGCCAGGGCTATGGATCTGAACCAGAACTAGGTGGTCAGGGCTGGCCTGAGAATGTATGGCTTTGGAGAGGGGCTGGTGACATCAGCTGAGTGCTGTTGTGGCAAATATGCATTTCAGTCACACAGCAAAGGCTGACATCTATATTTTAAAAACATCTATCCCATCTAGGCACAGTGCATAGTGATCAGGATACAAATGAGATTAAATCCTTCTCTCTGGAGATAAATCCAGATGAATTTGCTCTTCCAACAGTGCTGCACTTTCCGCACCCCCAACAGGCTATTTTTTAATTATTATTTTTTCCTCTTGCCTTGTAGATATTAAAAAAAAAACAATTACACTGTGTCTATACATTATTGTAAATCCAGTTCTAGGGCACAGGATTGTCTTGGGAGAAGTGAAGTGTGGTATTAAATTTAAAGAAAGTCCAAATGGTTTAAGAAAGTACCTTTAGTGTGTGTATGTGTGTGGGATATGTAACAATTGAAAATTAAAAATAAAAAAAGAAAATGAAAAAGAAAAAAATGCTCTTTCAGGCTTTTCTTGAAATATTTTGGAGTCCAAATAAGATTTACTATTAAGCTTTCTTTCCCACTCTGAAAAAAATGTTGCCAGTTGATTTGTATTCCTTTTTAAATAAATGATAGGAAAGAGCAAATAAAGTTACGTTAATGTAGGGGGTGCTCAGTTCTGCTCCCCCCTGTGCCTCTCCTTCCACTCACAAATCAGGGAGACATGATGGGGGAGCACTTCCACAGCACTGACAATGTCAGCTGCTAAGCTGTAAAGAAATTCATCTGGTACCTATCCCTCTCTCCTGTCTTCTCCTGCTCTCCTTACAGGGGATTTCAATCAGTTGTGGTTTTAGCTGCAAACATAAAACTCCTCTGGCTCTCAGGGTAAAAAGCAAGCAGGAGAATCTGCATTTTTATCCTCCTGGATGATGTCTGATGGCCCATTTTGGTGTTTTGCTGCTGCTATTAACAATGGAAGCCACGTGTGTTTGTCTGATTACACTCACTGCCCTCTGAGGACTGCCGGTAGAAGCAGCCATCTGTGGTTTTTCCATTATTATTCCAAGTGAGGAATTATTGTTTTTGCTAAACAATGTTTTTTTCCATGGGGTTTGGTGAAAGATGTCACTGCCATGGGAAGGAGGTCCCTGCCCAGGTTGTTGAGGTGGCTTTGCTCCTTGGAAATGCAACACCTATGGGACACATCCCATGACCTGGCTGTCCCAGAGCTGGCCTTTCATCACAGATTCTGGCTCCTTCCCTTTAGAAAGCTCTGGGTCTGCCCTCCTGCCAGTGTGAACAGCAGATGGGTCAGGATCACCATCCTGGAGTATCAAACAGGTCCTACCCGTCATCTCTGTAGGCATTTCCTTGTTTGACTTACTTAGTCACACCATGCTTGCCTGGGTCTAGATTTTATACTTAAAAATACAAGTAATAACCAAAATGTGAACTTTCATGAGCTTAAAAAATCAAGACAAAGACAAAATTAATTATCATGCAGTTCATAAATGTGACATTGAAGAATTGCAGCATAACTATTGATTAATCATGTATCAATTACAGTGGTGTAATCACTGTAGCTACAAATCAACTCAGACCTATCCATGGATTGATACTCAGTGCAAGAAATTAAATCAAAGGCTCTGAATGGTACAAAATTGCAGGCTAAGGTTTAACTCACAGCTGATGCACAGCTACCATGCTTGATTAACACTAATGGAAAGCTAGCTAGGTATGCCTGCAGTTCACTGATATGAGAACAAACTTCAGCTGATTGAAGACTCCCTCTCTATTTATCCTGTTTTGGGCCCTGTTACAGTCACCTCATTAATGAGAAAGTATGACCTCAGCCTGGGTGTAATGGAGCTGCCACTGGGGTAAGAAATGCCATTTATTCAGCCATACTACTAAAGGAGGTAATTCTAAGTAAGGTTTATTTCTACCGCCCTATGGGATACATAGTCTTTTTAAAGCACAAAAAGGATGTGGGGACTAATTTATGGAGAAAATATTCCTGTGGCTTTATTGAAGTGTGTAGCAGAATATATTTTGGAAGACCTGGCCATAATTCATAGGAAGGTAAAAAACAGTGACAGGTGATGTAGGCACAGGCATTGTGGAGAATAATTGATATGAAAACAGCTGTTGAGCACTTTTGATAGAAAATTTAAAGGTGTTTTTGTTTCTCTCCCATATCTATTTGTCAGAGCTCTTTTAATTCCTGACACACGTTAAAAAAAAAAAAAAAAGTAATTTAGGCACAGCCTTGTAGATGTTTTAAATGTATTTTAAAGTTTTCACTTTAAAATGGAAAAAATTACTTCTCCCAGGAAATCCTCTCTGGCCACTCTTTTCATTATAAAGGAGATCTGAGCAGCTTTGTTCAGAGATATGTTTCTAATTTGGGTGTCTGTGTTATACTGAGACTCACAACTTGTAAGTAAACTGCTGGTAAAACAATTCATTTTTAAGGAATGTTTGTCCTTCCAAGGAAGACAAAGCTTTCAGCATCTTAAAAGAAAACTACCCCATCTGTATTCCAGGAGTTTAAAGATATTTTTATGTCAGCTTTCAAAAATATCTTCCTCTCTTCACTACTAGAAGATAAATATCTTTTGCTCTTCACTCATTTCTGTTGTAGTGAATTCAGGGAATGGAGTCAGTGGGTCTCTGGGTGCTGCTCTGTGCCAGAGTTGTTGCACTGAATGTTGCATCTGATGTGGAAGGGTCATGTACATGAAAGCGATTTTACAGAACCCTGAAAACCTTTCTGTGCTGCTTATCCTTTGAGGATGGAATGAGACTTGCAGGAACCTGTTTTAGTGAAAAATATCCTTGCCCATGACAGCAGGTGGAACAAGATGGGCTTTAAGGTCCCTTCAAACCCAAACCAATCCATGATTCTGTGATCCTGTGGCTGCCAACTTCAGCATAGCTATGCCTCTTAGCTGGATTTTTTCTGCTTGGTTTACATTATTTAAACTGTGGTGAGATGCCAGGAAGCAGAAATTCTTTTTCCACCCTCTGTTTGCAGGCAGCCAGGCCTGCTTGTGACTTCAAAATAGAATACATGCTATGAAGCAAACAGCCTCTGTGCTCCATCCTCCCATTCCTGAAAGCAACAAAAGCCTAGTGGAACATATTGACTCACTGTTGTCAACATAATGATAGTGTTTGTAAAATAAACTCCTACCAAACACTCCAATAATTAGAATGTCTCTTTTCCCCCTCCCAACCTTATGTTCCTTTCAACACAATGACATCAATGTTCATTAATTATATGTTTGAATGTTCATCTTCTGTGGCAACTCTATCAAATAAACAAAGAAAAACAATGTTTAACAATAAGAAGATGTAAAATGTTTACATAGGAAGGGAATAAAGCCAGTGATGGCAACAAAACTCTTAATCAAACTCAATTACAGAGACCAGGCACAATCTGCCAGAGCTGACAGTTTGCTGACTTTACTTATAGTGTTGTGTGAAGAGAAATCTTTCATCTACAGCCTTACTGAAAAGTGGTTGTTTAAAAATCAGGGAGGAAAATCACAGAGTGGGTGAATTTTTTTCAAAAGGAGTTTGATCATAGTAACTACCAAGAAACCATGGGTATAAATTAGATGTAGTTGTTCTCTCTGACACTGTAGAAGATACAGTTTAGGTCACTGGTTCTACGTGTGAAAAAAGTTGGTCTTCATCCCTGAGGTGCATTTTAACAGCATTGAGCAAGAGCTTTCAGGAAACAGAAAAAACCTCTCCTGCAGAGGAAAACCCATTTATTGGCAACTTGACAGGGTGAGAGGAAATGGCCTAAAGCTGTGACAGATGAAGTTTAGACTGGATATTACACAACATTTCTTTACTGAAAGGGTTGTCCAGCCCTGGCACAGCTGCCCAGGGCAGTGGTGGAGTCCCAGACCCTGGAGGGATTTAAAAGATGTGTGACATCTGGGGACATGGTTTAAGTGGTGTCCTTGCCAGAGCTGGGAGAATGGTTGGACTTCATGATTTTAGAGGGATTTTCCAACCTAAGTACTTCTATTAGTGCATGAATGTAACTGGGGTTTTGTGTTAAACAAATTCATTTAACTGAAAATTCAAGTATCTTACCTGAATAGTGAGGTAGAAAAGAATGAATGATAATACTTTCTAAGCTTCTGCGTTGGAAAAATGTGTCCTCTAGGATGAAAAAACAAAAGGCATATGAGGAATGTATTTTTTTTTAAAGTATGTGCTCCTAAGACTGTGGCTTGTTTTGGGCAGAGGATCAACAAAAATCCTGAGGTTTACTGAAGTTTTAAGGTGAATTTGAGTTTGACCCTCCAAAGGGTAGACTAAGCTATAGGAAAAACAAAAACAAAACAAAACCAAAACCAACCAACCAACAAACAAAAAAGGACCTTTCTGGTCTTAGAAACTGACCTGGCTTACACCTTGGAGATTTTATGAAGCTTGTGCATCCAATACCAATTTTGGGTAGTGGAATGTATTTAAATGGAATGTTACAGCATCCTGCCTGCATCCTACTCTCTAGAAAGGAATGTTTTGGTTTTTTTTCTTTTCCTTAGGGAAACAACACTGATTGTTCTCTTTTATAAGGAGACAATTCCGACTAATTATTTCCTTTGCACCATGGGTATTCTGCGTTATTTTTTAACAGAAAATGTGATTTAGCTAAACCGTAGATTACTGTATCAAAGTGTGCCTAGTGCAATACACAAAAATAAGCATAAAATATCAGACTGAGGGACAGCTAGCTAAAATGTCACTTACATGACTTGCATATGAGAATCTTGTATGAATATAGAAGATAGACCACCAAAATTGCTCAGTCATCTT
The DNA here is from genome assembly GCA_013397315.1 of Donacobius atricapilla. Lineage (NCBI taxonomy): Eukaryota > Metazoa > Chordata > Aves > Passeriformes > Mimidae > Donacobius > Donacobius atricapilla. The sequence continues at coordinate 86,810 of WBMY01002299.1, read as the reverse complement.
CTGTTTTAGAAATAGATGCCCCTCCCATAATATATGGGGTTTTTTGAGTAGTTTTAAAACTGTCTGAATTGCAAATCCTTTTAAATGTCCATTTAAATGTCCAGGCTTTGTGCCAAGAGGAAATCAATCCATGCAGACTCTGAAGTCTTCCAAGTGTGATAAGCCTAATAGGAACATTAGTCCATTTTATGTTACCTCCAGGAGCTTTTACAGTGAAAGTCTTACCTCATTTCCACTGCTTTGTATGTACTGGCAATTAATTTTAGTTGAACATACTCAAATCAAAGTTAGTTTCTTTCTAGAACTGTGTGAGAGTGAACCCATTTCTGGCATGTTTTGATAGAAAAAAATACTTGGAAATTATCTTGGAAAACTACTGAAAAAGCGCCTACGAAAACATGAAGGGAGGCAATAAAACATTTATTGGAGGGCAATAAAACTAAACATTGCGGGAATACATAGTTGTTGATAGTTTGGTATATTTTCAGTTTCCTTCAGAAACCCTGCAAAAGGTTTTGCCCCATAGCCCATATTCCTCAGAAGAGGGTGCTAAGAATTTTTCAGCTACTCTTTCCCATTACTGCAGCCTTACCTTGTGATGGACTAGCAATTGTATGTGTGTTTTTTATATGTATTTTATATCTGTCTCACTGGCATCTAGAAAATAAGCTGTTTTCTACATTATTGTTATCCATGCCCTGTCACCCTTGTTACATTTCTCCTCCTTTATTGCGTGCTTCTCTTCTGGACTTTGCATTTGGCTTCACAAAGGCTCACTGGTCTGCCCTGCACTGATTTGGGATCCTGTGGTGGCTTCCCTCATAGGCTCAGAAATGGGCAGAGCTGGGATTTGCCATGAATTAACTTCCCCACATCTGAGCTGAGCCCTCTGTACTATGCTGTGGCCATGCCTCAAGGTAGGAATTCCAGTCCAGCAAAGGAGACAAAAAAATCATGGTGAAATTCAAATTAAGGGCTTTGAGAACACAGGTAAATATTTGAAATGATTTCCATTGCTTTTGACATTCCACAAGTGCTTTGCAATGACACTAGTGAACAACCAGCATGTCTTTACTTCTTGCTCAGGAGAAAAGTATCTTCCAGATGGTTTCTTTTTATTAATTTAGAGAGAGTTAAGCTCCATCTCAGAGCTGCACACAGCTGACTGATGGATGCTCCTGGAAAATCTGCTGATTGCAGGACTGTATTTCACATTAGCTGTTTCAAAGTTACTTTGGTAATTAGTTCCAAAGGAGAGGAAAAAAACAAAAAAAGATTTGCACCAGCCTAGATGTAACTGATTTGCCTCATTATTTCTGATTTAGAATTGACAAGACACAGATCAGCAATCGACAGCTTCATGCCCCAAAGAATGGATGTTTCAGGCACTCTTGAAGTACCAGAGTCATAGATTAATATACTTTAAGCCTTTTGCTTTTATGTTTGCAAAATGAATGTGACTTGGGTAGGTGATATATGTGTGTCATTACATTTTCCCACAGCTTTTTGATGAGTTAACTGAAATAAATGAGTACTTTCAGGGCCAGTCATCAGTAGGTCAGAGTTTGCTGTGTAAGAGCAATGTCCCACATCTCACCCCGTGTTCCTCCTCCTGAGGATGTCTGTCCTCCACTTACCTCATTGCCTCCAGACAGGCTCCAGACACTTCTTGAAGTGGTAGCCTCAGCTCAGGCAGACCTTCAAAGGTATTGTATTTTAAAATTGCACCTGTTACACTCCCCTGGGCCTTTACAGAGTTTTTCACTGGGATTTCTGAGTTTCAGGGCAAAGTGTGTGTTGCAGTTGTCATTGCACCTTGATTCAGCATGCTTCCCTAAGGTCTAAATTATCGTTGTTCCTGTACCTGTTCAAAATCTGGTGGAGTGTGGAGCTGATTTTCCACACCTTGCCTTCCATATTAAGCCCCATGACTATGTGATTGTTATTGACAACTCTGAGACAGGACTGTTAAAAGATAACTTTTCTACTACTGTGGCTGGGCTTTGAACCCATTTGCTATGGGCATTGTGGAAATTTGTTTTGCATGGATTCAAAAGCAATTTGGGATATTAATTAGTAGAAAGCAAAGCTGTCCAGGAGTGTAAAATAAAAGACTAAGGGAGTAGCAGTGCACAAGGGGCTGAGAGTCCATTTGGAAGGAAAAAACCTTCAATCTGATTTTGTTTTCCTATCTACTATTAGATGCTGTCAGAGACTGGGCAGTATGCTGGGCAGGCTAAGCGAACTCACCCCTTCTTCCATACCTAGATTTACAACAATAATCAAACTATCATCTGATCACTATTTGAAGGGATTCGAGCATCATACCCTCATCACCTTTCTTTTATTCCTTTTTTTTTTTTTTTTTTCCCCTTACAAGGACAACTATCTGAAAGTTCAACCACATTTGTTGTCCCTAAAGCATCAGGAAAAATGAGACCAAGATGCTTCACTGGCAAAATGTTTCATAGCAGTTCTGCTGTGCAGAGTGCTGTCATCAAAAGTGGCTCTCCTGTTCGGTGACTTGTATCTCACATTACATCTTTCCCTTTTTCATGTTTACAGAAATCTCTGCCCTGCTGCTTTTGCTTGACTTAGTTGTTTGTATGGGTAAACCCAGGAGATAAAAGCAACACCCCTTAAAATGCCACTCCCAACATAAATCATCTTCTTTTACGAAAAGAAATAATTTTTGATGAAACATGTTATATAGAAGTGAAAAGGTGAAATTTTTAATAAACCGTGAGCTCACAACTTGCAGTATTCCTGGGACCAACTTTGCCAGCACCTTTCCCTGGTAGATGATGTGTGTGGGTTAAATTTTGCTGTTACATCCTAAAAGTGGTATTAAAGTAAGTAAAAGGAAATGAGATTTAAGAAAGTCCAGAATATTATTCCAATTTATGCAGTGTAATATTGAATTTAATCAGTCATTGCAATGAAATAAAAAAATTTGCTCAGTCATAAAAAGGAGGTGAATCTGACCAGATGGACATAGCATACAGCCAATACATACATTTTGCAAAGACTTCACACATCTGTTTAGCCTCTTACTCTTTTGGTTCTTTTGCAACCTTAAAATTAATTTTTTTGAAAGCCCAATCTCCATAAGAATACCTCATCAAATTTTAATTAATTCCCAAGATAAAGCTGAAATGGGCATCTCAGGGAATCTTCTCTCTGTTGAACTGACACACTGGCTGAAATGTACAGCAATAAAATTCCAATTCTTTGAAGGACTGTTTGTATTCTGAAAAACTATCAGCACATTAAAATATTTAATGCAGTTTATATGGAAATTCTGAAATATAGTTTTTATTGAGATCTTATTTCTGCTCTTATTTCATTACTGTAGCTGCTTTTGTAGGGTATATCTTGTTCTGGCTTTGGCTTTTTGGGGCAGATGCGGAAGGGTTAGGAAACTGTTGGTAAACAGTTGCCTGTTTTTGACAATTTGGCCAATATTGAGTTGAAGGAAGAAATGAACAATTACTAGTGTCTTCCTTCCTTCTTGAATCTGTCTGAATTTTCAGACTTGTTTGCTTTGATGCACTTTTTGCCCCTGGGAGTGGAGAGCATCACATCTGCCAAGCACAGTAGTGTTAGAACAGTTCATCTTAGCTGCTGAGAAGCCAACAAGTTTTGGAAAGTTACAGAGCCAGACCTGTGGCTGTATGTTGCATTCTTTCAAGCAGGATTTTCAGCTAGCAGAGCAGCAACAATGAAGGCAAACTCATTGTTTTGGGTGAATAATGGCAATAACACTGAAAGCTACACGTGTTTTATGAACCTCCCTCCCAGAGTCACTCTTGCATATCTCAGGACCATAGACAGAACATCACTAATCTCCCCTTACCCCATTCTCAGTTGTCAAGGTCTTGCAAAAAGAGATCAGTAAATGTGATAAATCAGTGACTCAATTAGTCAAATCAGACTGGTAGGGTTTGCATGCTGCACTGGTCTTTATTTTTTTTCCCCATCAAAATAGCAATTCCCACATTAAAGATGTTTAATTTGAGATTATCTGTTTCCATTCACAATTCTCACCTGTGAGTGAGATGATTCTTTTCTCATCAAGAGTTTTACTTTACAGCTGTTTTTGTGTATTTTGTGAATCCTAAGGGGTTACAGTTATTACTTTCAGGATATTTATGCTTCATTTAAGGATAAGTGCATCTTTCAGAGAAAGAATTTTTTTTTCTTGGAGAAATCAATTAAAATAGGACTAGAAAGGACACTAAGGGGTCATGTAGTCCATTTCCTTTCATAAAGACAGGGTCAGTTATGTCACTTGTGACAAATGCTGGTTCAATTTTTCTTAAAAATCTTGAGTGATGAAAGCCTTTTCTAATGTTGGATCTTAATCTTCTTTGCTTTATTACCTCTTGGTAGACAGAGAAAAGAGTTTCTCTCTTTCCCCAAGCTTCCTTTTACCATTGAAGACTCCACATTTTCTCCCAGTTTTCCTTCTTACTATATTAAAGTATATTATTTTTCTAAACCTTTCTCTTAGGTAACATTTTCTGCACCTGGCCAAATCAATTTAATTCTCCACTGAGATTTCTTTACAAGTTTTCCCCATCCTTCTAAATTCCTGTGCCCTCTATACACCAGCACAAGGTTTTTGACTCAGGTTGAGACTGAGAAGGTTGTGGTTGTTCAACCTGGAGAAGAGAAGGCTTTGGGAAACCTTAGAGCACTTTCCGGGTCTAAATCAGCTCCAAGGCAGCTGGAAAGGGTCTTTGGACAATGGCAAGAAGTGACAGAACAACGGGCAGTGACTCTAAACTATCAGAAGGATGTTTAGATTAGATGTTAGGAAGAAACTAACAAGAAACTAACACTTCAAGGATGGCAAGGCCCTGCTGAGAGGATACGCCATCCCTGGAAGGCTGGACAGGGCTTGTAGCAATGTGGCCTCATGGAAGGTGTCCCTTCCCGTGGAGTTTGAACAAGGTGGACCCTTCCAACCAAAAACATTCTTTGATTCTGTGATCCGTTTATCTGTGATTTTTGTTTGATTCAGTCGAATATTACTCAGATCCCATTCGCCACACCTCAGCCAGGCTAGAATTCCCCTTTGGTGTGCATGGTTCTGCATTTCCAAGAGATTCACTTTACATTTGACATTCCTGAACAGTACTATACTTTTATCTCCACTTCTCTCCAAATTTTTTGAATTCTACTCCTCTTCCCCACTGTTTGCAGATGTTCATCTTGGTGCTCTCTGTGACTGCTAATAAATATGCTTTCTACCCTTTCATCAAACCATTTATGGAATTATAAATTGTGCCAGAATCCTATCCTTAGTTAGAATTAAGACAGAATCCTAAATAGCCACAGTGTTGACTGGGGGTAGTTATCTAATTCTGATGCTCTGGCAGTAGCTACATAAGCCTGCACCCTGATGGGTCACCTGGATAATGTTTCTCAAACTTTTTTCCAAGTCCTTCATGTAGGAGAGTGTTAAAGCTTTGCAAAAGTCAAAACTTGTGACATTTCCTACTTCTCTCTAATAAACAAAGCCAGTTATGGTGTCAAAATCAGATTAGTTTGATATGATTTATTTTTGATGAATGTAAATTGACTATTGCTCTTCTCTTATTATCCTATGGATGTTTAAAAACTTTTGAGTTGCTTATTCCAATATTTTTGTGGGAATATAGCTTCAGCTAAATCAGTACAGGTTCCCCGACTCTGTTAAAGGTAGGCATTGTTTTCTCTTTTCAAGAGAGAATACCAAATAAACAAGAAAAAAAAAATCTGAATTTTTTTCTTTTCTAGAATTCAACCCCCTTTTTTTTTAAGGCAACACAAGAAAAATACATTTTATATGTGTTTAAATATATGTGAGATCTTTCTCTTCATTTGGGTTTTGAGTGAGATGTTACATTCTAATGAAGATTTGTGGTTAAGGCACGAATATACCCATAAAATTGTAATTCTATTAAAATATCCCTGTCTACTGCAGTTCTTCAGAGCAGCACTATGGCATCTGGACTAGAATTGCAATTGTGCTTCTTCAAACTGATGAAAAGGAAAGAATTCTCTCTGCTCTTAGCAGATTCATTGAAATGACAGAGATGATGTGTCCCACCTCAGGAAGTAAGTGATACATTAAAAATTGCAGCTTTTTCACTCAGTCCCACATCTTCTGCAGCATTCACAAATCTTTGAGGCCATCAAGTAAAAATACACGGCTCAAGGCAGATCAGACTGACCATGTTTCAACGTACATGATCAACGTATCCCCAGATCTCTTTCCAAAGTTTGTTGTGAAGAAGTTTGTACGTGGTAGGAAATAAATGAATAAGCAAACAAAAAAAGGAGTCAAAATACCAGGATCAATCTAAAAACCTGCAGCTCATCTAAATTTAAGCATAGACAATAACTCAGAGCTCTGAAAGTACATGGACTTGCAGAAAATGTGACCAAAATGCCTTGTTTGGAACATACTGCCTACAAAGGAAGCACTCTAAAAATAACCAGTTGTCTCTTCATCTCTGCTATGAGTTAAATAACTTAAATCTCCTTAAGACACACCCTATCTGATTCTTCTGCATTTTTTATTTGCTCATAAGGATTTCTTCACCTTTTGATTCACTTCCAGTTGTTCATTGTCTCCCTGTTGTCTCCTCTCCTTTCCCTACTTTGAAGACAAGTAGGGGAAAATTTCGTCTTTCACTACCCAGTTAAATTACAGATATTGAGCTATGTAGGTGTTAGCATTTCTTGGAAGCAAGGTCCTACTTTATTTATAGCTCTGCTGTTTAGCCTTCTGTGTCTTCATGCTGTGGTATCCTGCCAGAATGCCTGCTGAATATGCAAGTTCATAGGCAACCTTACTAGCAACTGAAAGCTTAGTTTGTGACTGAAATAGAGATATGCTTGTAGCAATCACACAGAGATTTAGCATGGGTAACAATTTGATGAGAATCTGATAAGATTTGATACCCCGTTTTGACATCCTATTTTAGTACGTTGCTATCCTTGACCTAGTGTTTGACAGGAGAACCTGAGTGAGTCGATCCTGCTCATAAAGTTCTTCTGACTTTGATACGGTTAAACCATTTTGTTAAGGGCAACACACTGTCAGCTTAACAGACTAAAAGAGAATAATTTCCAAAATCTGCTCTAATGGACCTCCTTAGTCAGGACACGTAACACTCACCTTATTTTTGAAATGTAACAAAACCCCCACCCCAAACCCTGAAAGCCCACTCCAAGAAACCCTCATCCCAGCCAGTAGGATCTAGAGTTTGGTTAAAATATCCAGAATTAAGTGCCTGTAAGTGGCCTATAGGTGGTTACTTTTGTGCTGGATGGTGAAGTTGTCTTTGCAGTCAGTGGAGAGCTTACCAGGGTGGTTGGTCCTGTTGAATATTCTCTGGCACAAGTCATTATCACAAACTGGTTACTCATCTAAATTCAGAGACTCATAGAATCTTAGAATGACTTGAGCTGGAGCAAACCTTAAAACTAACCTAGTTCCATCTCTCACGGACAAGGATACCTTCTCCTAGACCGGGTTGTGCAAAGCTCCACCCAATCTGGTTTTGAATTTGTGCAATGAATGACAATGGAATTGCATTCTCTCATTCCACTGACTATGAAATAACTCTGAAATCTGCCCCACATACAGACACCTACATCTGGAGGCCTAAATTGTGCCCAGCTAAGACCAGATCACAGACTCAGTTGCTTGAACAACTGTACTTGACAACTTGCACAGCCTGTGCCAGGGGGGGCTTAGGTTCCACCTTAGTCTCTATTTTGGGAGATAAAGTCTTTTTGTTGTGTTTGACAGTTTCCTACATCTATTTACTCCTATTTGGCTTGTACCTGCATCCTATAACTGGGATTTCTTGAACTAAAGATGGTTCAGCCAGTTCCTGAGACTAAAATTGCTGCCTCTTTGTGTGACGTTTTCCAGTCTGAGATAGCAGAAGCTTGCTCAGTGCTTTAGAATTTTGAGTGCTTAGACACACAGGAGATGCATTTTAATGTCTTGCTGTCTACCTCATGTCCATCATTTCATCTACTACATGACTTTACTAGGTGCTACTTAATACTCCTCTCTGAAGCTGTTTGCATTTTACTGAAGGATACAAAACACCCATTTGCACATGGCAGCTACTTAAACACCACCTCATCCCCAGCAGCTGGCTTAACATTAATTTTGCTAATGAAACAAAAGCAGCAAAGGGTCGCAATGCAAAACTAGGGGAGAGTTGAAGCAGAAACACTGAGCAGCTGTCAGCACCACCTGTCTGAAGACTCAGGTGCTGGGTCCCCTCTGAGGACAGTGTTGTAAGTGTCCTGTAAGCAGTCCCATTCACTGTTTGAGGAGGGCAGGATGCTTTAGTGTTTGCAATAAACTGTGCCTGTCTCTTCAGCCAAGGTGAGTTTCCCATTGCAGCAGTAACTCATAAAAGAGAGGTTTTCTCTGTACTAAAGGAACTAGGAATAGATAGAAACAAAGGATGGTGGAAGTGAAGCACAGTTGTTCTGAGCTGACAGGTGAAAATTGATTCACAAATAAAATGTTGCAAGACTCAGTAAAATGGGGAACAGATAGTGAATTATGGGTTTATGGTAGAATCACAAGATAAGTGGTAAAGACAGTCTTGTATAAGGATCATCTGAAATCCAATGTAGAACATTGATTTTTAAATATATGTTTATATTTTTATAATATATATGTCTATGATGTGGTTACTGGTGTTATTTCTGCCCACCAGAAATAGTATTTTCTGACAGAATTTTCTTCTTCAAACTTTCAGATATATATGATTGTTACATCCCAGTTCCTGGAAATGATTTTTTTCAGATGAAGCTGTGTTTCAAGTAGAAAAGGTTCAAAGGTGTCATTGTCATGTCTTCTTTTACACAAAGATCACAAGACCAGTAAGATAGTATGATGATCAGTAATATAGGTCATTATAGGCAAGTTAGTATGATTTTCGGATTAAATCAATGGCACTTCCTTCTGCATGAGCTGTGTCTTCAGTTCTTGAAGTTTTTAAAAGCCAAACCTATCCAAAGCTATCAAACTGTCAGCAGTTGTTTGGATCTTTTTCAGAAAGCTCACAAAATATGAATTTCAATGACTTTTGACAGGATTCATGATTTATTATGACAGCTTCTGAACAGTTTTAGACTTAATAATATTTTGTATATGTAGTGAGGTTATTCTTAATAATAAAATGAATTTCCTCTCTTTTTTTTTTTTTGGCTTTTCCTTTTACAGCTGGAAGAAGATCTGCCAATAGTATGATCACAGTCTGATCCTTTGATCTCTTAGTACCTTACAATTATTCCTCTACAAAACGCGACTTCCAAATTATTCCAAGTGCCTTGAGCTTCTGGAGGGAAGGAGTGCTATATTACTATGTTGTTGCTATTAGAAATCACATGCTAATTTTTGCCTATTGCTCTTGCAATACTCTTTTCATCCCCAGTGCAGGAGAATTGCATTTGGAGAAGTGTCTACTCTCAGTCTGTGTGGGAGGGACACCAGATGGATGTGACAGAAAAATGGAGGAAGCACAAGGTACCAGTGGCTAGATTATGATTTTTGTAGTAAGTGACAGTCACAGAACTCCCACTGTCTAGCTATTGTCAGGCATTTTGTAGTCATTATGGAACAGCAGGTAAATATTAATGGAAAAAGATTACATACTGTGAGACAAAGCATTAGCATGTGTAAATCACAAGAGCTGGGCTGATGTCAGTGGAGCTAGCTGTAAGTTTTTGGACCAGCTAAGTGTATGGGCCTTAAATTCTTCTCAAAAGAAAATATATCTTGGGTCTCTTCCATGATATGCTTCAGACTGTTCACAATCAGATAGTTCTTCAAGTATACATATGTATATATACACTTAATGCCTGGGGCATCATTATTTTGGAAAAGGGAGAGCAGTACACCCTCTGTACACCTGAGGGAAAGGTCTGTATCTGTAAGACTCAGCAGTTCCTGTTATTACACCCACTGTCAATATTAGGTCTGGGAATTCCCCTTTGAAACCATCCACTTTTGTTCTCCTTTATCAGCAAGGCTAAGTCTGACATCCTCTAACAAGGTTGGTAGGGTGGTTACACAACTCAATTATTAACTCAAATGCAACTCGCATACCGCAGCAAATAGAATTTCTTCTGACAGGCTGCTTGTCATATTATGGCCTTATTTCATTAATTCACCCCTTTGGAGGTGTTCATGATCTCATTATATCTTTAATGATAAAATTCCTTTCTGCGACGTGGTATTTTATGTTATGTTAAAAGGAATTCATTCATTTTTTGCTTGTGACTTGCATAATTGGATAAATATTTAACAGGGGCAAGTTGATTAAATTTCTGTTAAAATTTTACTCAATACCAAAATATATTCAACCTTAAATGCTGGTCTATAGGCCATTGGTGGAACAGGTGATAAATCCAATGAGGCTCCCCAACTTGAAGGTCTCTTCTGCTTACATCTGTGAAAGCACAAAAAAAAACAAACAAACAACCAAAAAAACCAAAACCAAACAAACCCAAACAATTTAATTCCAGTAGTAAATAATGTGTTTAATAGATTGCAATGCAAACAAATTAAATTAGAAGGTGGTAGCCATTACTGAGGTGAAATGTGGCTGAATCCTTCAGAAACAAGAGGTAGTGCATCGTGTGGTTAAAAGGTGAGATAAACTGGGTCACTGTTCTGAGTCCTTGACACTGAATTACAAAGGCCAGGAACAGATTTTTAAGCTCTCTTTGAAGTAGTTTTAATTTATGTCAGCAAATGCAAACTCTATCTATTCTGCAGGTCCACTGGCCTCCTTCTCCCATGATGACGTTTGGATGTCCAAATATTTTGATTTAGGCATATCTATGGAATGCAGGGCTCAGTAAGTTGTCAAAATTGGCAGCAAAATTTGTATTTCAAGTACTTTATTGACATGGGGTATTGATGTAAAGCTGGCTCTTAGTGCTTGAAAACATGGACAAAATTATGGCTTACAGGATTCACAAGTATTTCAAAATAATATTTTTTGTTGTTTTTCTTATTGCATATGTTTCACTATCCATAAATTGATATGATGTTGACACCAGTTGATAAAAAGTTTATTTCATTTACTTTTAGATCTTAACATAAAAATCACTGGAGAAGGGCATGTAATTATTAAACAACTTTATTTAAAAGTTTTACACTATGCAAAGTGTCAGCTAATATAATCACTGACATTTTGTATATTGACAAAATAGGGGTAAATTTACATTCTTCAGAACTGAAAACTCTAATTTGATTACTTTTCTTTTCCAGGAGGGTGACATGATATTCCAGTTATAAAATTTTAACCACCACTACTCTATAAAACCCTGGGCTCCACATAACAAAATAAGCAGGGTCTCAGTAGGTTTCTTGGTCCATTCCTTTGCCCCAGGAAAATATCAGCAGGCACATGTTTGCATAGGCTGTTCTTAAAATACTCCCATGCTGGAGATTTCACAGCTTCTCCAGCCAAACCACCAATGTTTCCCCCATCTTTGCCATGAGATTTGGTCCTAAGTCTTCATTGTGTATAAACTCAATGAATTTCATTTATACTTTTTGCTCTCTCCAAATACTATTTATTTTATAAAGTCAGGAATTGA
>WBMY01002299.1:51621-65613 GCA_013397315.1 Donacobius atricapilla | reverse complement strand
AAAAAAAAATCCCACAACAAAAAACCCACCAAACTAAACCCAAAACAAACAAATCCCCAAACCCCAGATCTGGGAGTCATTCAAGGGAGAGCAGCTGAAAGGAGATGAAGTTATAAGAGAGGAGATTGGTGATAATACTGGACCAGAACAGGGTGAAAAGACATATTCAATTTTGACTTCACAGAGATTGTATCAAACAGCTCAGGACATCCATCAGAATCTGATAGCAGATGCTCAGGAATAACTTACAGCCTGTGCTACTTTAGGAACAATAAGTTCTGTAAATATATCCTCTGTCTGCTTTTCACAGAGCAAAATGATGAGAGAGAAGCAGAACAATAGAATGGGATTATAAAATGCTGCAGCAGTAGGAGTTAAGGAAATGGAAATAGTGTCTAGTTTCTGTGATAGGCCCAGGAGAGCATGAGGACACTGCTTGATGTGGCTCCTGGATCAGTGGGTGATTTTTAGTTCACTACAGTTCCCTTTCTTACATGGCTTATTTTAAGACAGAAAAAAATAGCACTCAGTTGAATAGTTTCTGTAATAATTGTTACAGACTTTACAGGTGTTGTCCTCTCAATCCTTTCCTCCAATGTCTTTTTCCTAAACCAACTTCACACCAATATTTTTCAACCTTTATTTAGAGACTATTTTCCTTGGGGTTTCTGACCACTGCTGTCACTGATTTCTGAGTGCCTATTTCTCTGGGCTGCTAGCCAGCACCAGCTCCCATCAGTCAGTAAGAAAATCAGCCTCCTGCCCCCTGTTTTTCTGATCAGACTCTTCCCCTTGTACTTGAGTCTCACCTGCAGCAGCATCCTGCTGGTGGTGATTCATCCCCTTTTTCCACCCATCACCTGACAGAGGAAGTACAACTGACACCAATGAAGGTTCCAAGCATCAAGTGGTTAGTAACCTCTTAGTGCACTGACCTTTTCTCTGTACCTTCCCCATGGGCAGCTGTACACAACATAGATTTCTTCTCTGTACCCATTACTAAGTCTTCTCTCTACAGGACCAGCTAACTCCTTCCTATCCCTTACACAACCACTCAACCCTTTTTGTCCCTCATAGATCATCTTACCTTTTCCATCCCTTGCACCACCACTTAACTCTTCCACAGCACAGCCAGCAGACTCCAACTGACTCTCAACTGGCCAACCCACTCTTTTATAACACCCATGCTCCTTGGACCTAGCCTGTGACCTCATTTAAGGCAAGGCTGTTCCCACTCTTTGGTAATCAGTAGAGCTGCAATTCATCAGGGGAGATTGTCTTCAGTACTATCCCTATATTCTTGCAATCCATCCTCCCACACTCATCCATCAGAAAAATGGATACAATGGCAAAAAATGGTATGAATGGTATGAATATCTTCAAGCTTTTAGGTGTGTTCTGGTTTTAACTGGTATTCCATTCAAGCATTTTTATGGATTCCCTCTGCTCCTTTATATTCTTCCTAAAGATCCTCTGCAGCCTGTTCTTTCTTACCCTCATCACCCACTTCACCTCTGTTCCTTGCAAAGGGGAGGTTTGAAATATTATATCCTTACAGTTACCTGGAAGGCAGCAAAGGAGGAGGGCAAAGACCTCTAAATACACGACTGCCTTAGGGTTGGCACCTTCTGAGCAGCTCCAGATTCCACAATGCCTTTTTTATGTTCCAGTTATAGTGACTTGAATAACAAATTTTCACTGCATCTTTGGGGAGAAGACCCCATTTAAAGGATGGATTAAAAGTTAATATAGGGGCAGTGATGACAGAATAGGGAGTGTTCTGTGTCTCAACTTCTACTTTGCAATATACCATTTGAGTGGCAACAACAACAACAAAAGTAATAACAGCACTCCATTGGGTATCCTTGTAGATACTCAGGACTCAAGTGGGCAAGGTCCTGTGCAACCTCATTTAATTAAGCCTGCATTTAGTATCAGGTTAGATTGGATAATATTCAGAGGTCCCTTCTGACCTTAATTATTCTATGAAACCATGATTAGTAGCTGTTAATAGCAACGGCCCTGAAAATGAAATTTGAAATATGCACAGGGAATGAGATGATTATTTACATACCTTTACGTGGATCTTGAACTTCAATTATTTACTGATATGTAGGCATGATGTTGTTTAAATCAGAGGATAATTTCTTTTCCCAAAGGGGAGAGGGAATCATAATTTTTCCTTAGACACATGCTTGAAAGTCGTGGAAATCAATGGATTTTAAAAATATGCCTAATGCCAGGCATGTGTTGTGCATTTTCTAGAGTTGTAGCCCATAGTGGGAAAGCAATATTAATAAAAGAAAGCGCCAGTTCCTGGAGATTAGGAAGAGATTATATCTCTCAGTACTTCACCTTGGGAAGTCTTTAAACATTCCTCAGAAAACAAAACCATTTTAATGAAAAGTCTTCCCTTGTTGACCCTTAAAATCTTATTAGTAAATGGGATCTTTCCTTCCCCAGCAGCTTGATTGACAAACAGCAGAGGAATGATGCCTGCAAAGTTCATGGAGGGAACCAAAATCTTATGCTGATACTTATTTTGTGGGCAACAGGAAAAAAAATACCTGTGGATTGATGTCCCATGTTTTACTTTATACTCCAATAATGTTCGAGAGATTCTTCTCTAATATTGAAAAATATTTTGGCATCCTGCTTAGCAATTGAAACAGAAAACTCGCATCTACTATCATTAGGCAATAATTATTTTGTTTTTCTAGGGAGAATTAGAAAGATAAACACTTCACAGATGAAGTTCTAGGTCCTCAGGCTAAGATATTTATTGACTTGGAAGGTACTTATCTCTTAGTTCGCTCCCATGTAAAAAATATAATGATAGTAATTATGTTAAAAAAACAGATTAATTTTTAAATTATTTAAAAATGCTCTTCCAGAATGTAACAGGATGATAATTGCTCCAGCAGTTTTTATGACCTCTGGAGAAAAAAAATTAGCCATGGGGAAAAGGAAGATACTAACCTGCTCTTTATTGTTAATTCTACTTATTTATTTAATTATTTTTAGATTGGCATCTTCATTTCAAATACACCTGGCCTTTGGGGAAATAAACTGAATTCTGAGGATGGGGAAAGATTCAAATCCCTTGAAATTGATTGTTATGCTAAAAGTCCCAAAAGAGAGAGATATCAGAGAACTGTCAGCGTAGATAAAACGCAGATGTAACTAATACTTGTAGCTCAGAATATCAGCATCTCATAGAAACTCAGACACTTTTTTTTTTCTCATCTCAAAACAGAAAAAAAATCAGAGATTGAGGACCTTTGCAATGTTTTTATGCGTAATGACATTCTGATTTTTGTTTAGTAGCTCCATATTGTCATTAATAGTGTAAAGTAAATCTTGTAACAAAGATCATTATGTTGTTTGAACTTGCTTTTGCTAATTTACCCTCAAACACCGCTGGAAACATAAAGTGTAATGCTTACATTTTTACGTGTCTATGAAAAATAAAAAAAGGCAATCCATATGGACACATAGATAAGGAGGAGATGGGAGGATCAAGTTGACAAAAAATTCCTCAGAGGCACTAGAATGTCCTCAAACTTCCCTTTTTCCCAGGACACCCTTCATATCTGCCCCTGGGTTTTAGGAATTCCACCTGCTCTTTTATCAAATATGGTCTTAAAGGAATTTAATCAGATTACCTCAGGTTGATGTGGATATTCAACCCAAAGTAAATTGTTTCAATTTATTGAACATTATAAATAAATAAATAAAAATGCTGATCCTAAATGATGTTTGGCATTCTGATTTGATTTTATTTCTGACCTGAAAAAGTCAATTACTTCCACTGCCAAGTTTTATCCCCCTTCCTCCTCTAACATCATACTTAAGTTAATGGACTGTAGAGTCAGAAGGGACCACTGTGTTAATGTAATCTGACTCCTGCACAGCACAGACCATGAGAATTCCTTGCACTAATTCCTGCCTGTAATAAAATACTTTATAAAGAAAACAAACAAACAAACAAACAAATCATAATCTAGTGTTAATTCATTTTCATCTGTCATTGTAAGAAGCTGATTACTATTCCGAGTAATTCATTCTGGCCAGGTGTACCTCTGTGTGCAAGGTGTGAGAATTTAAAGTATATGACCTACTAAAGCTAAAAAAATTGGATTTGGGTTGTGGGTTTGTTAGGGGGGAGAGGTTGTCAGGTTTTTTGTGTAGTTTTGTATTTTGTTTTGCTTTTTTTTTTTCCTGAAGACAGGTTCATTTAGATGCTCTCAAGGAACATTATCATACTTTGACAGATAAAGCCACAGTGGAAAACCCCCTACATTCTCTCCTAAGCGTGACAGTTTAAAACTTCTGGCTGTTATTTTACCCATTCTGTTTATGCAGCAAATTTAAGGAACAGATCTGCACAGGAAAATGCACTTTCAGAGACATCTAAAACTGGAAGCATTATATCTGTCAGTTTATACATTATTTACTGCAAATTTAGCCCAGATATAGGTCTGTAGTGATGTAACTACACTGCTTCCAGGACAGAGAGTGCCTCTGAATGGCATTATAATATACCATAAATATATCAACTCATTTTGAGGCAGCTCTGGCATCTCTGCATGGGATGCCGTTGTAGTAGGTAGGCATCTCTGCACTAAGCAATTCAGGGCAAGAACTCTCTTTTCATTATATGCATGTATGTGTAACTGCCTCTCCCTGGGGCCTTGAGGTATTGCTGTGTTAGAAATAAATTATAATAATGAATAAGTGACCTGGACACACACACAGTCCAGGAATCTCTGATGTATGCAAATGGCACTCAGTACAAAGGGCTGGAACTAAATGTGGGCGATAAAGTTAACTTACAGTTCTTCCCCTGTGTGTTTTAAATTTTATGTCAGCTTGTTATGCAGAGATTTTTTCCCTAACAGAAATAAAAAATAAAATAAAAAAATAAATAAATAACAAATGATAGCATCCACTTCCTCAGTATTAGCAAGGGCACAAGAAGAATGCTCCTGGTAAACTGTGACAAGGGAATACTTTGGCCATAAACCCCACTGACAGGCACCGAGCAAATTATTCCATTCCAGTCAGCCATATATTTGTGAAGTTATCTGCTTGTGAATTTTATGGCATGCCCAGCATAGCGTCAGAGGGGCTTTAGGGGTGTCCTTGTAGGGCTGCAGGGTCAGGGGGATTGTAGGGGTACCAGGAATATCACCTGGCCAAAGTCTTCCAAGTGCAACCCTTCTTTCTCTTTGTTGTTGTTGTTGTTGTTGTTGTTGTTGTTGATACTGGTTTGAAGCTTACAGCCCTTCAAAGCAGAGTTTACAGTTAGAGTTTCAGTGACCTGATGCCTGAAGGAGATAATTGAATTTCATGTGATTACTAGGAATAGTGGGTGTCTTTCACCTGGTTTTTATAAATTACAAGTCAGTAGTTTCCGACGTATGGATGGATGTTCAACATCCTGTGATGCTGTTATAAGATTCATGAGCTTCTACAGTGTGTTGAACTACTCTATACTTGTTTGTTTCCCAAGAAAAATAAAATCAAACCCAACAAATGACTATTACAGCAAAATCACACATAATTTTTCAGATGAGCTGAACAAGAACAAAGGGAGAAGCGATATTGATCTGCAGGAATCACACATTCACATGGTAGGTGTCTGCTGGAGGTCCCACTGGGAACCTTTTCACAAATAATTTGGTTTGGGATTTGAATTTCTTTTTTCTTTTTTTTAATTTTTACTGGCCCAAACATATGGAAAACCATTAAGAGCTTGTTCACCATGTTAAGCATACACTCAGGTCAGACCTTTATCCACCAGACAAAACTGAGGCTGCTTCTGTCCAAAGATTGTCAAGTATCTTTTTTTTTTTTTTTTGCCTTTTGATATGAAACATTTTAATATTGATGATAATAAAGTGGCCCATTCCTGGCCTTGCACTTTGCATTTTGGGCCATGTAACCTACTGTGCTGTGAGTAATTATGATAATAAAAATCTTGTGCACACTAAAGAGTTCTCCAAATGGATTTACAAAAACGAAACAGAAACCAAAGAGATGAAGCAGAATAAAAGCCACCTCCTCCGCCACATTGGAGCCATTTGCTGGTCAGGAATCACAGGCCAGCACTTATTTTCAAGTTCTTGCAGTCAGAAATACAATCTGTGTCTGTGGCAGAAGGGTAAGAAATACTATTTATACAACTTCCTGGATAATTGCCAATCCTCTGAGTTAAAATTCACAATTTTGGCTTGGAATATCAGAGGCTTTTTAAAAACCTATGTCTTGGTAACTAAGTAGGCAGGGAGAGATTCCTAATTTGCCAACATTAAGATTTTGGAGACAGAAAAATAAATCTGTTCTTCTTATAAATTTTTGGCTCATTGAACAACTTAAAAAACTTGTTTGTTCTCAGTATGTAGTGATGGCCTTAAATAGCATAATTGTGTCTGTTCATATGCATATATAAGGATTTTACAGGAAATGTAAAGGGTTAAAACCAACTTAAAATCCTGACTGATGACAGAAATTGCTTTTGAAGTAAATACTGATGAAACATTCATCTTACAATGATGACTAAAGCTCCTCAGTAGATGAAATAGGAATCAGATCCTTTAAAAAGAATTCATCCCTGTCTCTTTGCATTATTAACTGAAAATATTATTATATTATGCTTCACAAAGTATCTGTTCCAGCTCTGCAGCAGAAATTTATTCTTTAACCTGCAAACATGATATTTGTGCTCTTTTACTACAGAGGCTGCTCTACAACAGACCCCACAGGAATGAGTGGGCAGAGATAAGCCCAGTTCCCCTGTCATGCTGTGAGTGGATCTCACTGTCTTCTGGAAAGACCCAGCAAGATTCAGGGTGACTTCATTTTCCATGAGAAGAGAGATGCAAAGGGCTCCTGTGGTGAGAGAATGAAGAATAGTTACTCACATCCAAAGGATTAGGCGGTTACCAAGCAGTAATGTGGGATGCTTTGAGGAACATGGTAACATCTGCATCTCTCAAGCGAAGCATCCTCTGGCTTTTTGATAGAGCTCATCAACATCTTCAATACTCTCTGGCGCCAAAAATACCCTGTATATTTTAATACTTTATTCTGGGTGTTTGAAGCTTTTCTGTAGATGTTGTGGTGCAACAAGACTCTTATCAGAAACAACTGAGATGAGAAAGAAAGCAGCTGAGCAGCTCTAGTGGACATCCCAAAGTAATCAGTGTTGGTGACTCGTGGGCAGGGTTTTGAAGTCAGCAGTAGATCAGCATGTTCCCAGGTGAAGGAGAGGTGTGAGGAGGGAGGAAGGGAGGGAGAGATCCTGATGTGCACATTATCTCAGTCAGCCTGGCATGAAGTTTCCTCGACTCAGCAATCAGACACACCAGGGATTTATTTAAGAACAGGCAGCTCTTGAAAACTCAGTGGGGCTGTGTATAACGAGTGCCTCATCCACCTGTGCCCAGCCTGAGGTGGGGGCGTGGTTCTCTCAGCCTTACAACAACAGGACCAATCTCCTCCTTTTCCACCTGCAGTTCTGTGAGGTTATGTCTGTGCTGCAAATTACTTGAAACAAGGAGTGTCCTGCATAAGATACTCCTCTAAACACGGAGCTTTTATGCTGCCTGGGGTCAGTACCACAGTTTAACGATTTCTTATCATCCAGAATATCTAAGTGCACAATGCCATTACAACATCAGGTTTGGTCTGTGTGGGAGAGTTGTGTCCAGACCTGGCTGCAGAGCTTCTTGATGCTAGGCTACAGCTGGGAAAAAAAGATGCATTTGTGTGTGTCAGTTCTTCACAGAGCCATGGGAATGGGAGCCACAAGGGATTCAGCTAAATGACTCAGGTGCTTAGGCCTGAATCATGACTGCAGCCCTGGAAAACTTGGATGATTGCATATACCTTTATAAACTTTGGGAAATAATACACTTAATACAGGAATCAGTCCTTATTACTATCCAGCCCCTTGCTATGAAGTTATTGCAGCTGAAGATGAAACAATACAACCATTGAGCAGTGAGCACTTAGGTAACAGCAAAATAATTGTGATCAGTGTGATAAGCCCTGCTGAAATAACTCCTACTTTCTCACCCCTTCCAGAGATAAAGACATAGTGATAAGAAGGCAGCTGGGAAAACTAAATTTATTTTTGCTACCTAGAATTACCCATAATTTATTCCTGAAAATGGTGATATTACAGCAGAGAGCAAGGAGGGGAGAAAACCTGCTAAGTTCCCTGCATTTCTTATGCCTTCCTATGGTTTTCCTGCAGGGACTGAAATCACAGATGTACTGGGGTACGGGAGCCCTTTGGATAATGGCACTGCTTCAGCCAGATTTGCACCTCCCTTGGCAGTGAAGAGCTTTACCATTTCCAAGTATTTTTATTAATTTTACTCTCCTCTCTTAGAATATTTCTTCTGGTTTCCACAAGACAATGACCCCAACACCTTCTCTGTTAGTGTCCTGCACATCCTTCTTTCCCTCCTCTACATTCATCCTTCTGAGAAGGCCTTCCTGGCCAGATCCATGAATCCATCATCAGGAAATCAATCAGAGAGAAGATGCCTGTAAGAGGAGTGGAT
The DNA here is from genome assembly GCA_013397315.1 of Donacobius atricapilla. NCBI lineage: Eukaryota > Metazoa > Chordata > Aves > Passeriformes > Mimidae > Donacobius > Donacobius atricapilla. Next base: position 57,037 of record WBMY01002299.1, on the reverse strand, counting down.
TTTATTTTGGGAGCTGCTGCTCTGAGAGCTGCTGCTCTTAATGTGGATAAACCATGTTTGTGACCAATAATCTCTGCTTACACTGAATAATGGAGTTTTATGTAAAGCCCTCATTACAAATTCTGGCAGATTGCTATTCCTACCTGGAGCAATGAGTGTGAGCTGGCATGGTCCTTCCTCACAAAAATAGGGAAGGATTGAGCTGCTAATGCAGGTATAATCAGAATTATGGAATAATAGGGTGACAGACTGGGTTGGGTTGGGAGAGGCTTTAAACCTCTCCCTGTTCCAACTCCCTGATATGGGCAGGGACACCTTCCACCAGACCAGGTTATTCCAAGCCCCATCGAACCTGGCCTGGAACACTTCCAGGGATGGGGCAGTCGTAGCTTCACAGTGCTCACAGTGTGTGGTGTTATCTGTTTGGGATAGTTTAAGTACCTGTCTTCTACATCCTTGATATAGGTGAGTAGGGAAAGAAGTTTTTTATTTGGTTTAAACTATGGAAACAACCTTGATACATGTGTCAAATGTTCAAAAATATTTGAAGAAATTACATCTTTAAAGCTGCTTTTTCAATCCGTTAATTCTCATCCAAGTATCCTTGCTGAAGCCTAAAGCAAACAGAGCTCCTGGGAAGGGGATAATAAAAGAAAAGCAGGGCCTGAGCAATATGATCTAGTGGATGACATCCCTGTCCATGGCAGGAGGGTCAGAACTAGATGATAACTATGTTCCTTTCCAATACAAGCCTTCCTATAAGTCTATGATAAAAGTCCCATTTAAAGCGGCTCCATGCTGCATATGCACAAGATCAAAGACTTCTCATCTGCTGAAAAGGCCTTTCTGCAAACGGGGAAAAAGTGGGAGCCTCATGTCTAAGGGAGGCTGCAGAAAATATTAATAAACCATAGTATTTGGCAATCGTAATAGAGAGATCCCGGTAGCGGCCGTCAATAAAAGCGGGAGTGAGAATGGCCTGCCTCTGGCCGAGGCGACGAGGGCCGGCTGCGGGCACGGGCAAGCCCTCGCTGCAGCCCAGCGGGAAGCTGGAATCCAGCCGGGGGAGCGGAGTTACCAAAGCAGCTGCGACCGGCCTTGCAGCGAGCGCCCGCGTGGAAATTTCCGTGTGGGCCGGAGCGGGGCCAGCAGGTGGCACTGCGAAGTAGCTCAAGTCGGGAATCCCAGCATCCCGCCTGCATCCCAGCACCCCGGCTGCATCCCAGCACCCCGCCTGCATCCCAGCATCCCGCCTGCANCCGCTGTTTCTCTGCTTGGTTTGAGGATATGCGACATCAGTTGTACCTTCTGTTTTTCACACTCAGGAAAAACCACATATCTCTTTAGGAGACCAGCCCTGGCCCTGAGGCCATATCCCTGGCACTGGCCTATTAAGTGGCTTCCTGCTGTTTATTTTCCTATTTCCCTGTGGGAATAGTTTCTGTGTTTCAGCTGCCCAAAATGTAAGAACATGATGTGCAGCACAACAGAGCACCATGGAAATCTGATCCTCCCTTGCCTGGGGATTTTACCCTTGTAGTAGTACTTAACCTCTAGGTTAATCATCAACTTTCTTTTTATATATATATTTATGTATAGAAACTCATATTTACAGAGTTGGCCCAGAAAAATGAGATTGCAAATAGTCTTCTTTTTGCCTAGAAATGATGTAACATGCTTTACTTTTTTAAAAAATGTTCATTATCATGCACACAAATAAATTCACCATCCTTCTAAGTGGGCTTAAAAATAGTGCCCTTGCAGGGTGCCTTTAAGCAAAACAAAAGTCCTGCCATCCTGTGATGAGATTTTTAGTTGCAGAGTTGTTCAGAGCTGCAGCTCACCGGTGCAACACACCATCAGCTCTGGCCTGGAGCGGTGCTGAGATAAGGCTTCATATTCATTCTGGAAGTGTTCAAGGCCAGGTTGGATGGGGGACTGAGTAACCTGATCTGCCCATGGCAAGGAAGCTGAAATCAGATGGTCTTTAAGGTCTTTTCCAACCCAACTGTTCTATGTCTCCCATGTGCAAAATTGCCTTCCTGAATTCTATATGGGATCCTCACATGGCACTGACACTACTGTGTTGTAGGATTTTGATGGGCTTTAAAGCCACTAGGGCTATTTTTGTCCCATAAATGCTGTGTGACAGACCACCACAACTTGAGGGTCCCAGAGCCCTGATACAAAGATAAGACCCCATCCCATGATATGTTGCACATAGAGAAAGATAGGGATGAACCTCAGACTGCCAAGATCCAATGTCTACAAGTAACACACGAAAAAAAAAAATAGAAAGGGGGCTTCCTAGAGAAAGAACAGCAGATGTCTGTAGTGCTGTGGGGGATTAGTGTCACCAGCACAGCTCTGCCTTGTACTGAGCTACATTTAGAGGAGTGATTCATGGATGTATTATCCTAGTTTTATGCATTTGGTAACTCAATAAAGAAGTCATCCCAGGAGTGAATGGCAAAAGTCAAACTGGCAGCATCCCTCAGAGAGTGGTAAATCAATGCAATGAACCACCATCCCTTTGCCTTGGTTGAAGACCTTGAGGGCTGTGAAAAAAATCACCACCACCACCAACAAAAACAAACAAAACAACCACCACCAACAAAAACAAACCAAAACAAAACCCTGAAACAACCCTGATTCCACAAGAAAAGAAACTCTCAGACTGCATTCAGTGTATTCTCCTTTGATATTTTGCGGCATTTCTGCAGGCCTTGCTCTGGTTCACATGTTTAAACACACACGTTTTCAAAGTTAGTTTGACATTAGTATATTCACTGCTCAGGGCTCCCAATAGTCTGAAACACTCACTCAGCTCAGCCTGCCCAGTGTCCTGACATGTTCCACCGCTCACTTGTAAAATCTGCTGGCAGTCTGAGCTACACACAGAGTGCAATTGATAATAGAGCAGCATTTGCACCTCCTCTGGGGAACCTGAAATCCTCACACTGCCGAGTGCCAACATGTGTGGACTGAAAACACATCAGTTGAAGTCCTTCTGACAGCTTTGGCAGAGTTATGGAGTGATTGTCATCTCCTGGGCACCTGACACACCTTAGCCAGTCTCTTAGTTTAGTTTACTTCATCCAAGGTTTTCCATATTGTTATGAAATTCAAAAGTGGTTAAAACAGGAAAATATCTCCTTTACAATCCTGGCTGCTTTAAATGCCTCACAGAGAGTGAGGGCATTTTTGTGGGAATTCTGTCTTTTTTCTCTGTTGACAACCGTGGATCTTGTAAGAATCATTTATATTGTATATTTAATATATACAGCCTAACAGTTTCTGCCTGGTATGATTTCACACTTGGGGAAACCAAGCCATAATAAGATCAGAGACTTGTTTTCCTTTTTTTTTTTTTTTTGTGCAAGGATAGGAATGAGTTAATAATATTAGTAAAAAATGGAACAGACAATAAAACTCTTGTCTCTTTATTTCCTGCTGTACTCAATTATCAGTTTTCTCTTACAGTAGGAGTGGCTGTAATTAGGAAAATGGGTGGCTTTGCACAAACAAATTTTCTTTCAGTATTGAAAACATTGCCTAGCAGAAGTTCAGTATCTGTATGACTTCTCAGCACTGCCTCAACATGAGTAGGAAAATAGTAATTTAGATATACATATGCACATGCATACACTTGCCAGCACTCTGTTTTAATGGAACATTAAGCTAATGCCACATTAAGTTACAATACACTTCTTATGGTAACAAAAGCAGCATCTATATAAATATCAGACAGATGTATTATGGTCTGAAAAATTGCAATAAATAGCAGATGGCTACGCAGTAATGGGACACTAAAAAATATTTATCACATCTTTGGAGTGTGCTGCTGCTCCTGTTTGTTGTCAGGACAAATGGCCAAGCTTGATATGCAGTGTTTGAGACAGTGCCTTGGCAAATCACACACAGAGCCACCCAGGGTGGTTAAGATTGTGAGGCAACACAGTGGGGTCACCTGGTCCAGCCTCCTTGCTCAAACAGGGCCATCGCAGAGCACAGGGCACAGGATTGTGTCCAGAGAGGTCTGGAATATCTCCAGTTAGGGAGACTCCACACCCTCTCTGGACAATCTGTTCAGGGCTCAGTCACTGCCCAGGACAGAAAGTCTGCCTTATGTCCACGTTCCTGGGCCCAGTCCCTGCCCGTTCCTCTGGTGCCATTGGTGGGACCCCAGAGCTGAGCCTGGGCCCTGCTCTGACCCTCCCTGCAGACAATTTTGAACACTGATGAGATCCCCTCTCAGTCATCTCTTCTACATGCTGAACAGGCCCACCTCTCATGTGTACTTGGAATCATGAAGCACAGCACCATAGAATGGGTTAGGTTGGGAGGGACCTTACAGATCATTTAGTTCCAACTCCCTGCCATAAGCAAGGACTCCTCCTGCTAGACCAGATTACTCAGAGTCCCCATCCAGCCTGGTTGTGAAATCCAGTTAGGGTTTTGAGTGAAAATTACCTGGTCCTGGTACAAATACTCAGGTTCACATAACTCACACTGCTCTGGGTCTAGAACAGCATGAATGGTGAATAGGACATGGAATTTTGTGTCTGCTTGTCCTGGTTTAGGGAAAATGTGTGAGAAAACCTCTGAATGGGGTCCCTCTGGAAAAGCAAACCTGAACGACCCCTCCCCCAACTGGTCTGGGAAAAAAATCCCCTTAGAGAAAAGTGGAAAAAACTATTTATTTAACAAAGTACCCATGAGCATAAAGAATGAACAGTATGAAACAATTTGCTCTTGCTGCTCTGAAGAGAGATGGCAAAGTTGAGAAAGTCCTTGCTATGGGTGTAACTCAGCTCTCCCAGTCTCTTATCAGTCCCTCTGATGCTGAAAAATGCCATCCTGGTTCTTGGTGGGTGACAGGTCTGATCTCCTGGTGCTCTTCTGGGTTTTTCAGTCCAGAGCAGGTTTAAACAGTCTCAAGAAAAAGAAAAAAAAAAAAACAGTCCAGGGAACTTCTCTGCCTCAGCTAGCTAAAAACTAACTAAAAGCACAGGAGATCTCTGTCCTGCTGTCAGTCTGTGCTTCAGATGAACACAGTTCAGGAGCAGAATGAGGAGGAGTCCGAGCAATTTCCCAAAACAAGCTCCACACTTCTTTCCCTGCTCCGCTCTCAGAACCAGTCTTTAAGGTACAGAACACAATAATTGCCAACATAAACAGAACAGACAGTTGGGGATACAAACATCGTAAAGTCACCCTAGGATACAGGTGGCTGAATTGCTGAATAATGTCCCTAAAACTCTTCGGGCCTCTTTTTTGATTTTGTCTTCCCTGGTCAAATTTTCCAAAAGGATCTCCTGGAGGAGGAGTTTCCATATATAAAGCTGTCTTTCTCAGATCTGGGAACTTTTCCGTCTGAGTCTGCACCTCTCTGAAATCAGAGACACATCTGTAC